>OY747719.1:42246646-42786646 GCA_963556495.2 Valencia hispanica | reverse complement strand
TTTCCCCCCCAAAATTTTTTTTTTTCTCAAATGAAGTTTACATCTATGATTACTATACATTTACAAAAGCTTTGTAAGGTTTAGATGGGCGAATTCATCTTTGCATACATTTTAGGCAACTCAAACAAACTGCTTCCTTGTGAGACATCATGGGGAAAAAAAAATCTAAAGAAATTAACCAAGACCCATCCATCCATCCATCCATCCATTTTCTTCCGCTTATTCAGGGTGGGGTCGCGGGGGCAGCAGCTTAAGCAAAGAGACCCAGACTTCCCTCTCCCCAGCCACTTGTTCCAGCTCTTCGGGAGGAACCCCAAGGCGCTCCCAGGCCAGCCAAGAAACATAGTCCCTCCAGCAGGGCCGGCCCGTGGCATAGGAAGTATAGGCAAATGCTTAAGGGCGCCGTATACCCTGGGGCGCTAGAGGCACGTTAGTGACTTTATGTTTAATTGTATTTCATTGACACTGAGACGAGATGAGCATTAATGGGATTTAAAAGGCATTGACATTCTCTTATAAATTCTTACTATACTGCGACCAGGGGAAACTTATAGAGATCACACATACACTTAGTTCACGGTGGAGAACACAACATGAGGCGCCGCAAAGCAGGATGGGAAACCACCTTCCACCAATCAGACTTCTTTTACCAGGCCGCCATTCGGTTTTCGTTCAAAAAAAGTTAATATGTCAAAGCGTCCCAAATTATCTGGTGCCCAGGGGAGGAAAAAAAGAAGAGGAGGAAAAACGCACCAAAGACAAAGGTAATGTTACAGTAAAGATGATGTTGATATTATTTTGATGTTACAGAACAATGATCAATAATGCCATTAGCCATTAGCATGTATTGTTAGCTAACAGTGGCGGCTGGCCAATAGAGGGCTATAGGGCACCGCCGCTGCCCCCCCAGTGTTTTTAATTTAAAGTGTTTTAAATTTTTTTTAATTCTGAGTTAATTGTGTGTTTAAATTCGTATCAAAGAATCATATATAAAAATATATATCATTTTCGGAGAAAAAGCTCCCGCTGCATTGCTTGGGGCGACAGAAAGATCGCCCCAAGCAGTGCAGCAGCCGCCAATCACTGACAAGAAATTCGCACATAGCAACAGGAATTTATCCAATCAGCGTCGTTGATTCGGCTGCATGAAGGGCGATAGAGAAATCGCCCCAAGGCTGGTGTGAGGACGGACAAGATATCTGGTGGTGACATTGGCAGGGTAATTTCTCTGCCACAAGGGGGCGCTGCTTTAAGCTTTGTGTCTACATTTTTGTGTAAACCTAAAAAGTTATTTGTTTCCAGTTTGGTTCTAAACTTGTTTGTGCAATATTGTATTTATGTTTAGAATAAGAATGCCTCAAGTTGTCAATATTGGCATTAAAATAATTCACATAGTACTGGTATCCAGCCGTTTATGTTCAATTGTTTTGGGATGATTATAGAAAATGACTTGATAAGCTATATGCACAGCTCCACTACTTCCTGAACTAAGTACAGCCCTTTTATTTCCTGTCTGTATTGGACAAACTGATCAATCCAGGTGTGTCTGACCTCAGTAGTCACAACAACAATGGTCAGACACACCTGGATTAATCAGTTTGTCCAATGATGTAAGACAGGAAATAAAAGAGCTGTACTTAGCTCAGGAAATACTGGAATTGTGCAAATAGCTCAGAAAGCACAAGTTTGATAAAAAAAAAAACAAGCACAGCCCCACCAAGAATATTTTTCACCAGCCGCCACTGTTAGCTAATCTATAAATAGCCAGCGCTATCTGCTAGTTCTAACCAAAATATTGAGTCAATGCTTCTAACAGATCAGCCTAGCGCTATTATTATGAAAAATATTAATACGAGTACCTTCCTCGGACAAATGTGTAAATATTAGATCTAATCAGCAGGTGTATTAATGTTAATTTCATTGGCATCATTATCTCACGTACCATTACCATTAATAATCATAATAATTCCATAGTTGTAACGCCAGCTGTTAACTGTGTTACAGCTCATATTGTCTATAAAGTGTGTTTATCATGTTAAACTTTACACCTGTGTTAAAGTGCACATCATTAATGTTAGTTTACTGATTCTTTTGCTTCCTGCTAATTAGAATTTTATTGTAATGACAATAAAATAAAAATTACTAATATGAATTACTAATATAATTTGTATCTGAAAAAATACATTGTATATTATAAACTATGGTCTACATCATTTATTTATGTCTAGGTTTCTCATTTATCTTATTTCATTTTATTGTATTTTTTAAATCATGTGTTTATTAGACTGGTGTCACATACTCCTTTTCTGTCTTCAGATGCGCTGCTGAGGTTTCTCAGTCCCACCCTTGTCAATCCTCCTGTCGCCTCCACCTCAGCACAACCTAGCAGGTATGCAGCAGCATCAAGCAGACCTTCTGTTGCTCCAATAGACCCAGCTGACTGGCTTTGAATGTGCAATTGTTTTATTTCAATAAAAGAATATCTAAAACAAAGCTATTACGTTTCTTGTGAGTATGTACACTAGCAGTGTAAGTACTGTACTGCGATGCACGGGGGCGCCACTCAAAATCTTGCCTAGGGCACCAAATTGGTTAGGGCCGGGCCTGCCCTCCAGCGTGTCCTGGGTCTTTCCCTGGGCCTCCTCCCGGTGCGACGGGAGGCATCCTGACCAGATGCCCGGGCCACCTCAACTGACTCCTCTCGATGTGGAGGAGCAGCGGCTCTACTCTGAGCCCCCTCCGGATGACTGAGTTCCCCCCCTATCTCTAAGGGAGAGTCAAGACACCCTGCGGAGGAAGCTCATTTCAGCCGCTTGTATTCTTGATCTCGTTCTTTCGGTCACCACCCCGAGTTCGTGACCATAGATGAGGGTAGGAACGTAGATCGACCGGTAAATCAAGAGCTTCTGCTTTCAGCTCAGCTCTCTTCACCACAACAAACCGGTAAACCGGCCGCATAACTGCAGATGCCCCACCAAACAGTCTATCGATCTCCCGCTCCATTTTTCCCTCATTCGTGAACAAGACCCCCAGATACATTAACTCCTCCACTTGGGGAAGGGCCTGATTCCCGACCCGGAGAAGGCACCCCACCCTTTTCCGGCTCAAGACCATGGTCTCGGATTTGGAGGTGATTCTCATCCCAGCCGCTTCACACTCAGCTGCGAACCGCTCCAGGGAAAGCTGTAGATCACGTTCTGATGAAGCCAACAGGACCAAGTCATCTGCAAAAAGCAGACACCCGATCCTGAAGCCACCAAAATGTATCCCCTCAATACCTTGACTGCCCCTAGAAATCCCGTCCATCAAAGTTATGAACAGGATCGGTGACAAAGGGCAACCATGGCGGAGTCCAACTCTCACCGGAAACAAGCCCGACTTACTGCCCGCAATGCGAGCCAAACTCTGGCACCAGTCGTACAGGGACCTAACAGCCCGTATCAAGGGGCCAGGTACCCCATACTCCCAGAGTACCCCCCACAGGACTCCACGAGGTACACGGTCGAAGGCCTAGTCCACAAAACACATGTCGACCTGTTGGGCGAACTCCCATGCACCCTCCAGGACCATGATAAGGGTGTAGAGCTGGTCCAGTGTTCCACGCCCAGGACGAAAACCGCATTGTTCCTCCTGGATCCGAGGTTCGACTATCCGTCTGACCTTCCCCTCCAGAACCCCTGAATAGACCTTACGAGGGAGGCTCAGAAGTGTGATCCCCCTGTAGTTGGAACACACTCTATGGTCCCCCTTTTTAAACAGGGGGACCACCACCCCGGTCTGCCAATCCAAGGGAACTGCCCCCGATGTCCACGCAATATTGCAGAGTTAACCAACACAGCCCCACAACATCCAGAGCCTTGAGGAACTCTGGTCGAATCTCATCCACCCCCGGAGCCTTGCCACAGAGGAGCTTTTTAACGACCTCGGTGACCTCAGCACCAGAGATTGGAGAGCCCGACCCAAAGTCTCCAAACCCTGCTTCCAGATTGGAAGGCGTGCCAGTGGGATTTGATGAGGTCTTTGAAGTATTCCCTCCACCGACCCAAAACGTCCTGTGTCGAGGTCAGCTGCACACCATTCCCAACTGTAGACAGTGTTTGTGACAGACTGCTCCCCAGACTAAAAATCTCGCCAGAAACTGAAAGACTGCATTGGTAAAGACCAATTTATACTGTTTATAGGCAAAAAAAAGTTGTTTTGGGGTTTAGTTACTCTTTAAAATTAGTCATTTTTCCAGCAAAAAAACTGCAATCTACTCTCAGGGATCAATTTGCTGCGATAGTGAGACCTGGGCCCGTTGGCATTTGTTCTGAATGTCTTCCATTTTTAGACTATTTTTATAGTCATAAACCTGGTTTCATTTTGGAGATTTTAACTGTGGAAAAATTGGGACCTGGTGCGAAGACTTGCAGTCAAATTTAGAGTTTTCTAGAAATGTAGTCTTATGCATCTCATCTTACTGACTAGTGTCACACTTAAATTAAACGTTACTTGTGTATCACTGATGGTGGAGTAGTAAACATTTTCAGGATCAACCTGCAGAAAAAAAGACTTAGTTAGACTTCTGTGAAATGTAGAGTTACTTTACCAACTTTTCAAAATTAGCAATTTTTGAAAAGAAAAATTTCTAAAATGTTGGTTTCTGTAGTTACTGGCAAAACTCAACATGTGTCAGTTTCATAAATGGCTGTATTTAGGGTTGTACGTGTTCTCACCGTGTCATGGATGTTTTCCAGGGCGGTAGGAGATACTGGGGAATTTAGATTCACTTCCTTAAAGTAAAAAAAGAATTAACCTGAATAATGATCATTTCAATGCTTTCAAAAAGAGGAAATCCGTAGTTGTTATACTAGTAATTACACTCACATCATAGTCATGCACCTGCTTTTTCTTTCCTAAAAAAAAGACATCTGGCTTGGCTTTAACCTCCATAGTAGAAATAGATGGTAATTTGTTATATTTAAAGTTTTACGTTCTTACGTTTAATTCTCAATCTGATTACCACCCCAACAACTATCAGGAGTGTGACAAAGAACACCGCAACAGCAATGTATGGAGTTTCTGACAAACCATAAACGAAAGAACATTTTAGAGCAGCGTTTGATGTTTTTATTACATTTCACATTACTTTTATGGGTAGGAAATATAATACAACATTAACACGGTAAATGGTTCCATCATTGGTTAAACGGTAAATTTTAACATTTAAGTGATTTAATTCATGTTCTTGGTTGACCATTAGTGTAAGAGCCAGTTTTGCATTTCATGCAAGACCTTGGTAACACGACCAAGTGTCACCTTTGTGTTTTGTTCTGGTAACAGGAAATAGAGGTGAGAAGAACTAAGTTTTTAGATTGTTAGGGTAAGCCTACAGCGTCATTGTAGCATCTATTCATTTCATTACCTTTATTTAATGATTTTGTGGCATCTTCAGTTTTTGTTGGGTTGCTTGTTTCACCTGCAGAAAAAGGTATATAAAACCAAAAAGTTACTAGTTCCCCTTTTCCCTCAAAAATGACATACAAAGCTCAAACCATAAGAGAATAGATAAGTTATTTTTGATACACCTGAAGCAATAACTTTCCTCACCTGATTTCTCTTCTTGAGACTGATGGTTTAAGTAGAAGACCTGTGTAGTTCCTCCATTTGTGACTTCACACCTGAACTTACACCTCTTTGTGTACGAACTCTCCACAAAACAAACTGCAGCAGAGCAGTCAGGCTGTTGTGACTTACATTCTTTCACTGCAGTATTCCCAGCAGGACAGTTATACACCCATTTCACTTTGTAGCGACAATGTCCGAGTGTCTTCACAGAGCAGGTTAATGTCACCACATCTGTCACCTTTTGTTTAGTCACTTGTGAATAGATGAGATATTGGGAGAGAAATTATAGCGTACAAAATAAGTAATCGTGACAATAATTGGGTTCATACCTTTGCAAATGAAATATTCAGCTGAGAAGTAGGTACAACAGCAGCACTGAACAATGTAGCAGGGAAAATGACTTCATATTCATACTCACTGTGGACAACAGACAGAGCATCTCCACACCGATTAACCTTAATGTGAAAATCTTGTTTCATTCCAGATATGTATTGCTGGCATTCATAATAACCAGCATCCTTCACTGAGACATTCCTTATTACCAGAGAACAGTTTGCTGCTACAATCAGTCTGTTGGATTTACTTTGGAGTTTTGTGCTGACATGTCCCAGTGTAACCAGGGGCCCGTTTCACAAAGTGGGTTTAGTGAAAACTCTGAGTTAGTTAACCCTGAGATGAGGGAAACTGAGTTTTCGGTTTCACAAAGCCAGTTCAGCGTAACTCTGAGTCAGTTACCTGGGCAACACACTCCGTGAACCTAACCTGCTCGCTAGCAGGTTTGCTTCAAATAACTGAGTTTCTCCTGCTCTGAAGTTGAAGCTGCAGTCTGAAATTAGTGGCAGACATGGCGTGTCCGTTTCTTGATGAGCCTGTTGATGTAGAAGCGCAGATACTCCGCAGAAATCTGCGTCGGGAGAGGATTATCAGACCCCGAGTGGATATTTTATCACTCCATGATGAGTACCTCTTTGAACGTTTCCGTTTTTCTAGACCATCAATAGTTTATTTAAACAATATCCTTGGCCCACACATTTCTCACATGACTCATCGTGGAAGAGCCCTCTGCTCCGAACAAATTCTTTGTATTGCGCTACGTTTTTTGCGAACGGCAGTTTTTTGTACAATATCGGTGATGCGGAGCATGTATCCAAGAAAACCGTCTGTCGGGCTGTGAGAAATGTGACCCTTGCACTTAAACAGTTACTGTACACGTTTGTAGTGTTTCCAGGTCACAAAACCACCAGACATCTCAAGGAAGCATTCCACAGAATTGCAGGTATCAGTGTAAGCAATGAATAATGTCAAGCAATTAAAAATGTTGAGACTGGAAGAACTCAATTTGATATATTTAAGGGTTTCCAGGTGTGATTGGCTGCATTGATGGGACTCACATTCCTATCATATCTCCATCAATAAATGAAGGAGATTATGTGAATAGGAAATCTGTCCACAGCATTAATGTACAGGTAAGCCTAAATAATAGCTTTCAGCATTCCAAAGGAAATGTACACGTCACAATACAGCAACTGCCACTAATTATTGTTCTCCACTGTGAAGATCATAAGTGATGCAGAATACATCAGTAATGTGGAAGCAAAGTGGCCTGGGTCTGTACATGACTCGAATTTTCCGTGAGTCCACACTGAGTGACAGATTTGCCCGTGGTGAGTTTATATACAGTATAGTTATATAGCCTACTGTGATCAATATGGTAAATCCTTCTATTGCAACTGAAACATTACATTTTATCATCATAGGGGAGTTTGATGGATACCTTCTGGGGGACAGGGGGTACCCCTGCCAGCGCCATCTGCTGACCCCTTACCCTGATCCTGAGCCTGGGCCACAGCAACGCTACAACATAGCTCACTGCAGGACGCGAGCCAGGGTGGAAATGACCATTGGGATGCTCAAGGCCCGATTCCAGTGCCTGCGTATGCTCAGGGTCTCCCCAGAAAGGGCATGTGACATCATTGTGGCATGTGTAATTCTGCACAATATTGCCATGATCAGAGGGGAACAATGTCCCACCCTTACCCCTGATGATGGAGATGATGATCCCAACCCCGCTGCTGATGCACAAGATGGGAGAGCTTTTGCAGAACAACACTTACATTGACACAAAAATTGTCATTTGACACAAAAGGTTTTGACCTCAACAGGCCTATCTGCATCTTCCCTCCCTGTGGTGGCTGACAAGGTGTCTTCATCATCCTCCTGTAACAATTATTGTGTTATATTCTACCCATCATCAAAACTGTGGAATAAAATAAATTAAAAAAACAAATAAAAACTCTGGTAGCTACTTACAACAGCATGGAAGTCTGTTATAGTAGAGGACTCCACAAGACAGATCACACCATCAACAACTGGTGGAAGAAGATTATTCAGTTGATTATTACCCAGAAGAGTGCCCTACCCATTTTCTTTTCTACCTTCGTTTTGGAAATACAGTGCAGGTCCCATCACAATTCTTATGACTCTTAGCCACCTTAGATTAGATAGATATCTGAGCAGCCAATTACAGATAACTGTAGCAGATGAATGGATGGCCATTACATCTAACATATGCCATTTGTTTGAATGATATACCTCTAATGTAGGCCTTTGTGTCCTGAGGCTTGGCTGTGTCCGACGAACTCCCCCCAGAGATGCCCTCAGCAGTTGGTCGCCCACGGTTCTGACTGAGGGCCATCTCTTCAGCCTCTGTGAGTTGTGGTGGTGCTGGACCACCGCCTGTTTTTCTGGCCTCAGCCTTCTTTCTGTTGGCTACGATGGAGGTCAAGTTTGAACATATGCAGAGAACTCCAATTTTGAGACATGCACATATAACAGGAATTAAGGTGTGGCTTTCATATAGACTACATTGAATACTGGCAGTGATGGTATGACTGAAGATGTGGCTTTTTCATTGTTTAGGGATTTTCCCTAATTACTTAAATATAGCTATCACATGTAGAATGTAATCACTGAATGCAGTTTAATGAAGGCAGGCTAAACATCACCACAATGGGTAATAATTAATTTATACCTTACCTGTTTGAACTGTATTTTTGTATTTCATCTTTAGTTGCTGCCATGTCCTTTTTCGGCCTGCTGGGTTGCACCTATGTGCTCAAAAAAACATGTAAGAGATCAATGTTGAATGAGTGGAACATTTAAGACCAAACATGTCTTTTTTCCCCTCCAATTAATACTCACGCATTGACTTGATCAGCAATTTTCTGACACACAAGCTCTCTCTCTCTTTTGCCGCTGCCACAGTATTGCTTTTTTTTTAAGGATATGCTCATTTTCAGCATATGCTGTCATTAATATGTCCATCTCCACTGGGGAGTAGGAGGATCTGCCCTTTTTTTCACTGGTTGGCATGGTGAATCAGGTTATCTGTGTCCCATTGATGAGGGCTTTTTATATCCTCATGCACGAGTGTAACTCAGAGTTACTTTAACTCAGAGTTGATTGATCTGATTGTTAACACCTGTTCTGAAACCGAAAACTCAGAGTTTTTCAACTCAGAGTTAGCCAACTCAGAGTCGAGGTTTTAACTCAGTTTGTTCAACCTGGTTTGAGAAACAGACCCCAGCTCTACTGAGTCTCTTGAGAAGACCAATGTAGTACCATTACAATGTGTCTGACCATTTATCACACATTGACAAGACAAAACCATGGTATCCTTAGATCTGAATAAAACCGATTATCCATTTGCACACACTGTTGACAAAAAAGATGTGAAAGATGTTGAAATACTAAAAATAAGGATTTCAAAAAGATTGTTTGACCAGAAGATTGTTAATGTTTCATTTCCAGGTTCACCAACAGGAAATGGCTGATATATGGTTAAATTGTAAACCAAGCATTTTATTACTATTATCCTAAAGTTATATTTGAGCCAGTCAAATGTTCTAAATGTTCTTACCTGTAAACTGAAGCCCCACTATCAGAAATAAATCATTTTAATCCATCTTATTTCACCTATTGCTCCTCTTCGTCTCCTTCTAGTTCTTGTTACGATGAACTAAACTGTCAGAGGCAGCCTTCACAAGGTCATTTATACTTCCTGTTAAAGGTGTTACTTCCTTATATTTTTTTATGCTTATTTACACAACCTTTATTTTATCTCATCTCAATTATGCCTTAAAATGTAAATCATAACCTGAAATATTTTAGATGACTAAGGCAATCCAAACACGTTTAAATATATTAAAGCAGTTTGGTAAACACCGTGTTCAGCCACAAACAACATTTGACACAAGGCGTTTTCTCGCAGCTAGAAAAAAGGGAACTGAATGCAGAAAAGATCTTCAGTAAAACAGTTTACTTTTCTTGCAGGAGGCAAATTTCTTCTACATTTGCAACAGCAGCAAGTAAAGCAGATAGTTAAAATTGTTTTAAAGTCTTTAATGCAACTTGTTTCCAATTTTAAACTCAGACATTCATCTGAGAACTTAAGGGGGAAGTGATCTGTGGGTAGAAGCAGATCTGTTGGTTTTCACAGGAACAGCAACGAGCATTAGAAACAACTGTTAAACCAACACAAAAAACAAAATGTCTTCTTTTGAGATCTCAATAGGTTTGTTAATCATCACTTAAACTGTGCTTTTGCCATTTTTGTATGTTCCAGACATTCACAGAAAGTATCAGACAACATTTTTCTCAGCTGTGTTGGCAGTGTCGATTGTCCAAGCTCTTTTTGCTTGCTTGTTTTTACAAGCTAAAATACTGCTCCATGTAGAAGTTACAAAAGTTATTCTGATTGAATAAGATTTGCTCATAAGCTCAGTTACTGCTCTATGTAGAATGTCAAAAGTTACTTTGAGAGGATAGGATTTGGGGGAACTACTGCCCCATACAGGTTTGGCATGTCTATGAATGTACTTAACTATGCACTTATGCGGTTAGGTGTGGATGTTCTTTTTGTTTCCTTAAACGAGGTGGTGAGGATATTCAGTAAAACAAAAAGAAACAGCTGCGTGTGTACATGGCCTAAGACAAGACTATGTTGGAACCTTGCATGGACCATGTTACAGATGACCGAGCAGAAACAACAGAAAATTCAAACCAACTTTAATTCAATTGCAAAAGTGAATGAAACCATGTGAAAGGTTGAATAGATCTGCATTTCCCCAACTGTGCTCCTCAAGGCACACTATCCTGCATGTTTTAGATGCTTCCCTGTTTCATTATACCCGATTTCAATGAATGGCTGACTGTCTGGATTTTACTGAACAACATCATCCGGATTAGGCGTGTTAAAGCAGAGAAATATCTAAAATATGTAAGGCGGTGTGGCTTCAGGACCATGGCGGGGAAACACTGGAATACATTAACAGGTCTCCTCTACTCTATATATAAAAAAAAGAAATATTTTTAGACAGACTGGACATACATTAATTTTAATGGGAAATTGTGGAGGTCATCTCCAATAGGTAGTTTTTTTTTTTTGGGGGGGGGGGTTTAGGGAAGGACTACAGAGTGGTGTTTTGTGGGTCAGAGCTTCCCACTTTATCCCACCAAACTGTTCGGTGTTCCACTCACACTCCTAATACTTGAGGTGTTCCGGCCAAGTCTGTGGAAAGGGATTTCTGGGTCTCCGTTTAAGCTGCAGCCCCTGCGACCCAACCCCAGATAAGCAGAAGTCAATGGATGGATGGATGGAAGGGTAAAGAATTTGTTCAGTGGAGACTCTGTCCCTATGAATGTTGCCCCAGTAGAAGACAACCATCTTTGTCTGGATCTGCACCAACAAAACGGTGGTAAAAATTAATAAAATATAGTCAAACTGATATTTGGGAACAACCCCACTATCTGCATATTCTGATATTTTGTAATCGTATGCAGATGAAAACCACGTTGTTGTTGAGAAAACACACCTCATTTTACAAGTGAGATATTTCAGGAATAGTTCATGGAAAATCCCAAACAGAGCACATCTGTCTTTACCAACCACATAAATCCTGTTCAAAAGTCAGTTTCATTCTGGTCTACTGCGTTTGATCACTCCCGTTTCTCTTCATTGTTTTTCACAGGCATGAAGACAAACTTACCAAAAAATAAAAAGTACACTCAAAGCACTAACAGTCATGAACTTTTCTCTCCAATATGGATCCTTACAAGGAGAACATTGAGGCATAATTCTGGAAAACTTTCAGAATAGATTTTGAAACTCTGTTAAGAGTTCATGTCATGCTTATAAAGAGGAACAGATGTGGTTCTTTTACTAGTTTGTCCCATTTTGCAAACAGAAACTAAAGAAACTCCTTCCACTTTTGTTGCCATCAACATATTTTTGTAAAATCTGTGCATATAAACCTGCTGGCTATCCTCTGTACTTATGACGGTGGATATAAAGAAATTTAACACTGCGATGCATCCTTTATACGGTTCGTACCTTTAAAAAAAAAAAAACCCACGTTTCTCCGCCCCAGTCCAGCAGAGAGCAGCTTCATTCCCAGACTTCCTGGATGGTCGGAGTCCAGATGAAGCCTTCTGGAAACAGCTGAAGGTCAGAGATGCAAAGTCTCCCTCCATGACCAGACAACCTGACAGAGTGGGGTTAGAAACTTCTCAACTCAACAATCAAGCTAAATATTTATATCCATACATGTTCATTAAAATATTCCTTATTAAAGATTAAATGAGGAATACTCAGCTGTGTTCTTAGTCTTTAGTTTAAAATCAGAACTCTTCAGTCCATAGTCTTGTTTACAGCAGTCTGGTAGAGATGTTTCAGAGAATGTTCTTTCAGTTTATAAATCTGGAGGATGGAGGGGTGGGGTTCTTGGATTATCTTCTAGTCTTCAGATAAAAGTCAGATGGACAGGAAGAGCACAAATAAACTTAAGTGTTTAGTGCGATCTTTTTGAACAACAAAAATATGTTTTTTACTTATCCAGTTGAACAGCAGACTTCAAGCTTTGCTACGTTTTTTTTCTTCTTCACTGAACTCCATCGCAAATTCACTGGTGCTTCCTGCTGCTTTCTTGCTGACTGCAGGGCGACCGCAGACTTCATCTTATTTCCCCTCTGCTGGGCTTCATTGTGCTTCGGTTTGGTGAATAACTGTTGAAAGTGAACCCTGAGCTCAAAAAGTTACACGGCTGAATCCACAGAAGAGGAAGGAAATGATTCTGCAACAGAGATCGCTTCACAGTACCAAACCTGGAAGCAGTAAAAGTTAAACTTCACTTTAATTACTTTGTAGTTTAAATTATAGGAAATAAAATGTTTCTCATCAGTTTGAAGAAATTATTTCTACTTAGACGGTTGGTCTGTACCGCACCACCGGACCGACTACCAATGTTATACCTAACTAACACCAATGTAGAGAAAATGTCAGAATTCCACGAATTAAACCAATGAAGAAATCATGATCCAATAAGCTCCTCCTCCTGCTGTCTTGATATTTTACCCACATGTAACCCATGATTCACATTAAGTGACTATGATGATTAAAAGTGTAGGCCGGTAACTAGGTTCGACAGGATTACAATAAGAATTAATGGTGGGTGCGAAATGAAATGGCTGGACGCAGGGGTGAGCAAAAAACAACTATTATTTTTGTTAATGTAATGAAAATAAAATACAGTCTGTGATTTTAAACAAACAGAACCACTTTGGTACCTTACAAAATTAAAATGACAAAAAAATACACCCCTGTCGTGTTAAGCTCAATATATTCAGTTTATCCCAAGTCAAGTCAAAAATCTAAATGTCTTTAGTTCAGGGAGTTTCCTGTTCAGTGGTTTGAGTGGTAACCACTTGTTTGTTAACACTAGAGAGAAGAATGGTGTTCTTCCGCTCAAGGTTCAGTTCTAGGCACAGGCTCGGCATCTCTGTCCAGAGAGAATCCAGAATTCAATCCAGTGTCGTAATTGGCAATCCATACCAAGACAAAAATACTTAGCCTGCACACAATATTATTGCATACAGATAAATAAATCCACATTTCTATTCATTCTCACAGCTATAGCTTATGTTTTTCTTCATATTACCATAGCAGAGCTGTAATCGGGCATTAAGAGTTGGGCCCGACCCGGCCCGAGAGAATTCAGCCCGAAGAGTATACTTTGATTGACAGCTTATTAAAGCCCGAACCCGATTACAGCCCGACATTATTCAAAAGTCACACATCAGGGCTTCCGCTAGAAAAAAATGGCACCGGACAACGTGACCGGCAGGTTTTCAATTTACTGGACAAATGTTTGAAATTCCCGTTAAATAGGCCTATTATCTGAAGCTTAAAATGATAAATGAGGCCCTGCCTATAAGAGTAATATCAAGGCATGTCGGTTTATAATCTTTTTTTTTATTTAAGGCTGCAGCTTTATGAAATAAAATGAGTACCGTCAATTAAGCTATCTCACATGCATGACTTCTAAAATAAAGGCTATTGCACAAGCCTGCCCTCTTTAAACATGAAGAAACTGAAGGCCTACCTATTATCAGATTAAATAATTTGCAAACAAAAACACAGATTTACCAGCGGCTAACCTCCGTTTCACCTCCTCAGCATCCATTTTGCATCTTGTTCGCGCTAATGAGATGATCAGCTGACCGCTAAAACCCGAGCCCGTAAACAATGATAGAAATTAAGCCCAATCCGTCGGGTCCCGACGGGTTCGGGTAAAGATCTTCAGCTTTATACCATAGTAATATTAAACATGCATGTTTGCTTCCTTTTCTCAAAATACAAAATACAGCTGCTGTACAATAAATTTTTAATCCATGTAAGCAAAATATTAAATCCTGTTTTCCAGTATTTAAAAATTTCAAACCATGAAATTTCGATTATTTAGAACCAATTGAATCATTGATCTTTAAATTAGTTTCCTTTAGCTTTTGTAAATCACCTGAATAACAATTAATTTATCACATTACCAGGGAGCACAGAGTTAACTGCATCCAATATTCCCATTTAAAATCATCCATTGAATCAGTAAAACTCCTTCTGATCTACTTGCTTATCATTAGCCTACATAAATTTACAATACACTCACATGGTAAACCTTTAAAGTTCACATTTAACAGCAACAATTTTTACTATCAATGCAAATATTGTGCGTAAAGAAATAAAAAGAGGTTTCCTTTCATTAGCATGAATTTAAATCCAACTTAGCCACCTCATTTCTTAACAGAAATAACAGTTGAATCACTTTTTTATAACAAAAACAAATCTATTCAGCTGTGAAACAGCAAAATGCTCATTTAGCATTACGCTAGCATAC
This sequence comes from Valencia hispanica, assembly GCA_963556495.2. Lineage (NCBI taxonomy): Eukaryota > Metazoa > Chordata > Actinopteri > Cyprinodontiformes > Valenciidae > Valencia > Valencia hispanica. The sequence continues at coordinate 42,771,812 of OY747719.1, read as the reverse complement.
TGTACTTTCTCAGCAAGCACATGGCATTAACTCACCAAGATGGCGTCGGCATGCACACAGCACTGGACACATCCACATGGTCTCCCTAGCGCGTGCTCCAATCAACTTAACACAATACATATCTCATATTAGCCATTTAGAAAATGAAAATACTAATTTACAGCGTTCTTCCTGCATATAAAACTCACCCACTGAGGTATACAGCTCCGCGCAGCTTGTGTGCAGTCCGTCTATCATTTCCAAAGAGCAAAAAGGCTGTGAACTGAAGCGGGAGTCGCTTACCTGCTTGGAAGGCGGGACTAATGCTACTTCCAACTAATGAGAGAATCGCGGGGAAACGGGAAATTAAAGTTACAGAGAGAGAACTGCGCTTCCTTTTTCCAAAATAAACGTTTTCGAAATAAGAGTATGCAGGATGGGTTTGTACGAATAAAAATAAGACATTTTCTCTCCTGGGTTACACACAGCTTTCCTTAAGAAAGTTCTTCCTGTCATTATGTCTGATCTTGTTCAATAGTGAACTCATCCCTCCTGGCAGGTGTCTTCCCTCAGGCTTTAAAACCAGCAGTTATTAAACCACTGCTAAAAAGAATAATCTGGACATGTTAATGCAGAACTACAGGCCTATCTCTAATCTTCCATTCATCAGTAAGATTATTGAAAAAGCTGTTTCAGCAGTTAAATAGCTTCATAACAATGACAAACATGTGGGGTGCCCCAGGGCTCCTTCCTGGGGCCCCTCTTATTTAATATCTACATGCCCCCACTAGCCCAGATTATAACAACCAATAAGATTAGCTACCATAACTATGCAGATGATACTCAGCTCTACATTACGATGTCACCAGGTGATTTTGAACCCATCCAAACCTTAAGTAAATGCATGAAGCAAATCAATGGTTGGATGTGCCATAACTTTCTCCAGCTGAACAGAAACACAGAAGTAATTACTTTTGGACCTAAAGAGGAACGATTAACAGTCAGCACACAGCTTCAGTTAATACAACTAGAAACTACTGATCAGGCCCGAAATCTACAGTAGGTGTAGTAATGGACTCAGACCTGAACCTCCGGGGTCACTTAAAGGCAATAACAAGGTCAGCCTTCTATCACCTGAAGAACATTTCTAAGATTAAAGGACTGATGTCGCAACAGGACCTAGAAAAACTCATCCATGCATTTATCTTTAGTCAGATTGATTACTGCAACAGCATCTTCACAGGTCTGCCTAAAAAGTCAATCAGACAGCTGCAGCTGATCCAGAACGTTGTTGCTCGTGTTCCTCACTAGAACCAGGAAAGTAGAGCACATCGCCCCAGTTCTACAGTCCTTACACTGGCTCCCTGTAGCTCAGAGAATAGACTTCTTAATACTTCTACTAGTTTATAAATCATTTAATGGCTTAGCATCAAAGTATATTGAAGATCCACTGTCACTATACCAACCCACCAGACCACTCAGGTCCTCTACTTCCAGTCTACTCATCATCCCTAGAATCAGAACAAAACATGGAGAAGCAGCTTTCAGTTTCTATGCTCCTCCAATCTGGAACAAACTTCCAGAAAACTGCAAAGCTCTGAAACACGGTTCTTTTAAATCACATCTAAAAACGTATCGGTTTAGAGCTGCCTTTGAGTCATGCTTTGACGCATCATGTTTTGTGTATGCTTCTTGCTTTATTGCTGTTTTTACTTTATATGCTTTGTCTGTGTTTTACTGCTATTTTTATTTTACCCTTAATTAAGTAAAGCACCTTGAATCACCTTGTTGAAAGTGCGCTATACAGATGTAGTTCTCTGTGAAACTTTTTTGGATTGAATATTTAAATAAATAAATACTATTGAATATGTATTAAAATAGTATCATATTTAAAAACTGAGTGGTAAAAATAGATGACCGGATTTTTTTTCCTTACTCCTTGACCTTCCCTTGATGGGATTGAGCAAGAGCCGTCTCAGGTGGACCAGCATGCAGGGTTGCGAAGTTAGCAAAATGTTTCACATTGGTCACATTTGACCATTTTAAAACAGCCCAAAATTATTTTTCTCCTGTATTCTACATTAGAAAAAACATTGGCACAACAGCCAAGCACTAGGGGAGTAATCTCACTCGGACACGTCCAAAAAGCTCCCTGGAAAATGAATAGATTTACTTTTAGGAGCTTCTTGTTTCATTTGAAAACATTTAACAATGTAGTTTGACTTTATTACCGATTCAGGGAAAGAAAGACCCATATCACAAAGAATGGATTGTTACCTCCACACATCCAGTTACATTAAAAACAATCTGTTGATTTTCATATCCAAGCTGAAATGTCTTGTCCAAATGTCTTTAGGCAAGTATGGCTGCTTTTTTTTTTTTTTTTTTTTTTTTTACAAACTTAGATTTCACTTTTATATTTTCCATTAAAAGCATTTTAGATTACCTCGTTTGGTTTTTCTCCCCAGGTCAGCCAACCATGAGGGAATTTTTTCTTCATTTCAACATACTGTAATGACACACTGGACCTTAGATTAGACAAAAAACAAGTCAAATCAATTTGATATGTGAAAAATACAAACTTGTGAAATGATAAAAAAAATAAAATAAAAACACATTCAGGGAAGCCACAGGGTGTCATATCTTTTATGTCCAAGAGGAAGCAGTATTCGCATTTCAATCTGATTTGATGTTTTATTTGCCTCAAATATAATATTCCGGGAATATTTTGTGGAATAATTTTTGTTTTTCTTGACACATTAATGCAATTTAAATCCTGCTTTGTCCAAAAAAGCTAAAATTGAGTCTCAGAGAGGCAGTAGCTTTCTGGAACATCATTCTAAATTAGACAGGTCAGATTATTATTCACCTCTAGAGACTATACAGTTAATGAGAAAGTCCATTTTCACAGTTTTTTTTTTTTGCCTTCGATCATTAATCTGAAAGCTGGTTTAGGTTTGTCATTTACAAAAACTGCAATTACTCAAAATTAATGAAAAAAATAAAGCAAATGGCCTCATGTCAAACATTTTATGAGGAATACCTGGAATATGAATATATTCCAACTTTTCATTTTAAAGATTTTGAAGAATAACTCGTGGGGTCATTTTTATAGTAAGAAAAAGCAAAACTTTTTACTGCATTTCTAACCACTACCCTGCATATAGGAGCATCATAATTCATTTTACAAACCTGAGTGAACAAATAATTTTTCCAATAAAAGTGACATAATTATTGACAAATCTTACGTTGTTGTCAGATTAGTCCTGGCTACAGCGACACTCAGAGAATCAGAAGACAGTTACATTTCTAAAGACCTTACCGTTAATGGAGAACATTAGTACAAGAATTAAACTGATGATGAAAAATGTTTTGACAAGCCCAGATGTTTTTAACATTGCTCATGACCAAGGAAATTATTTCCTTATAATCTGAGTACTCAGCGCTGAATATAACCCTTCAACAAACAAAGAGAAACACAGCTAGTGGAGATTTGTGTGTGCACCTGAGACCTCAGGTGTTTCTCATTAGCACTGTGAGCAATCAGTCAACCTGGCTTCTAAACGTACCATCCCCCCTTATAACTGATGTTACTTTGCCCCAATTCTGCACGAAATAACATAAAACTCAAGCTAAAATGTAACGTCCAGCTAAACTGTAGATGAAAGATAGTTAAATACTCACTGGGTCTGAAAACTTAAGGCAACAATGTTCAGAACATGATCATTAAACCTGGGCTCCAACTGATCCCCAATCAGAAAAGAACAACCATCCTCTCAGCTATATTTAAATAAGTGGTTCTCCTAGACCTCCTAGGTCCTCCTTTACATCAAACATAATCGTGTTAAAACATGCTTCAAATGCTAGGAATTTAAGTCAGAGATTTGTTAAACTGTCATTTATATATATATATACACATTTACACATACATATATATATATATATATATATATATATATATATATATATATATATATATATATATATATATATATACACACATACACACACACCCCACACATTTAAATTGTGTATTGTAAATAAAGTCTGTTTCCTTCTACCTCAGTTATTCAAAGAATTTTGATTAGAAAAATTTTTTTCTGGTAAACTATTTTCCAGTAAAGTTACTTTTCAATGAGCAAATAATACTGAGGTAATAGAAAACCATATCCCAACCACTAATTGCTACACTTCCTGTCCACCTTTTAAAATATAAGCTCATAAAATCAAAACCTGAGCAATTAATATCTAAAAACAAAAATATATAAATATCGAGTCATTTGATACAGTATCCTCCTCAGATACTATTTTTCTTTGATCCCTCGCTCAGACTAACGAATCCTGAGTGACTCAATGTTAACCCATGTGCAGTTCACTCTTCTGTCCACTAAATGGAGCTAACTGCTCGATTAAGATGTGAAAATAAATGCAGAGCTAAGGTTTCATTTCTCAGGAAAGTGAAACAAGTTTCAATGTCATAAATTGAGTGATCATGCTTGCAGTCAGCCCTATTATAAATCCTGATTAAGATTTCATATAAATGAGAATTTCTGGCATTAAGAGTCAATGTTTTTGCCTTTTGGTGCCGTTTTAGACATTAACAATTCAGAACTTAAATGAAAGGCTGAGGCAGTCATTGCCTTCAGCTGTGATAACTCGTTTTGTAATGATCACAAACACATCACAGAGGGGGGTAACCAATTTTTAATTTTAATTTCAATTTAAAAATCCACTTTTATTTTTGTAAACTTTTTTTTCCTAATTACGTTATGGGGGATATAACTGGAATGAAATGATCAGGAAACACTGCAATAAAATGTAAAGTGTGCTACATTAATACAATTTTCCATCAGATTGACGACGTCACAGAGGTCAAAAACAGAACCAGCAGCTGCCTGGGTCCACCGTCAAAACAACCATAGAAAAATAATTAAGAAAATACTCACGGTACATAACAGGACGAAAGGTGATCTGTGTAAATCACAAAAAGTACTTTCAGTAAACATTAATGCACATTATAGGAGGAGAATGGAGAAATAAAGTGAAACAAAATCCCTTTTCAGAGTGTGACTGCAAACACATGAAGCTGGAATAGTTTGAGAAAATGATCCACATCACGATGTTTGATACTACAACAATTGTTTGGCCAAACGTGCAAGTTATTTAAACACTTAGCTGATAAAAAGAAAGTACATTTTAATATTTCCAATCTGAGCTGCAGAGTTGCTTTCGTCATTCTGGTGGTGGCCAAGATGTAAACGTTTAAAAAAACAATACGTTAATAAACTAAATTCACAGGTGAAATGTGTAAAAAAATAATCTTATTCATTTTGATTTGCAGCTCACCGTGGAATAAATTGGAAAAATTAACATTTCTGCTGCGTTTTATGATCCAAAGCTTCATTTTATCAGTTATCTAAATAAGCATCTTCTGACCAGGTTGGGAACTTATAATGGGAGTAAAGGATTTTATGACACTTAAATAGCTCACAGTACGGCCCAAAAAGGAACAGAAACATCTCATTTATCCAAGCTTCATGTAAACACACTCTAAAGTCAGTGCAAAACACACCGTTTAACGAGCACTTGGTGCGGATGCTGGCTTGTAGCCGTCTTCAGCTGCAGTGAGATTGTTTGACATGATCGCCTCCCCAGTTCCCCGACGCTCCGTCGTCTGGACCCGGCTTCAGAGAAAGGAAGGAAAAAAAACAAACAAACAAAAAAAAAACTTCAGCCAGCAGCTCGGATCTTGGCTATGGCTTTCTATCGTTGTGTCCGCCGTCCCGCCATTTTACACACCAACCGGTCAGGAGGTGGAAGTCGGCTGGTGAGTTCGTCAAAGGTGCTGGTCGAAATCAGCTTTCCTCCTCTTCCTCGTTTACAGCGCAAATCGGTTAGAAAAAGAAAAGTCTTCGATCCATCTTGTCTCACACTGAAGGAGCTGGAACAAAGTGCTGCAGTTCGCAGAGGATGCTTTTTTTTTTTTTTTTTTCCCAAGAAAGTTCTTAAGAAAAGCAAAAGCTCAGTTAAAAACCAAAAAATATACACAATCATGTTTACAATATATTATGTACATTTTACATAAGCTCTGTAAAAAGTCAAACATGGCTGCCTTTTCAAGGTGGAGAACAAAGTGCCGTCACTTTGCATAATGTAAACAGGAGACGGTTGCTGCTGCTGCTCAAGAAACAAAAAATAAATCACTTTCTTTTCAGATTCAGTAACAAAAAAACACACAATTCTGCTTTCCAAGTGCAAATCTGTGACAGCAACACAACCCGTCTCAAGTGTTCACACGGGCAGGCGGCGCGTCTCGGAGTGGAAAACGGTACCAGAGAGGAAAAACTCCCCCACATTATATTGCAGTGTTAAAACTGGGTTCATCTCTTCCAATGGCGTGACATGTCGTGTCGAGTCGGCTCCAATTGGACTTTAATCCTGAACCTTCAGCAGAGACTTCAGGTGAACAGTCATCAGCTCCCGGCTCTCGTTGTTCTGCTGAGGCCCGTCTTCTCCGACCCAGTGGCTGGGCGGCTTGGGTAAGACGCTGGGTGACGGCGGCTCGCTGAACTTGGCTCCGGCGTAGATCTTTTCACAATCTTTGAGGTATTCGGCTTCAGCGGAGGGACTGGTCAGGATCGGCACGTTGTCTGAGGCGTTGAGGGGTTTCTTCTGAGGCGGGTGGGAAGACGACGGCTTCGTGGGAGTGCAGTTGTCGTTCCTTTTTGCGGAGGGGGAAACGGCGGGCGACTGGCTCTGCTTGGGTTTGTGTCTCCTGGTGTTCACATTGTGGGAGAGCTGATCATGTCTGGGGAGGTGTCGGGGAGGAGGAACGCCCTTGGGTTTCAGTACCTAAAAAACAAACAAACGAGTTCAAACAATGGATCAGAAACATTCATTACTTAGATGTGACTTTCTTTCTGTTGCCAAAACCAGATGTGGTATATCATTACATTTTAAACTATACCTACATAAACTGAGAACTCAAGAGTCTCGCTTTATGAGATCATTACAATCCAAAGCTGATGAACAGCCTACTGAAAACTTTAGTTTAGTTTTGAAGTAAAGACGTAGATATACAGTTTAGCTTTTAGTTGAAAGTAATTACAGTGGGAAAGGGATTGTAGCCGCCCACGAAGAGCCATCTGAAAAAAAATATAACACCAAATATGCCTTAATATGCATTTTCACACTCACCACCGCTGGACAATAAACCATAATATTGTCGTTTGAGACCATTTTCAACTAATGAAATAATAATGCATTTACACCCTGAACGATCAATAAACTTTCATTTCTAAAGAACATTTACCACTGCTAATGGAAGACATTTTAATCATCAAAACAACCGAAACAAAACAAAAAGTGGATGAACAAAATTGCCATTCAAACTAATTTTATTATTTGGTTTTAAAAAAACAAAGAAGAAAAAAAGAAGTTGGGAAAAAAAATTGCAAACTAACAACAAAAACAATAAATCTGACTAAAAAATAAATAAAAAAAAAAGAGAAAGAAGGAGGTTGACACGCAAACATGCAAATGTAAATTATTGTAGATGGAAAAATGATCAAGCTCATCTGAATTTGTCATGTGACTAATTGCTTTATTCTTTGTTGTGACGGGCCTAGCTACCGCAGGAGTCTTCCTCATCTCCACTCTCAGGTGTACAGCCAATCAGATCCAAGGAAAATGAATGGCGCTCCAGGATAGACAGCCAAAAGTGTGTCAGGTAGCATTGCACCTCGGTATTCCAGCTTCCAGAGCTGCATTTTCTTTTCAATATTTTAAATAGCCTCTATTAGGTCTGGGCGATATATAGCGATTTACCCAATCTTCTGTTTATAAAGATTTAATTTTTGGAAAATTGAGAAAATATGGAGAAAAAAAAAACACCAATGTATTTCTTGGGTTTCCATATTTTAGTTAAGGTGATGTCAGCCCACCCAAGGCCCCCCATCTTGCTTTACAGCATGTATTTATTTGGAATTTAGGTTAAATCAAGTTTAAAAAAAAAATAAAGCATGTTTTGGCAAATATTTCAGTCATTTTTAATGTCTTTTTAAGAATAGAAGAAAAAAAAAGATCAATAAATCTGATTTGGCATGAAAAAATAAAGTTTTATTTTTAATCCACATCGCTTTATTCTCTATGTTAAAAATCTGCAAATAGGTGAATTAACCAAGAATCGTTTAGAAAGCACGCTCCAATTAAAAATCTGTGAAAACTGAACCCCGTGCAGGCGGCGCTCCACTGTACTGTCTATTCATGTGTAATAGTTGTATTTTTTTAAATCAGTTACTAACAATTTTAGCAAGAATTACATTATCTAATCATGTCAAATCACTATAAGTGGTTTAGGTTGGCATATTTTGTTTTGAACCTCTATCAAGCATTTCTGGTAATCTCATCCATATGAAGAGTTTTACTAATAAAGTTGGATGAAACAGATTAATAATAATCATTCACTGAGTTTAAAGGTGAAACAAATGCACAGTATATTAGTCATTAAGACTTCTACATGTATTAATGTGCAATTTGATTTACCCTGAGTGTTTTTCTACCGGACAGAAGATGAAACATTATTTTGTTTGACTTCATAAATATCTGAAAAGCATACATGCATCAGATCTGATGAACAAACATCACATCCATTTGCTTTGAACACAAACTGAAGAGTTTGGCTGCAACAACAGTTATCATTTTTTTAAATATTTTTTTTAATCATCCATCAGCCTGGATGTGCCGCCACCCACATTCTGTTGTGTTCGAGTACGCTCAGTCACGGACGCTTGGTTCCGTGAGTCACGATACCGATAGCAAAGGCTCGCAATAAACTGGGACATCTTGGTTGCCGTTTTTACTCGCTGCAGCCATGTTTTCTCTTGGAACAGTGTCTGGAAACGCACGCCGACGAGAGCTTTAAGCAACCTTTCAGCTGAAACACATAAATCCCAGTCATTTCTGCAGCCTCTGGTAGTTTTAGTTTTCTTTTTTAATGAGTGTGACATACATTAGCTAACATGAACCGTGGTGTTGTGTCGCCTGAAGCCTTCCCAGTACTAAATTCTTTACTTTTTTTTTTTTTTTTTTGCATGGCCTAAAGGAAAGAGTTTAGAAGATACCTCCTTTTAAAATAGTTGGTCGCCTTCCCTAGAACAGTTCTCCCTTAAATCAAGGTTTCATGCAGGATTTTCCTTTTTGTGTCGATCCACTTTTAAAGGTGAACACACTAAACGTTATGTTGCTCTGTTCTAAAGTCAGAAACTTGACTGACGTTTCATGATCATAATAAAACATATAAAACTAATAAACAAGTATAGTCTGTGTTTGTTTCTACGTGGTCAAATCAAAATAAGTGAATGTTTAGTCAGGTTTAAATATAGCTGTGAGTTAAACTAAGAAAGATATGATTTTTTTTTTAACACTTCCTTCAGGTTGCCTGCCCTGTTGTCAATGATGTCATCTGATTACATTGGAGATGAATATTTCTGTCACACCCTTTAAAACTCATGTGACCTGTTGTTTTTGGATCTTGTAAAGCCTGGTTCCTCCTCCTTTTGTCTCTCAGAGAACCTGTTGTTCTGATGGTTGTCTCTCTTTATGCTCTGATCAGGAAGCGAAAACAGGAAGTTAGACTCCTTTTTCACTTATCATTTCACAACTATGGGCTGTAAGTGCGTCACTGGAAATGCCTAGGGCACAAACAGTACTTTCGACACAGCAGAATTGGCCTCAAAACGTTATTATTGGGCCATAAAACTGTTATAAAGGTGCTTATATATATATATATATATATATATATATATATATATATATATATATATATATCTAAAAAGTTTGCAATAGTTTAAAACTCAATATAAAGAAATAAACGTGGAATTTATTGAACTTCTGAGAATTTAGAAGTCTGATATTCACAGTTAGCTGTATAATAAACACGAACTTGATGATAAAATATTGTTTCTGGTTGAGTTTGACGCCATTGGGGCCTACAGGTGTAATAACTTCGGTAAACTCACCTCTTTCTTGGCTCCTTGTTTCACATGATGGAGGTCCAGCGCCGTCTGGTTCCCAGCAGGCAGGTGCGCCGCGGACTGAGCCGAAGGTCTGTGACCCGACGAGGCCGTCAGGCTGCTGCTGGTGCTGCTGCTGGTGTTGTTGTTGTTGTGGTCGGACAACCGAATACTCGGGCAGTGTCTCGGGGGTTTCTGGTGGTGGAGGTGGTGATGCAGAAGCAGCGGCTTCCTCCCTCCCTTCTTCAGCAGCGCCTGTTTCGTTTTACAGCTCGGTATCGGGTTGTTGTTTTCGACGTTGCCGATATTGGCTTCGTCGCCGTTCGCAGGAGATCCGTCCAACATTTTCTTCGCAGTGGCGAAAACATAAAAAAAAGAAAAAAACACGCGGCGAAATTCAGCTGCGCCGAAGTTGTTTTAACTCGCAACGTCACGGGCTAACAGTGAGCTAACAACTTGCCAAGTAGCTAACTGCACTTGCTATGCCGAGATGTCCTCAAACAGAAAACAATTATTAAAAAAAAATTTTTATTGTTTTCTTGCAAGTAAATATTTGCGTTTCTAAAATATCGTTCAACAGTTTCTGCCTTGTGGCGCGTCGTCGCTGGTCTGAGAGTTGATGAACCAGAGGCAGCTTGTATATTGAAGTTGCTGTAGTCACGTGACTTCCTGTTATAACCTTTCAAAATAAAGTCAGGCAAGTCGTGTGAGTAAATTTGAAAGGTCAGAAATGGCCAAATAAAGTCTAAAACAGACTATCTATCTATCTATCTATCTATCTATCTATCTATCTATCTATCTATCTATCTATCTATCTATCTATCTATCTATCTATCTATCTATCTATCTATCTATCTATCTATCTATCTATCTATCTAACTCTGGCATTTACAGTTAATATGTTGTGAAAATGCACTATCCTGGTAATAACAAATAAATAAACTACAACTTAAAAGAAAAAAATAAATAAATAAGCACATTTTTTATTAAAAACATTACTAGGTCTATGAGGATATTTAACAAATATCTACACAGCTTTCACTTAAATTAATGAATTGTTTTTTTGTTAGTATTTTTATTTTATTTTAATTTTTTTTACAGTTCAACAATTTACCACTACTCTCTTTTTTTTAACACAACTACTCTCTGGATTTTTGATCAGGCACTATTTAATAGTTTTACTTGCTTGTTGTGAGGACAGTTACAGTCCCGTGAGAAAGTTATACACCCCCTTACAGATTTCTTCGGTTTTTTTGCTTCTTTATCACGCTTAAATGTTTCAGATCATCGCATTTTACCATCAGACAAAGATAACTGGAGTATAAAGAGAGTATTTTTTTATTATTATATTATTTATAGAAATAAAGCTATCCAAACCTATGGAAGAAAAAAAAGTGTCGCCTAAACTTAGCGGACAATACCAGGCAAGGGATGTTTTACATCAGACCATTCCAGGATTGTTTCACTTTAGCCACACTGGAGAGGATGTTGAGCTTCAATGACCTGTAGGTGAACTTGCAGGTGAGTCATGATTCCATCTAAGGCAAATCACCCAGGTTCTAAAGCCGCAAAGGAGCCCCACATCATCACTCTATAACCAGTATATTAGACTCTGATTATGATGTTATTTTTGTAATTACAATATAAAAAAATGCACAGTTTCTACATCGTTTAATGTTTATACCTCATATCAAAAGAGAGATCTGAGATCTGAAGTGCTTTAGATGTAGTTCTGGGTGTGATGATATTGTTCCATGTTTTCTGGATAATTGGATGTCACTGTGTTTCAATGGAGCCTTAAAGCCGTAAAAATTAGTTTCTAACCCTTTTCTAGACTGACAGATATCAGTGATTTTGTTTCTAATATGTTGTAAAATCTGTTTTTATCCAGGCATGATGGTTTGCTTTTTGAGTTATTTTAGTCTACTTCTTCTTGTCAGACAGGTTCTGTTTAAATTATTTCTTGACTCTCTTGGTCTGGGCATTAATCAGGCCTGGTTGGGGGTGGGAAAACTGAATTCAGCTTTTTGAAACATTTGGTTAATCATAGGTAACCTATAGTTTAACAATAGTGTTTAATTACTTCTTCACACTGGGCCAGGTGGGTTTGAAAAGATTTTTGCTTAAAAAAATCAAAAAAAATATTTTAAAACTACATTCTGTATTTACTGAGCTTATCTGTTACTGAGATAACGTTGATCTGAAACATTTCAGAGTGACAAAAAGTAAAAACGGGCGTGTCATAGTTCTTAGTTGTTTGTGTAGTTTTGTTAAGTTAGTTTGTGTGACTTGAGTTTTTCCTTCCACTACGTTTTCTCACCCTGTTTTACCCTCAGGTGCTCATATGTGGAGCTGCTAATGTTTGTGGTTCATTCCTTATTTATTTAGATTATTTTTTCAAGTTTATTATGTTCCCTCCTCTTGTTATGTTCATTAGTTCCTCTTTATTCCTGGTCACCCCTTTTGGTGTTCAGTCTTTTCTTACGCGTTCTAAGGTTAATCTGTCTAGTCATTCCTTATGCTTTTTCTTTGCCTTCCTTTCTGTTTTTCCCCTTGCCATTCTTCTTCCCTGCCCAGCTGCTGCTCATTTCTAATCTTCCTCTGCTCTCCCTTTCTCACCTGCATCCGCTTGTCACTAATTGGTTCTCTGGTTTGTCAGTGTCACTCCTCATTTGTCCTCAGTATATTTAAGCTCTCCGGTTTTCTTAGTTCTTCGTCAAAGCTTCCCGTTCCCTGGTCTTTGTGTTTTTCATGTCCTCCTACAAGTTCCTTGTTCTTTTACTTAATTAAATAATTATTTTGTCATCTGGCTGCATTTGGCTTCTTCAGAGGGCAAATATTTTTTGACAGCACCATAGTTTATCAAAATCACTAAATAAAATGGTTGAATTTGCAGGAAGAAGAACAGAAACATAATTTAATACCCCACAGTTTTATTGTATAAAACATTACCTGCAGTTGACCAGCATTCATAACATCCAATAAAATGTTTGTGTGAATTCTCACTATACTATTTTTAACTTTCAAAACCAGGTGTCCAAAAAACACTGACAATAAAAAGGTGGGCTGGTACTTTGATGTTGTACAGTACATATTGTTAGTGCACAAATGTTTCAAAACTAACTAATCAAGGAGAAGAAACACAGGAGCTTTAATCTACTACAATAATAGGTTAATAATAACTATTTGGCAAAGAGAACAAATAAAACTAGATATTATTCTGAATCTCACACGGGAGGACATATTAAAGGTTTTTTTCAGTACAAAAAATAGATAATATAAACAATATACAAATACAACATAAATAACTAAGTAATCCATCCCTGTGATTGTAGTACATTTCATTTGTCACTATGACCATTGAAGGCAAATTAACGAGACGACGAGGCTCCTGGAGGTGTTTGTTTGTTCTCGTGTTGGAAGCAGCGGCTGGGTTTAAGGCTGAGCTTCGGCTTCAGGTTCATCGTAGATGTAGCTGCCGACGCCTCCGGTGTTCACACCTGAGGAAGAGCAGAACTTCAACTTCAAAGGAAAACCTCTACTTTTGTGACTAAATCAAATTATAGCATGGAAACTGGTCAATGTTTTTAACTTTTGTAGATATTTCTGGTTCTTTTTTGCAGTGGATTGTGAATTGGTAACAATAATAAATAATTAAGGCTGGATGCAATAGCATCTCAGCTGACTTCCTGTGCACTGCTGTGGAGGACAAGCCAAACACCAATAGAGAGGCTACGGGAGCAACACAAAAAGATACAATTTATGAGCTGTTGCATACTGTGGCAAACATTTTATCACTCACCATCACAAGTCAGGATGAGTAAAAAAAGAAATTACCAAGATGAAGACATTCTGGTTGCCAGAGCACAGTAGGATGTTTCATGTCAGGTTATTCTCTGTCATACTTCCTGAAGGATGGTGTTGTTTTTGTGGACATTGCGAAGGCGATGTTTGGGCTCGTTGGTGTAAATGCACAGACATTTTCAACTTTATGCACAAAGTACAGGTAACTTAAAAAAAAAAATAAAAAATAAAAAAAAAAGATTCCAACGAGGGCATCAGAGCGTCATCTCAGACCTGGACACCTTATTTAATGCATCTTGCTAACCGGGAGCTGACAGGATGTTGAAGAGTTACGGAGGCTTTGGAGAGCGTCATCTCCAAAGAGCCCGTTGTCATGCCAACCACCAGTGCTTGCTGTGTGATTTCCTCCTGCAGAAGCGATACCTTGCAGGTCAGAAAACGTCTCTTTCAGAGAGTCTTTTTGACTTCTGATCACAACAGTTGGAGAAATGTTTCCTAGTTTGAAAACTCTGGCTGATTCCAGTCTCCAGTGTGGCAGCGGAGCTTAAATTTAGCCTCCAGAACAACATCTAAACCCCCACGAGAAGTCATCTGTCTGAGGCAAAAATCCAAAACTTCATGACAATAGCATCTGCAGCAATCTCACTATTTGATTACGCACAAGTAGGTGTGCATTTCAGTTCTAAGCGGAGCAGGAGGAAGTTGTGAGACCATTAGTATTTAAAGTTCAGTTTCATTTCATTTTTTTACATGTAGTTCTGTGTTCAGCTCATTCAGATTGAATATGATTTAAAATCATTTAAGAAATAAATACTATTGAATATGTTATTTTGATATAATTAGTTGCTTTTGATTCTTGCTTTCTCAGATATTCCTAAAAGTATCATTATGGTTAGAATCATGGTATTGATTGCCCTGCCCATATTTCATGCAACATTTTTGGTAGCTCAAAGCACAGAAATAGCACATGTTTGTAAATATCAATGATGGTATTGGTGGCGGTTTTACTTCTTGAACTGTTTGTTCATCCTGTCAACATTTCAAACTGATTCTAGCATCTCTGAAGACGCTTTGTTCCATCAGGATTGGTAGGATTAGTGTCTTCATACCTTTGGGTCCAAACAGCACAGCATAGCAGGGTTTGTGGCAGTAAGGCTGTCCATCATGCTGCAACAGGAACAAAAGAGCTCATTTGAATCATTTCATAACTTGCTTGTCCTTTCATTTTCTTTGTGCAACTACTGAAAAAAAGTATACTAAAAAATTGATTTCTGCTTTTTATTGCCCACAAAATCCCAATTAAGTACATTAAGAATCAGTGTTTTGTGTGTAGATAGTATAATCATTAAAACTAAACTATCCTCCAAGCATTTACAAGGATGCGGTCCTTATTGTATGCCCTCGTCTTTACTTTTGAAACTGAATGAATAACTTTCTAAATCAAAATGGGGCTTATTCTAAACTGGTAAATTTCATTTAAATGATCTGTTTTAAATTTAGCAGAACTCTCTTTTATTCTACTTGGGGACAGTCCTAGTTCCTAGACATTGTATATGCTTTTCATCTACTGTAAGACAACAAGATGAAAGGTCATAAAAGATGCTCCTCGGCTGCAGTTAAACATCCAAAACAATGAAACCATGGTCTGCTAGGGCTTATTACCTAAATATTAAAGTAAAAATATTATACCAGCTGCTGTGGACAAAAATCTCCAGGCAACTTTAACAAGATTTTGCACTAAACCAGAATCTTTTCATGTCATATTTGGGTTTAGTTTAAAAACAGAAGAAAACCAGGACATAACTGCGACATGGTGCAATTAATCTTATTACATTTGTATGCTTTTCCAGCAGGGAAGCGCACACACAGTTGATTCTTTACTCTTTTATTTACAGGATTCAGGAAAAAATGTCAATATATTAATTTTTTAATGACAGTTTTTCTAGCATGTTATGCTGTGTTAAATAAGCCTTTGCACTGATTCTAAATAATCATACTTGAAAGTGTGAAAAATATACAGATTAAAACATTAATATCCAGTATTGGGCATCAACGATCCATCCAAGTGACAAAATATGTTGTGAATAGGCAGATATTTGATCCATGCATTGAAATTTAAAAGCCTACTTAATACTGTTTGCAAGCAGTCGTCTACAATTGCAATGTTGCTCTGATTGATGTTGCAATGACGATTACAATTATATATTTTGTGCAGCTCTTTATATGTTAGAATAAAATCTTGGAGGCTTTATTTAGATTTTCTTTTAAGAGGATTAACTTTCCACAGGTTCCCACAGATTTTCATAGAGATAGAATTTCCGTTGTTTTGCTAAATCATGAATTCCAGCACAGCGTCGCTGCAGACCTACAGTGTCTCACCTCCGCATGGCTGCCCGGAGCCAGAGTCTTGCTGCACCTCTCGCAGCGAAGGCAGGGCCGGTGCCAGTTCTTCCCCAGAGACGACACCTTCTCAGCTGCACGGAGAGACCACCATGGAGACAGTCACCACAGCAACCAGTCGACTGAGTCACCAAGACTCTTTTTCTGACACCGATATGATACATGCAGATATTAGGAGATTTGGGGAATAACGACACGGATCTGCTCACCAAAGTACACCGTCTTGTTGCATCGGGGGCAGATGTTGGGTCCTCCAGAGAAAGACGAAAAGCTCGCAGCTGCAAAGGTGTCTCTCAGTTAGATCATTTCTTACATTTGCTTGAAGTAAATCACACTAAATTATGTGGTAAATAAATAATTCTAGTTTATCTTATTTTGTTTTAAAGGAGTCATGACCTGTAATTTTCACTTTTCCATGAGAAAAATTTATGTTCTGATTGCCTAACGAATATACACTGCCCGGGAAGCCGATATTTAAAAGTGAAGCGTTTGTTTACCCCTGGGTTCGTCAATCAGCCCACGTACACGCGCACTCAAATACGTGGTTTTAATTTCTGGCCGACTTGACGTCAAGTCGGCGCAGGATATACCATATATAGACATCGCAGACCTACCTATGCTGTGGGAAGCCCGCCCTCCCTCTCTCCCATCTCCCCCTCGCTCCTCTCCCCCTCATATTCAGTCAAGCGACGCCATTTCTGAATTCTAGTGATGGGAATTCCAGCTCTTTTTGGAGAGCCAGTTCTTTTGGCTTGGCTCCCCATAAAGAGCCGGCTCTTTCGGCTCCTCAGATTTTCTTTTGCTTAAAGTGTATTTACTACCAAAATTAATGCAAAACGATGTGTACCAAATGTACCAAAACAAGCAGGGGGGAATGAAAAAAAAAATAAAAAAAACGTCTCCCAATGACGAGCCGGCTCCCATCGTTCACTTCAAAGAGTTAGCTCTTAGAGCCGGTTCGTTCGCGACCGACACATCACCGATTAGAAGTACGAACTCCACCGTGAAAGATGCAGAAAGTTTCTTCACGCAATGATGCATGAAGAAGACATATTCGTGTCAGCCTTTTATTTTAATCAGCTAAAACCATTTCTACCAGAAACATAGTGCACACGTGAGTTGCTCCGTTGTTGACTGCCAGAATCAACATGGAAATGTTTTTTCTATTTTTTTTTACGCCGGAATCCTTTACGAATTTGGGTCAATATCAGGCGAAGTTGGCATCGAAGCTCCGTTTGGAAAAAGGGGCCATTCCAACAATCAGAGACTTGCCTGCCATTCAAACGGTAACGCTGTGTTTTTATTGCTCTGCTGTGTGTAACAAACAGCAGCTAACTGCTAATGTGGTTATTGTATGCTAGCTGGAGTAGTAGATATGGGTTAGATATGCTGAAGCGTTACCTGCGGTGTCAACCCCCCTCCTTCCTGCCACCAATCAATGCGCCCCTCATTTGCATCATTACAATGACCGTCCACGACAGCCAAAGTATCGCATCAGATCTCGCCAGACAATAATGCCTTCAGAAATAAGGGTCAGAGGAGCTCTGTGTTTATTTTTTTCAACTTTTTTTTTTTAGAAGGGCCTGAAAGACTTTAATAGAGCGTGGGTATCCAAGGTAATACTAGGTTATGACTCCTTTAAAAACAAACTCATTTTAGAGAAACTGACCCCTTTTTTTCTTTTCTTTTTTAACCACAACTTTCTTTTCAAATTCCAACACATGACAGGTTTTCTATTTCTGCTCCACATATTTCTCACCCTTCACTGGTCCCCGTGTGGGGGCTCTTTTCTCCTCCTCCGGTTTGCCGAGGGTTTCCATGGAAACAGCTGCCGGGGCCTCGTTGACAGGAGCGTCGTACACGTAGGAGCCAGCTCCGCCGATGTTCACACCTGTAAAAAAACACAGAAAAATCACAAATGGTGCGCATGGAAACTTTAATAAGAGAAATACAGTCCAATAAGAAATCCGATTATTAGGACGAAATAGCACCTTTTGGTCCAAAGAGGGCAGCGTAACAAGGCTTGTGGCAATAAGGTTTCCCATCATGCTGCACAATGTGAAAAAGGACAGTTAAAAAAATTTTTTTAAATAAAAGTTGAGCTAAATAAAAAGTGGATATCATTCACTTTAAATTCACAAAACAATTCCACATTACAAATGAACAGTAGCTTGTTTTTAGGTATCAGTATAAACAGTCTCCTCTTTTTTTGAAGTTATTTATATCACAGGACAAACAAGCCAAAAATCAGCATCCGTTTGTTATTCCGTTCTATGAAACCATAAATATGACATCTCAAGCTGTCTGCTGCAAGTTATGTGCTGTTTATAGCAAAAGAGACAAATGTGTCTGTTTTAGCTAAATGTATTTAGAGTGAATTTTATTTAAAAGTATGTTTAGATATAAAATATGCAACATTGTGTGCTCTGCAGCAACGCTAGTTTATCATCCAGACATCAGTGGAATCTCTCCAAGAGCTTGATCAAGGGAAATCAGGAATGCTGAGCCACACAAGAAGCATTTAAAACGAGTCTTTCCACGTTTCCAACACAACATTCTGTTTTCTTCAGGCTCTACATGAGCGCATAATGAATCATAAATTGCCTAGTCTGCATAATTACTTTCATGCGTCACGTTAGTATGTTACAACGATGAAGCCATTCACTACTGAGAACACAATTATCAGCTCGGCATGATTCATTGTGTTACTTCCTTGTTAGAAGTCTAATAAAAACAGTGAAAGTTGCTGAAACAACAGCCAGACAGTCTGATAGCTCCCCTGCTGAGCTGTTAACACGTGATGCTGCTTCTATAAGTTACTTTTCAGCTGAACTGAAAAGGAAAACTCGCTGAAAACTGACCCAAGACTAATTTTCATCAGAAGTGAACGCCACAATGTGTGACTGAACCCAGTACACATCTACAACCTATTTGTCTGTTTAAACTTAAATTGTCCACAACACACTTGGACTCACTGATACTGGCCTCAGCTGGTTCAAATATTACTTTTCTGACACAACAGAACATATTTTTATAGATAATGTAAAATCCCAAATTTCCCCCTTGGCGTGCTCCTTGGACCCGTTTGATTTCTATATCTTCCTTCTTGGTTTTGGCATCTGTTGCCAGGGAATTTCAGTCCATGACGCTCAACTACGTTTCTTTTAGTTTGATTTGTTTTGCTAAAAAGAAAACAGAACAAGAACAAAACTTGTCAGAAAAGTAAAACACTGTTAAAAAAGGAGTAAGTAGAAGTAAAGCTTCTAATCTTTACCCTGTTATGACTACATCCCCTTCCCTCATATTCTTGCTTTTTCCTGACAGAAAACTTGCCCCAGGCTTTAGTTTCCTCCCGTCTTAACTACTATAAAGCACTTTTCCTTGGTATCCTTTGAAGACCTCTTCATGCAAAGACTGGACATCACCCAGAACTCTACTGCTGAGGTGAGAAAGTGCAGATGTGACCTTATAACCCCTATTCTATTCTTCTGTAACTGTAGTTACCCTCCACTGCATCTGTAGATATGCCCCACAATTTCTGAGAGAATTTCTCACTCCCCAAACCTCAACATGGTTCTAACAAACAATCAAATTTTCTTCTCCAAAGGACAAAACTCTGCATTATGGGAAATTGAGTCTTCTGTCCTGCTGCCCCTCACCTGTGTAATACTCTCCTTGACACTCTAAGGGCGCCGCAGCTCACAGACACATTTTTATTATTATTATTCCGAACAGAAATATGTCTTTTCATTTAACTTTACAAAACAGTTCTTAACTGAGTTCTATTGTTTTACAATGATTTTTTAAAGATTTTGTTTCAAAATTCCTAATGCAAAAAAAAAAAAAAAAATTATTCTTTTTTACAATCACTTTGTTGGAATAAAGATTTGGTTTTTAAGCTTTTCAAAAAAAATAAAAAATAAGTATAAAGGAGAGATCTTAATTAAGTGACTGAAATTAGCCAACACATTTTAGATTTTAATTTTCAAAATGCACAAAGGGAATAAGAAAATTCCCAGGGAGATAAAAAAAAGAAAGAAAATGCAACGATTTGTAGTACAGATAAATGGTAAAAAACTCTTCAGGCTTTTCTTTGAAGATGATCTAAAAGCAGAAAGTCTCTCTGCAGTTGAAACTAAAACGTTTATGCAGCTTTTAGTCATTCCCCTATTGGTTTAAAGACGATATTAGAACTGTAAGATGTAACCACACCGCAACCAACAACGTCCTGTCCTGACCTTTTTTCTCTCTTCCAACACAGACGCAGCTGAAGAAACCTCAACCTGCCGGCACAGATGATGATCCAGTTCCACACTGCAATCATGGAGTCCATCCTCCCCTCCTCCATCACCGTGTGGTATGCTGGCGCTACCATCGGGGACAAACAGAGACTGCAGCGTGTGGTGCGCTCTGCTGAGAAGGTGATTGGCAGCAGCCTCCCATCTCTGCAGGACCTGTACACCTCCAGGACACTTGGGGGTGCAGGTTGGATCACAGCCGACCCTTCTCACCCTGGACACAGACTTTTTGACCCGCTCCCCTCAGGCAGGAGGCTGCGGTCCATTTGGACCAGAACCTCTCGACACAAGAAGAGTTTCTCGCCCTCTGCTGTTTGACTCATGAACAATAACCCTAAGACTGTCCCCCCCATCACCCGCTCTGCTTCAGTCACATGACCCTGTGTTGTGTTTTTGCACCTGTCTGTTTGCACTGTCATGTATTTATTAATCTTTCTAATTCAGCATATAATCTACATCGTATTTATCACTTGTCACTTCACTGTCACTTTAGCACACCCTGCTGGTTATGTGCTGTATTATCTGGGTTATAACATTTCTGTCCACTCCAACTTGTATATTCATGTCATTTTCCATTACATTATAAAGTTCATCCCATTCCATTTTTTAATTTTATTTATTGCATGCTTAGAAGTGTTTGTTTTATGTTTGCACCAAGTCCCGCAGCAATTTCCTAATGTTGTGAACCTGTTGACTCGTATGGCAATAAAACCTTTCTGATTCTGAAAGGTCACAAACACAATGTCTCTTTCTTTTCACATAAAATGTGCAACACAGCTTGAAGCATCTGACGGCCGCCTAAATTAATATTCACACAGAAGTAGAACATCTGAGTTCACTTGCAAGACATTGTTTCTGTGTTAATATCACTTCACTCATATTTCAAACACTGCTTTTATACCCTTCATGGTCATGCATGCCTGAGAACCACTCACTACAAATGTATCTGTGGCATCAAATTATCAAAAGAAGAATTTAAATATGAATCCCATCGGAATTTCATCTGTCATTTAATATCTGCATTATGTTAACAAATAAATACAAAGTAAAATGATCTCTGCAATGCAATGATTAGTTCTAATAGAGTTAGAATACTACAAAGAACATTATAAAGCAACCTATGATCAACTCAGGTGTCAATATAATCATGATATTCTGGTGGAAAGCTATCATATTTCCCGCTGCAGCTCCTCTTACCTCAGCATGGCCTCCTGGGTTCAGGGTCTTGTTGCAGCGCTCACATTTCAGACAGAATTTATGCCACTCTTTTCCCAAGGAGGACACCTTCTCCGCTGTGCAACGACAAAACATACAAATAATGATTATTAGAGGAAAATGTTCTCTAAAGTTTTACAGAAAACACTTTAAATCAGATTTAGGGCTCTAAATTACTTTTTAATGCAGAAAAAGAAATTGTAGTTTTAATAAATTAAGAATGTACTTCTGTTGTAATCGAAGTCTTATAATAAAAAACAAAACGAACAAGTGAAAAATAAATCTGTCCTAATACTTCATTATTGGCACAGTGAAACATGAGAAACCTGTTATTAGAAAGAAAAGAAAAAAAAACGTTTTACAGCAGGCACTCCTCCGCAGGGACCATAATTTCACCTTATCTCTAAAAAGCCTCCATTTCTCTTTTTTCCATCCTTTCATTCAAGCATTCATCCAGTCTGCTTCCTTTATTTTACCACATTTCCAATCCCACATCTTTTCATTCATTCCTTAAACTGTGAATCTTCTCTCCAGGCAGCTGAAACGTTCATTTATTCTGCTAAACGATTTCCTCTCCTTCTGTTACGTAAAGATTCATTCCCCAACAGCCATCACAGAGGGTTTTTCAATCATTCAAACATTACAGGGCAGCAAAAGTACCTTTAGAAGACAAGGAGACAGTAAAAAGGACAGAATAAGGAACCCAAAAGACAGTCTGCATCCTTGAATTGCATCAAGTAAAAGAAGCACTCAGAGAAACAAGAAGAGTGATAAATTGTTCTTTCTGACCTTTCCTACTCCACCTACAGGTTTCGTCCTGCGACTTATAACCGTCTCCTCCCCTACAAAAAGCCCACTTCCTTCAACAGAACCTTTAATCTAAGTCTATAGTCTGTTTGATTTTCATCTTGATTTACCTCTGGAGAAAATTGACTGTTTTTGCTTTAATGAGACAGAAAGATCTAACACCAGCTGCACCGGGGAAAAAAATCCCTAACATAAAACATTAGCATCAGTCTGCTGTGAAAAACAGCAGTGCAGCCCTGTCACCGTGTCCACTGTCTAAGTGATAAAGAACACTTAAAGGCCACTTACTGTAAGGGTCTGTATCGGTCTGAAGCGCATTCTTTCCACTGAGATCTAAAGGTCAGCGTCATGAGTCACACATTTTCCATTTTCATAACATTTTATTGCAATTATGTGGAGCTACTGTCTGTTTCTCCTTCCACCTTTACTGAAGCAAAATATTATAGCAACCCTGACTCCCACGGGGGACCTTGGTCTTAATTAACATCTAAACCTCGTCCTGGGTTCTCTACAAAGTAGCTGCTTCATAATTAAGACGTGTTGGCTGTCAAAATGCCTCCTTAAGGATGGAATCTACACAGAAACAGAAACAAACTCTTACTTTCTTACAGTACTGGCCTAATTCTTGGTCTGGACCAGTTGCCAGGCAACCATAAGAGACAACATGAAGTCTCAAGACAAATCTACTAGTACAGAGATGAGTATTTATGTCACCTTTTAACATCATCAGTCAGGTACAAGTTAGATAAGAATGACATTTCGGTGCATTTAATGACCATGCAGAATGCAAAAATATAACTTAAATAAGTAAAATTCATTTAATTCGAAATAATCTGTTTTCAATTCAGAATCTAAACTTTAGATGCAAATTTGATTCATTGTTTTAATTCCTCTTTTTTGAACAATAAAATGGTTCTGATTGTTAAACAAAAATTGAAATGTACATTTTGATTGCAATGATATTTAATTGAGATTTTTTTTCTCCAGATATTTTAAAAGGCTATCATAGATCAAGTAGATTTTTATTACATCTAAGTTTTAACCAAGAAAAATATTGTTTTTTCTAAAGTACTTTAACAACAGTGTGTACATACCAAACAGTAGAATAAAATACTACCACAACCAGAAAAGTAGAGTCCTTACACTGGCTCCCTGTAGCTCAGAGAATAGACGAGTAAATACTTTTATTAGTTTATAAATCATTGAATGGCTTAGCACCAAAGCATGTTGAGGATCTATTATTACTATACCAACCCTCTCAAACCATTCAGGTCCTCTAATCCCAGTCTACTCAGCATCCCTAGAATCAGAACCAAACATGGAGAAGCAGCTTTCAGTTTCTATGAACCTCTAATCTGGAACAAACTTCCAGAAAACTGCAAAGCTGCTGAAACACTGAGTTCTTTTAAATCAAGGCTAAAAACCCACAGGTTTAGCGCTGCCTTTGATTAATTGTTTAATAATAGCTGGAATGTCACAACAGTATGTTTTAATGTTCTTTATGTTTTTAGTGTGGTTTTATTGCTTCTTTTATTTTTCCCTTAATCACCCAAAGCACCTTGAATTGCTTGTTGCTGAAAGTTTGCTATACAAATAAATTTGCTTTGCCTACTATGATTTCATGTATGGAGTTAATCGGCGTCACCCTTCAGCTGTGTTTGTTACCTCTGTACAGTATGCAGAAATCTAACACTAATCCATATTTTTTTTAAATAATCTCCTTCCAAGCAGCCAGACTTTATCGCAATCTTTTAAAGTTCTTCCTGAAGGAGCATTTTGGCCATGTGGTACTTTTTAAATCATTTTAAGTACAATTCTTGTACCTGACTAAGATGGAGCATTATAAACTGTGTCTTTGAACAAAACAGAGCAGAAAGTGAGGAGGTTGAGAGCAAAAAAACAAGCATCTGTCCTGTAAACAATCTCTGAAAAGGAACGGTATCTGTTAACTATTTCTTCAAAAGAGATTAAAAAACTCCCACCATCATTCTGTGAGCCAAGTTTTCAGCTAATGGCTCTTTGGTTCTGTCTGTTAAATTGTGTTAATAGTTTTTATTGACTCGATTAAAGAGCTGCGAACAAACTGTCTTGATTACAGACTCTTATAGCAACGGTCTATTAATGTAGCCTTGACAACTCCCAGTAGTGTTTATCCATCTCATAAAAACGTAGGATATGTTTTTATTTTATCCCACTTGTCCGGTCCAAACTCAGCCTAAAAGAAGATATAAAAAGTCAGGCTTGGTTTGCCCATTTTGTTGAAATAAAGTGTGTTTCTACCATCGGAACTTCAGGGTAATTTTACCGGACCTTCATCTGGAGGGGCAAAAATCAATCCACCCAGTCCTCTCAGCCATTGTGTCTCCATAGAAAATTGGCCATTAAGGAATCTGTTAAGACATCAGCATATTGCGACTGTTTCGGCAGTGAGTAGCGTCACATATCAGTGCCAAAAGACGCCCACACCAGCAGAGAATAACAACAGATTGACAATAAAGAAGAAGCAGGGATGGTTGCTGTGTTTCTGGTTGCTTTGTTGACATAAAACTCTTCCAGTTTTACAAAGCCGGTTGTTTGGCGACATCTGCTGATATCATTTCCCACTGAGCTACCACCAATCAGCATGAGTTAGCCACAAGTCCCGCCCGGCGACTCCACCGGGTCATTTTCAAGTACATACCCCAAGACTGGCACTCGGATGGTTCCGGAAATGGCCCTGAAAACGACCCTGTCAGGGCGGCCCGTTACATTGGAGATATGCGCATACCCTGTAGTTCCCATAGTGGAAACGTGCCAATAAAACAACTTTCAACCAAATGTAGACATCATCAGGTGTTTCAGTTTCCCACCAAAGTTTATGTTGTGTAGATGGAAGAAAATGTCCTCTGTTCCGTGCAGCAGCATAGCAACCCTTTGTAAAAGTGTGTGTGTGTGTGTGTGGGGGGGATTGTATGCTTTTTACAAAATCCAAATTTTTTGTTACCTTGTTCCGTTTTGTGTTGTACTTTCTGTCTCTTGGTGCAGTATTTTGGTTTGCTGGTTGTGACTGGTTCTTTGTTTTTATCCAACCTTGTCTTCCTCTTTTGTAAAAACTCTGCATGTTGACCAATTCCAAGTCAATTACTGAACAGCTATTCCAAATTGATCCTAGTTGTCAAAGAATGTTGTTAGCTCAGTTTATTATTCAAATTGGCTAAAAAGTTTTCGATCTAAGGAAACCCAGCAGATTGTACCAGTTCACTGACAATAACTCCACCTGGATTAGTACATAGCAACAGTGACTTTGCTTAGCAGCAATCCCTCATGCTGAGCAAGCATAGCGACAGGAGACTGGAGGACCGTTTATTCATTCATTAATTCAAACTTTTAATGCCTGAATAACTGATAGGTCAGAGTAAAGAGGCTAAACAAAACCCAAAAGATTTCAGCAATTTTGGTCATGTTGTGCTAATTGGTAAAGAAAAGCAGCCGACGTGTAAAGAAGAACTTTGAAAGAAGCCGGATTTCTTCATCAACATCTCTTTAAATGATAAGAAGAAAATCACACAAAGTTGGGAACGTTTTTGCACGATATGTACCTATAAATATCAGCCCCGTTGGTTCTAAATGGAATAAAAACTTCTAATAGATGAAGTGTTCTGCTTAACTCGGTCCAAAATCTCTTGTTGTTGCTGTTTTCAGATGCTTACATAAGTTCACCTCTGACCTCTTACAAGATAAACAGTGCAGATTCCCCAAAATAACACTTTATTGAGGCTCAATACTTGCTGTCAGGAAGAGATTGGTCAGACAGGCATGACGGATGGACGGAGGGAGTGAGAAGTTCTCCAACAATCATTTATCTGTTTCTTCTCCTCCTAAAATATCCCAACAGATACACTGAGCCTGATACACGTGACGCCTCCTGTTCATTCTCAGAGGCTGGTCAGCCTTAATTTAAATCTTCTTTATTTGTCTTTATTTAAACAAGCATTCAGAGTGTTAAAATGAATTCTGTTAGATCTGTAAAGAAATAAGTTCTGTTACAAAACAGAGGCTGGACACTGTTAATATTCCCGGCGTAACATAATTCCCGGTGAAGCTCCAACTCAGACACATAAAACTGCGTGCATGAGGCAGATCTTCTTTCTCGTGAGAAGAAGCAGAACGTTCAGCAACATCATTGTTAACTGCAAAGGTTTAATTATTAAAAATAAACTGACAGCAGATTTATTTGAAGGTTGGAGTTTGGCTGCTATTCTCCAGGGAATTCATGGAGAGAGAACAAAAGGCAGATCGATCCATAAAAAAATAAAATAAAAAAAAACCACTCGCTATTACTTAATAATTAACCATGTCACCGGGGTGTGGCTGCAAAGCTCAACTCAAATTGTAATTTACTTTAATATAAAACCCAAACTGATTGCCAAATATTGGAACCAACGAGCTGCAGCAGCATAGCTTTAATATATAAACTGATTCTATTAGAATTTAATGGCAGATATTGGAGATTGTTCATGAGGTTCTGATGTCTATGAGCACACAGGTCTGTTAATGGCTCCCTGTAATCTTATCCACAGATAGCAGAGCCATTACTGAGCCAGAACAAATCGTCTGTCAGAGTCTGTGAGCTCGCAGCTAAGACGTTTTGGATCTGTTTTAGAGAGAAACTGTCACTTTTGCTTCACATCGGATGCATCAGGAATATCTGTGGCATTCTGCAATGATTCTGTGTCTGACATGTTGCACTATTGTGTATTAAAAAAAAAAAGTTGAATAGGTTACAATATAACTGTGCTTAGGAATTATTTGGTTTGTGATTTTTTTTTGTTTTAATTTCATTGTTTATAGTGGCAATCTATGTATGTATTAATTGTACGGAATGTCAAATGAATTGTTGAGAATGTTTCTTAATCCTTGTGAGTTTATAGAGAAAGCACATTCATAATCCTAGAGAGATGAGTGTTTTGGGTTTAGTGGCTTTTATTGGAGATTATTTTTATGTCTGTATGTTGCTGGTTCTTCCAGCGAAGGGACTGGAGATTGAAATTAGCCTGGGCTATAATCTTGTGTATTTACATATGTAATTCATGTGTTCATTAATGCACAATGTCCCTTTTAAATAAATACATTCAAATTCAAATTACACAATCTCTGCCCCTTTAGTGGCTCATATAAAAGCTGGGATGTTTCTATAAAGTTTACAAAAAGTATCAGACAACACTGGCGTTTAATGTTTCAGTCAGGCTGAAAAGGTGCAGAAATATGTTCAAATACACGTAGGGTAAAAAGCGTCAGATATTATAGGATTTTCAGACAGCAGAGCAGCAGTTTACATGACTGCGCACATAAATATCCCTGTTATGGATATTCTGTGGGAGGAGTGATTAAAGCCTGAGTAGGCCTGTGAAGTGACTCGTCTGATTGACTTTACAGCAAAGACACATAAGACAGAGAGTAAATACGAAGTCATAAAATAAAATAAAACCGTAATAGACTGGAATCGCACCCTTTTTTTAAAAATCTCTCTCCATGCTCTACATCTGTGAAATTTCTCTATAAGTGCAAACATTCATTAGCCTACATTTAAGAAAAAATAATAATTAGATTAATATAAGATGTTGGAAAGCATTAACTTTAACAGTTACATTTTAATGTTTAGAAAATGGAAGATCTGCTTCCTATACTTTACATGATAGTAATTATAATGTAAAGTCATTTACATTACATTATAATTACATTTATTTTCTCCATATTTTCATACCATTACCCTTTCATTAAACGATATGTTCAAAATAAAAACAATGTCAAATGATGTGAATCAATCTTACATCCCACAGAATATGTAATCCTATTTATATGTTTTTTAAAGACACAATGGGATCAAAAGAGATGGAAAAAATAATCCCCATTCAATAAGTCTGTGCATGCCTGGTTGGGTTTAAATAGCCACACCTTACTGAAAACGCCCATTATTGATGAGAATGAGAAGTTTACTACACTTATTATTATTATTTACATTGATAAATTGGATCAGAGGCCAGCCCTCCCACCCACCAGTCAACGCCCCCGGTCAGAATCACGATCCCGGCGGAACAGCGGCCTCTGCAGCGGCGGCACAGAAAACATTCACTCACCGAAATACACCGTCTTGTCGCATTTGGGACACTTTGACGCCATGATCGGTGCGGTGTGAACAGAATGGATGAACCGTTTTTCAGTCTGTCCTCCGGTCTTGTGTTGCTTTCTGTCTGCAGCTCCGGTGAACCAGACACACCTCTCTGGATGTTGCTGCTGATTTGATGACGATGAGGAGACTAACATCGAGCCCCTACTGGCTCTGCTGCACTATCTTAACTCCGCCCCAATGGTGACGTCATGCTATTATCATCCACAGAAGTAGATAAAAGCTACATTTTATATTTATTTAGAACAATTCCACATCCATAAATGTACGTTTCAAAACTAAACTCCATTATTTAAATTATTTTTAATTGAAGTTGATTATTACTTTAAATTTCTTAAATTGACTGACTACAAAAAAGAAAGGTATAGCAATGATTGAAAGTCATTCACAAGTTTTTAACAAATAAGCTGTCACAATTACAGTTATTTGATACAAATGCTAGTATGAGGTCTGTCACACCCCTTATTTATTTATTTATTTATTTATTTACCCTTTTTATTATTTATTAAAATTGTATAATTGTTACATTGTTATTCTTCTTCTTTGCCTTGTATACCTACTGTACAAACTGAACTGGGATGACTGCAGCCTATTTTCACTTTACACATTTAAATAAAAAAATTAAAAGTAAAAAAAAAGATGAATGCTACATTCTTCTTTGAGGTCAAGTTTGAGAATTTTTGTCAATTAGAAAATTTTGGTACATTTTGCTCCGATATACAATCTGCATCTAAAGTTCTGAAGTTTTGCATGGAAATGTATGACTTTTGATTTTTATTTTTTGCAAAGAAATACGATTTGGAAAGACACAAATTTCTATGTAAAATCTGAATTTAAAGTTTGAATTGCAAATTTACAACAAAAAAAGATTGCTGCAATTAAAATTTGCAGAGGGAACCAAAGACATCCCATTTTGTTTAAAAACAAAACAAAAAAAAACCTTAAAATAAATACAATTTATTCAAAGTCAGAAGTTTTAAATTCAAAATCTAAACTTTAGATGCTGATTTAAATATTTTAAATTTTTTTTTATTTCAAAATGATAAAATGGTTTTGATTTGCTAACAAAAATTGAAATTTACATTCTGATTGGAAGAACATTTCATTCAAAAATATCTTTTTTATTTTTTATTTTAAAAGCTATTGTAGTTCAGAAATCAGAAATATTGAATTTTTTAATACATCTAAATTATAACCAAGCTGGATTTTTGTTTTGTTTTAACAACAGTGGGTACATACCAAAGTGCTTAACACACAGAAGAATAAAATGCTACTTTGATTTTATGTAATATGTTTTGACTTCTAACTTTTAATCCATTGTTTGAAACAAAAACAACAAAAATTCAGTCAAAAGGTGAATTTTGACTGAATTTCGACGCTAACAGGAAAAAAAGGGTAAAACTCTGGTATGTTAACAGAATGCCATATCAATATTTACCATATTCTTTAACGTTTCCATAAGCTTCTGAGAAAAAAATTCCAAAACTTAATAAAAAGATTGGAAATTAAGATCTAGATCAAATAAATATGAATGAATATTCATTAACATGTACACATATTGTTGCAGGTGCCCCTCATGTGATTCATGTTGAATTCCAGCCATATTTGTCCTTCTGCATTAATCAGCATCACCCTTCAGCTCTGTTTGTTTCCTCTGTGGTTGTTAGGTAACCTTTGCTGATAGCACCGCTCTACACAGGGAATGTTAAGTGATGCTCTGCAGCTCCCCAGAAATATTACTGTCTGCATTCTTGGCTGTGAGATACCAGAGGATCTCTCATATATATTGCCTTTTGTGTTCAACTGAGATTAACTAGTATTTGAAATGTAACTGTGGTATACACAGTATATAAAATTGTCTTCAGAAGTTACCTATGTGCATAGTGAACATTAGTGAATAAACAGACTTCGAGATTGAGGAAGCATTCAGGAGGTCCATGGTTGCTCCTGAGGAGCTGCAGAGATCCACTGCTCAGGTGGGAGAATTGGTTGATAGTGTGGCTATTAGTCATGCACTCCACACATCTGTCCTTTGGGAAAACAAAGAAGAAAGGATTTGTTGAAAAAGTCCCATAGAAACTGTTTGCAGTTTAATATTTTCTTTAGGGAATATAGACATGAGGAAGGTGCTCTTGTCAAATGAGACCAAAAATTTACTTTTTGCCCAACAAAATATTGATCAGAACTCTTGCTGCTGCATTTTGGATCAACTGAAGGCTTTTAATGGCATTTTGTGGACTTCCTTATAGTAAAGAACTACAGTAGTCCAGCCTTGAGGTAACAAATGCATGGACTAGTTTATAATTTTTAATTTCATAAAGAAAATGTGCCATGTGATGGACTGGCAACCCGTCCAGGGTGTACCCCACCTCTAGCCACATGACTGAAGATAGGTACCAGACCCCCTGCAACCCAGCAGAGGATGGACAGGTATAGATGGTCAGAAGATGGGCACCAGGTGTGATGTTTTAGGCATTTGAACACAATTCCTCAGAGACCAGTTAGTTATTTCATGAACAGCAGAGTGTCTTAAAAGTCCAGTGTATTTTTATTGATCCAAGTTCCAGAGTTTAATCCATTTCATCCAATATATATAGACATGAGGAAGGTGCTCTTGTCAAATGAGACCAAAAATTGACTTTTTGCCCAACATACAAAACACAATATGTAGAGGAAAACTAACACTGACTGCTTTTATATGCAGTAAGAGAAAACTGAAAATATTGCGTTAGTCTGACTGAATGTGGACATTTAAAATGCACGTATACAACTTAGTCCAGCTAAAGTCGAACTGAACTGGCCAAGTCCTAATCGAGCTTAGACACCCAGATAATGAGGTTAGTAAACAACATCCCAGCTCAGTCGAGCTATTCCCAGCCAGGGCGCACCCCCTTCCAGAAGTGATGAGAGTGCAGAAGCGGGAATAATGGTGTGTTCCATTTACCTTGGAAGACGGAATTAGGAACAGGGTTTGATGTCACACCAGAGTAAACCGCGTTCTAGTTAACGTAGTCGGGATTCCAATATGGCGATGCCCAGGCACTCACTGTTGGTAGTACCTCTTACAAACATTGTTATAAGCTGTACTTACTTTCCAGGCAGAAACACCACTTTTATTTAGTTCAGCTTAGGGTTGCAGGCTATACATGTAACATTGATTTTAGACAAATTCTTATAAGTGTGTATTGTAAAACAAACATATTTCCACCACAACTTACAGCTGTTGATGCAATGAGCAGCCATATTGAAAGTCAAAGTCTGAGCAAGAAAAAATCTATGACTTTCCGAGTGAGAAGTCCGACTTTAGGGGGCGTTCCAGTTAATTTTTCCCTATTGGAAGTCAGAATATCTGAGTTCCAACTACAAATGGAACGCACCATAACACCAGTACAACAACAATAAATCAGCAACGAGTGTAACACAATAAAACAACACAGTACGTACAAAGTGTACTGTCCAACAGTGTTGCGGTCCATTTCTTTGCTCATTGTGCTTTTCTTGCTTTTACTTCGTCTGCTTCACTGCCGCCAACATGTTTACTATCTGTGTGGCGCTGTAGGCCAGCCAGAAGAATGCCAACATAAAAGGGGACATGTTGCCATCTACCGCTGTGGAGTTGAACGCACTTCATTCAATAATTCAATTTTCTGAGTTACATGTAAACTGAGATAAAGGCTCCCATTCTGGTAAAGGCATTAGTTCGATTTAGGTGCGCATGTAAACGCACGGACTGACTGTTTACTGTGCTCACACCATTTCCCAAATGATTCATGGCAGCATCATGTTGAGGGTAAGCTTTTCTTTGGCAGGGACAGAAATGCTGGTGAACTGATTTTCTATTTGTGAAATCTCTGTTGTTTACTAGTGAAAACTCTCCAATACTATCTGTGAATCCTACTAAAGTTGTCATGTTTTTCCAAATATAGTGTCAGGAATATTTTTCACTCCCTTTAACAAGACTCATCATGCATCACGGGTGAATGATGAAAACTGTCTCACTAACAGAACAAAACTGGTGTTAAATCTTACAGTAAGACAAGTCCTTACAGTATTTTTATTGAGATAAACACAAATTCAGGTTCAGAACACTAGGTCTTCCATGACCTCCATAAGGACTTGTCTTAAAATAAACACCTCCAGATTATGTTTGTCTGTAAATTTTGGCATAGAAACAATCGGATGTCATGGCTGCGGGGGCAGCTCGACACCAAAGCAGCTTCTGTTTCATATCTACTTAAAGGGATTTAACATTCTCTAAGCAGTCTGCAGTCAGACTGAAAAATAATAGTGCTGAATGTTATGTTCAAACTGACTTCTCATTGTTTCCCTACCAACACCACAGTCTTTCCAACCACAGCAATCCTTCAGCAATCCCTCATACTGAGCAAGCATGTAGCGACAGTGGAGAGGAAAAACTCCCCTTTAACAGGAAGAAACCTCCAACAGAACCAGGCTCAGTAGGAGCGGCCATCTGCCACGACCGTCTGGGGGTTTGAGAAGACAGAGCAGAACACAGAAGGAACAGAAGATCTGATATAAGAGAACTTTCTATGTTACAGAAAGTAAAAAGTTGATAACAGGACACAGTGGATGTTCAGTTACTGGGAGGATCATCCCAGTCGATGCCCCCACGTCCAACAGGGCATTGCAGCCAAGCAGGATACCAGACCAGGTATATCTTCTATGGAGAGAAAAACACAGAGAAAACAAAGTTAACAGTCGAAAAAACAGAATGTACTGTAATACAACTGAAGAGTAGTGGTAGAAAAGTGAGTAGCAGAGTGAAGAAAATTGGTAAGTCTGTCCTCCAGCAGTCTAAGCCTATAGCAGCATAACTACAGAGATAGCTCAGGATGACCTAAGCCACTCTAACTATAAGCTTTATCAAAAAGGAAAGTTTTAAGCCTGGCCTTAAAAGTAAACAGAGTGTCTGCCTCACGGACTAAAGCTGGGAGCTGGTTCTACAGGAGAGGAGCCTGATAACTAAAAGATCTGCCTCCCATTCTACTTTTAGAAATCCTAGGAACTACAAGTAAACCTGCAGTTTGAGAGCGAAGTGCTCGGTTAGGAACATATAGATCTCTGATGTATGATGGAGTTTGATAATTAAGGGCTTTATATGTAAGAAGGATCTTAAATTCTATTCTGGATTTAACAGGGAGCCAATGAAGGGAAGCTAAAACAGGAGAAATGTGATCTCTTTTTAATATTGATCAGAACTCTTGCTGCCGCATTTTGGATCAACTGAAGGCTTTTAATGGCATTTTGTGGACTTCCTTATAGTAAAGAACTACAGTAGTCCAGCCTTGAGGTAACAAATGCATGGACTAGTTTATAATTTTTAATTTCATAAAGAAAATGTGCCATGTGATGGACTGGCAACCCGTCCAGGGTGTACCCCACCTCTAGCCACATGACTGAAGATAGGTACCAGACCCCCTGCAACCCAGCAGAGGATGGACAGGTATAGATGGTCAGAAGATGGGCACCAGGTGTGATGTTTTAGGCATTTGAACACAATTCCTCAGAGACCAGTTAGTTATTTCATGAACAGCAGAGTGTCTTAAAAGTCCAGTGTATTTTTATTGATCCAAGTTCCAGAGTTTAATCCATTTCATCCAAACAGTACACATAATGCTCAAACATACATTTCAAATTACCAGCTGTAGATAACCTAGTCTTACAGGACAGTTTACTGAATAAACCTCCACATTTACTAATGACTGCTGAGCTTGTTGCCAAGAAACTGACCACACTTGACAGTTACCAGAAAATGGAGCAAGTGTAGGAGAAACTGCCTGAACTGAGTAGCAGCAAAAGTGGTTTTTAGAGTGTTATGCTTCACAAGCCTCTGATCAAACCAGATTTAATCTTCAGCATATTTTCACCCTTGGTGTCAGTGAGATACACCTGCAATCTTTTAATGCATGAAAATGTGTTTTAGCTTGACACGTTGTGGGAGGCGTCGCTTGACACGTTGTGGGAGGCGTCGCTTGACACGTTGTGGGAGGCGTCGCTTGACACGTTGTGGGAGGCGTCGCTTGACACGTTGTGGGAGGCGTCGCTTGACACGTTGTGGGAGGCGTCGCTTGACACGTTGTGGGAGGCGTCGCTTGACACGTTGTGGGAGGCGTCGCTTGACACGTTGTGGGAGGCGTCGCTTGACACGTTGTGGGAGGCGTCGCTTGACACGTTGTGGGAGGCGTCGCTTGACACGTTGTGGGAGGCGTCGCTTGACACGTTGTGGGAGGCGTCGCTTGACACGTTGTGGGAGGCGTCGCTTGACACGTTGTGGGAGGCGTCGCTTGACACGTTGTGGGAGGCGTCGCTTGACACGTTGTGGGAGGCGTCGCTTGACACGTTGTGGGAGGCGTCGCTTGACACGTTGTGGGAGGCGTCGCTTGACACGTTGTGGGAGGCGTCGCTTGACACGTTGTGGGAGGCGTCGCTTGACACGTTGTGGGAGGCGTCGCTTGACACGTTGTGGGAGGCGTCGCTTGACACGTTGTGGGAGGCGTCGCTTGACACGTTGTGGGAGGCGTCGCTTGACACGTTGTGGGAGGCGTCGCTTGACACGTTGTGGGAGGCGTCGCTTGACACGTTGTGGGAGGCGTCGCTTGACACGTTGTGGGAGGCGTCGCTTGACACGTTGTGGGAGGCGTCGCTTGACACGTTGTGGGAGGCGTCGCTTGACACGTTGTGGGAGGCGTCGCTTGACACGTTGTGGGAGGCGTCGCTTGACACGTTGTGGGAGGCGTCGCTTGACACGTTGTGGGAGGCGTCGCTTGACACGTTGTGGGAGGCGTCGCTTGACACGTTGTGGGAGGCGTCGCTTGACACGTTGTGGGAGGCGTCGCTTGACACGTTGTGGGAGGCGTCGCTTGACACGTTGTGGGAGGCGTCGCTTGACACGTTGTGGGAGGCGTCGCTTGACACGTTGTGGGAGGCGTCGCTTGACACGTTGTGGGAGGCGTCGCTTGACACGTTGTGGGAGGCGTCGCTTGACACGTTGTGGGAGGCGTCGCTTGACACGTTGTGGGAGGCGTCGCTTGACACGTTGTGGGAGGCGTCGCTTGACACGTTGTGGGAGGCGTCGCTTGACACGTTGTGGGAGGCGTCGCTTGACACGTTGTGGGAGGCGTCGCTTGACACGTTGTGGGAGGCGTCGCTTGACACGTTGTGGGAGGCGTCGCTTGACACGTTGTGGGAGGCGTCGCTTGACACGTTGTGGGAGGCGTCGCTTGACACGTTGTGGGAGGCGTCGCTTGACACGTTGTGGGAGGCGTCGCTTGACACGTTGTGGGAGGCGTCGCTTGACACGTTGTGGGAGGCGTCGCTTGACACGTTGTGGGAGGCGTCGCTTGACACGTTGTGGGAGGCGTCGCTTGACACGTTGTGGGAGGCGTCGCTTGACACGTTGTGGGAGGCGTCGCTTGACACGTTGTGGGAGGCGTCGCTTGACACGTTGTGGGAGGCGTCGCTTGACACGTTGTGGGAGGCGTCGCTTGACACGTTGTGGGAGGCGTCGCTTGACACGTTGTGGGAGGCGTCGCTTGACACGTTGTGGGAGGCGTCGCTTGACACGTTGTGGGAGGCGTCGCTTGACACGTTGTGGGAGGCGTCGCTTGACACGTTGTGGGAGGCGTCGCTTGACACGTTGTGGGAGGCGTCGCTTGACACGTTGTGGGAGGCGTCGCTTGACACGTTGTGGGAGGCGTCGCTTGACACGTTGTGGGAGGCGTCGCTTGACACGTTGTGGGAGGCGTCGCTTGACACGTTGTGGGAGGCGTCGCTTGACACGTTGTGGGAGGCGTCGCTTGACACGTTGTGGGAGGCGTCGCTTGACACGTTGTGGGAGGCGTCGCTTGACACGTTGTGGGAGGCGTCGCTTGACACGTTGTGGGAGGCGTCGCTTGACACGTTGTGGGAGGCGTCGCTTGACACGTTGTGGGAGGCGTCGCTTGACACGTTGTGGGAGGCGTCGCTTGACACGTTGTGGGAGGCGTCGCTTGACACGTTGTGGGAGGCGTCGCTTGACACGTTGTGGGAGGCGTCGCTTGACACGTTGTGGGAGGCGTCGCTTGACACGTTGTGGGAGGCGTCGCTTGACACGTTGTGGGAGGCGTCGCTTGACACGTTGTGGGAGGCGTCGCTTGACACGTTGTGGGAGGCGTCGCTTGACACGTTGTGGGAGGCGTCGCTTGACACGTTGTGGGAGGCGTCGCTTGACACGTTGTGGGAGGCGTCGCTTGACACGTTGTGGGAGGCGTCGCTTGACACGTTGTGGGAGGCGTCGCTTGACACGTTGTGGGAGGCGTCGCTTGACACGTTGTGGGAGGCGTCGCTTGACACGTTGTGGGAGGCGTCGCTTGACACGTTGTGGGAGGCGTCGCTTGACACGTTGTGGGAGGCGTCGCTTGACACGTTGTGGGAGGCGTCGCTTGACACGTTGTGGGAGGCGTCGCTTGACACGTTGTGGGAGGCGTCGCTTGACACGTTGTGGGAGGCGTCGCTTGACACGTTGTGGGAGGCGTCGCTTGACACGTTGTGGGAGGCGTCGCTTGACACGTTGTGGGAGGCGTCGCTTGACACGTTGTGGGAGGCGTCGCTTGACACGTTGTGGGAGGCGTCGCTTGACACGTTGTGGGAGGCGTCGCTTGACACGTTGTGGGAGGCGTCGCTTGACACGTTGTGGGAGGCGTCGCTTGACACGTTGTGGGAGGCGTCGCTTGACACGTTGTGGGAGGCGTCGCTTGACACGTTGTGGGAGGCGTCGCTTGACACGTTGTGGGAGGCGTCGCTTGACACGTTGTGGGAGGCGTCGCTTGACACGTTGTGGGAGGCGTCGCTTGACACGTTGTGGGAGGCGTCGCTTGACACGTTGTGGGAGGCGTCGCTTGACACGTTGTGGGAGGCGTCGCTTGACACGTTGTGGGAGGCGTCGCTTGACACGTTGTGGGAGGCGTCGCTTGACACGTTGTGGGAGGCGTCGCTTGACACGTTGTGGGAGGCGTCGCTTGACACGTTGTGGGAGGCGTCGCTTGACACGTTGTGGGAGGCGTCGCTTGACACGTTGTGGGAGGCGTCGCTTGACACGTTGTGGGAGGCGTCGCTTGACACGTTGTGGGAGGCGTCGCTTGACACGTTGTGGGAGGCGTCGCTTGACACGTTGTGGGAGGCGTCGCTTGACACGTTGTGGGAGGCGTCGCTTGACACGTTGTGGGAGGCGTCGCTTGACACGTTGTGGGAGGCGTCGCTTGACACGTTGTGGGAGGCGTCGCTTGACACGTTGTGGGAGGCGTCGCTTGACACGTTGTGGGAGGCGTCGCTTGACACGTTGTGGGAGGCGTCGCTTGACACGTTGTGGGAGGCGTCGCTTGACACGTTGTGGGAGGCGTCGCTTGACACGTTGTGGGAGGCGTCGCTTGACACGTTGTGGGAGGCGTCGCTTGACACGTTGTGGGAGGCGTCGCTTGACACGTTGTGGGAGGCGTCGCTTGACACGTTGTGGGAGGCGTCGCTTGACACGTTGTGGGAGGCGTCGCTTGACACGTTGTGGGAGGCGTCGCTTGACACGTTGTGGGAGGCGTCGCTTGACACGTTGTGGGAGGCGTCGCTTGACACGTTGTGGGAGGCGTCGCTTGACACGTTGTGGGAGGCGTCGCTTGACACGTTGTGGGAGGCGTCGCTTGACACGTTGTGGGAGGC
Organism: Valencia hispanica; assembly: GCA_963556495.2. Lineage (NCBI taxonomy): Eukaryota > Metazoa > Chordata > Actinopteri > Cyprinodontiformes > Valenciidae > Valencia > Valencia hispanica. The sequence continues at coordinate 42,733,422 of OY747719.1, read as the reverse complement.
GTCGCTTGACACGTTGTGGGAGGCGTCGCTTGACACGTTGTGGGAGGCGTCGCTTGACACGTTGTGGGAGGCGTCGCTTGACACGTTGTGGGAGGCGTCGCTTGACACGTTGTGGGAGGCGTCGCTTGACACGTTGTGGGAGGCGTCGCTTGACACGTTGTGGGAGGCGTCGCTTGACACGTTGTGGGAGGCGTCGCTTGACACGTTGTGGGAGGCGTCGCTTGACACGTTGTGGGAGGCGTCGCTTGACACGTTGTGGGAGGCGTCGCTTGACACGTTGTGGGAGGCGTCGCTTGACACGTTGTGGGAGGCGTCGCTTGACACGTTGTGGGAGGCGTCGCTTGACACGTTGTGGGAGGCGTCGCTTGACACGTTGTGGGAGGCGTCGCTTGACACGTTGTGGGAGGCGTCGCTTGACACGTTGTGGGAGGCGTCGCTTGACACGTTGTGGGAGGCGTCGCTTGACACGTTGTGGGAGGCGTCGCTTGACACGTTGTGGGAGGCGTCGCTTGACACGTTGTGGGAGGCGTCGCTTGACACGTTGTGGGAGGCGTCGCTTGACACGTTGTGGGAGGCGTCGCTTGACACGTTGTGGGAGGCGTCGCTTGACACGTTGTGGGAGGCGTCGCTTGACACGTTGTGGGAGGCGTCGCTTGACACGTTGTGGGAGGCGTCGCTTGACACGTTGTGGGAGGCGTCGCTTGACACGTTGTGGGAGGCGTCGCTTGACACGTTGTGGGAGGCGTCGCTTGACACGTTGTGGGAGGCGTCGCTTGACACGTTGTGGGAGGCGTCGCTTGACACGTTGTGGGAGGCGTCGCTTGACACGTTGTGGGAGGCGTCGCTTGACACGTTGTGGGAGGCGTCGCTTGACACGTTGTGGGAGGCGTCGCTTGACACGTTGTGGGAGGCGTCGCTTGACACGTTGTGGGAGGCGTCGCTTGACACGTTGTGGGAGGCGTCGCTTGACACGTTGTGGGAGGCGTCGCTTGACACGTTGTGGGAGGCGTCGCTTGACACGTTGTGGGAGGCGTCGCTTGACACGTTGTGGGAGGCGTCGCTTGACACGTTGTGGGAGGCGTCGCTTGACACGTTGTGGGAGGCGTCGCTTGACACGTTGTGGGAGGCGTCGCTTGACACGTTGTGGGAGGCGTCGCTTGACACGTTGTGGGAGGCGTCGCTTGACACGTTGTGGGAGGCGTCGCTTGACACGTTGTGGGAGGCGTCGCTTGACACGTTGTGGGAGGCGTCGCTTGACACGTTGTGGGAGGCGTCGCTTGACACGTTGTGGGAGGCGTCGCTTGACACGTTGTGGGAGGCGTCGCTTGACACGTTGTGGGAGGCGTCGCTTGACACGTTGTGGGAGGCGTCGCTTGACACGTTGTGGGAGGCGTCGCTTGACACGTTGTGGGAGGCGTCGCTTGACACGTTGTGGGAGGCGTCGCTTGACACGTTGTGGGAGGCGTCGCTTGACACGTTGTGGGAGGCGTCGCTTGACACGTTGTGGGAGGCGTCGCTTGACACGTTGTGGGAGGCGTCGCTTGACACGTTGTGGGAGGCGTCGCTTGACACGTTGTGGGAGGCGTCGCTTGACACGTTGTGGGAGGCGTCGCTTGACACGTTGTGGGAGGCGTCGCTTGACACGTTGTGGGAGGCGTCGCTTGACACGTTGTGGGAGGCGTCGCTTGACACGTTGTGGGAGGCGTCGCTTGACACGTTGTGGGAGGCGTCGCTTGACACGTTGTGGGAGGCGTCGCTTGACATGTTGTGGGAGGCGTCGCTTGACACGTTGTGGGAGGCGTCGCTTGACACGTTGTGGGAGGCGTCGCTTGACACGTTGTGGGAGGCGTCGCTTGACACGTTGTGGGAGGCGTCGCTTGACACGTTGTGGGAGGCGTCGCTTGACACGTTGTGGGAGGCGTCGCTTGACACGTTGTGGGAGGCGTCGCTTGACACGTTGTGGGAGGCGTCGCTTGACACGTTGTGGGAGGCGTCGCTTGACACGTTGTGGGAGGCGTCGCTTGACACGTTGTGGGAGGCGTCGCTTGACACGTTGTGGGAGGCGTCGCTTGACACGTTGTGGGAGGCGTCGCTTGACACGTTGTGGGAGGCGTCGCTTGACACGTTGTGGGAGGCGTCGCTTGACACGTTGTGGGAGGCGTCGCTTGACACGTTGTGGGAGGCGTCGCTTGACACGTTGTGGGAGGCGTCGCTTGACACGTTGTGGGAGGCGTCGCTTGACACGTTGTGGGAGGCGTCGCTTGACACGTTGTGGGAGGCGTCGCTTGACACGTTGTGGGAGGCGTCGCTTGACACGTTGTGGGAGGCGTCGCTTGACACGTTGTGGGAGGCGTCGCTTGACACGTTGTGGGAGGCGTCGCTTGACACGTTGTGGGAGGCGTCGCTTGACACGTTGTGGGAGGCGTCGCTTGACACGTTGTGGGAGGCGTCGCTTGACACGTTGTGGGAGGCGTCGCTTGACACGTTGTGGGAGGCGTCGCTTGACACGTTGTGGGAGGCGTCGCTTGACACGTTGTGGGAGGCGTCGCTTGACACGTTGTGGGAGGCGTCGCTTGACACGTTGTGGGAGGCGTCGCTTGACACGTTGTGGGAGGCGTCGCTTGACACGTTGTGGGAGGCGTCGCTTGACACGTTGTGGGAGGCGTCGCTTGACACGTTGTGGGAGGCGTCGCTTGACACGTTGTGGGAGGCGTCGCTTGACACGTTGTGGGAGGCGTCGCTTGACACGTTGTGGGAGGCGTCGCTTGACACGTTGTGGGAGGCGTCGCTTGACACGTTGTGGGAGGCGTCGCTTGACACGTTGTGGGAGGCGTCGCTTGACACGTTGTGGGAGGCGTCGCTTGACACGTTGTGGGAGGCGTCGCTTGACACGTTGTGGGAGGCGTCGCTTGACACGTTGTGGGAGGCGTCGCTTGACACGTTGTGGGAGGCGTCGCTTGACACGTTGTGGGAGGCGTCGCTTGACACGTTGTGGGAGGCGTCGCTTGACACGTTGTGGGAGGCGTCGCTTGACACGTTGTGGGAGGCGTCGCTTGACACGTTGTGGGAGGCGTCGCTTGACACGTTGTGGGAGGCGTCGCTTGACACGTTGTGGGAGGCGTCGCTTGACACGTTGTGGGAGGCGTCGCTTGACACGTTGTGGGAGGCGTCGCTTGACACGTTGTGGGAGGCGTCGCTTGACACGTTGTGGGAGGCGTCGCTTGACACGTTGTGGGAGGCGTCGCTTGACACGTTGTGGGAGGCGTCGCTTGACACGTTGTGGGAGGCGTCGCTTGACACGTTGTGGGAGGCGTCGCTTGACACGTTGTGGGAGGCGTCGCTTGACACGTTGTGGGAGGCGTCGCTTGACACGTTGTGGGAGGCGTCGCTTGACACGTTGTGGGAGGCGTCGCTTGACACGTTGTGGGAGGCGTCGCTTGACACGTTGTGGGAGGCGTCGCTTGACACGTTGTGGGAGGCGTCGCTTGACACGTTGTGGGAGGCGTCGCTTGACACGTTGTGGGAGGCGTCGCTTGACACGTTGTGGGAGGCGTCGCTTGACACGTTGTGGGAGGCGTCGCTTGACACGTTGTGGGAGGCGTCGCTTGACACGTTGTGGGAGGCGTCGCTTGACACGTTGTGGGAGGCGTCGCTTGACACGTTGTGGGAGGCGTCGCTTGACACGTTGTGGGAGGCGTCGCTTGACACGTTGTGGGAGGCGTCGCTTGACACGTTGTGGGAGGCGTCGCTTGACACGTTGTGGGAGGCGTCGCTTGACACGTTGTGGGAGGCGTCGCTTGACACGTTGTGGGAGGCGTCGCTTGACACGTTGTGGGAGGCGTCGCTTGACACGTTGTGGGAGGCGTCGCTTGACACGTTGTGGGAGGCGTCGCTTGACACGTTGTGGGAGGCGTCGCTTGACACGTTGTGGGAGGCGTCGCTTGACACGTTGTGGGAGGCGTCGCTTGACACGTTGTGGGAGGCGTCGCTTGACACGTTGTGGGAGGCGTCGCTTGACACGTTGTGGGAGGCGTCGCTTGACACGTTGTGGGAGGCGTCGCTTGACACGTTGTGGGAGGCGTCGCTTGACACGTTGTGGGAGGCGTCGCTTGACACGTTGTGGGAGGCGTCGCTTGACACGTTGTGGGAGGCGTCGCTTGACACGTTGTGGGAGGCGTCGCTTGACACGTTGTGGGAGGCGTCGCTTGACACGTTGTGGGAGGCGTCGCTTGACACGTTGTGGGAGGCGTCGCTTGACACGTTGTGGGAGGCGTCGCTTGACACGTTGTGGGAGGCGTCGCTTGACACGTTGTGGGAGGCGTCGCTTGACACGTTGTGGGAGGCGTCGCTTGACACGTTGTGGGAGGCGTCGCTTGACACGTTGTGGGAGGCGTCGCTTGACACGTTGTGGGAGGCGTCGCTTGACACGTTGTGGGAGGCGTCGCTTGACACGTTGTGGGAGGCGTCGCTTGACACGTTGTGGGAGGCGTCGCTTGACACGTTGTGGGAGGCGTCGCTTGACACGTTGTGGGAGGCGTCGCTTGACACGTTGTGGGAGGCGTCGCTTGACACGTTGTGGGAGGCGTCGCTTGACACGTTGTGGGAGGCGTCGCTTGACACGTTGTGGGAGGCGTCGCTTGACACGTTGTGGGAGGCGTCGCTTGACACGTTGTGGGAGGCGTCGCTTGACACGTTGTGGGAGGCGTCGCTTGACACGTTGTGGGAGGCGTCGCTTGACACGTTGTGGGAGGCGTCGCTTGACACGTTGTGGGAGGCGTCGCTTGACACGTTGTGGGAGGCGTCGCTTGACACGTTGTGGGAGGCGTCGCTTGACACGTTGTGGGAGGCGTCGCTTGACACGTTGTGGGAGGCGTCGCTTGACACGTTGTGGGAGGCGTCGCTTGACACGTTGTGGGAGGCGTCGCTTGACACGTTGTGGGAGGCGTCGCTTGACACGTTGTGGGAGGCGTCGCTTGACACGTTGTGGGAGGCGTCGCTTGACACGTTGTGGGAGGCGTCGCTTGACACGTTGTGGGAGGCGTCGCTTGACACGTTGTGGGAGGCGTCGCTTGACACGTTGTGGGAGGCGTCGCTTGACACGTTGTGGGAGGCGTCGCTTGACACGTTGTGGGAGGCGTCGCTTGACACGTTGTGGGAGGCGTCGCTTGACACGTTGTGGGAGGCGTCGCTTGACACGTTGTGGGAGGCGTCGCTTGACACGTTGTGGGAGGCGTCGCTTGACACGTTGTGGGAGGCGTCGCTTGACACGTTGTGGGAGGCGTCGCTTGACACGTTGTGGGAGGCGTCGCTTGACACGTTGTGGGAGGCGTCGCTTGACACGTTGTGGGAGGCGTCGCTTGACACGTTGTGGGAGGCGTCGCTTGACACGTTGTGGGAGGCGTCGCTTGACACGTTGTGGGAGGCGTCGCTTGACACGTTGTGGGAGGCGTCGCTTGACACGTTGTGGGAGGCGTCGCTTGACACGTTGTGGGAGGCGTCGCTTGACACGTTGTGGGAGGCGTCGCTTGACACGTTGTGGGAGGCGTCGCTTGACACGTTGTGGGAGGCGTCGCTTGACACGTTGTGGGAGGCGTCGCTTGACACGTTGTGGGAGGCGTCGCTTGACACGTTGTGGGAGGCGTCGCTTGACACGTTGTGGGAGGCGTCGCTTGACACGTTGTGGGAGGCGTCGCTTGACACGTTGTGGGAGGCGTCGCTTGACACGTTGTGGGAGGCGTCGCTTGACACGTTGTGGGAGGCGTCGCTTGACACGTTGTGGGAGGCGTCGCTTGACCCAGCCAATTCCACTTCGTTTGTTTCAAGTTGTGCTGCACAAAATAATATAATTGGATTAAACAAACACCGATTTTGTATTCAGAATTACATCCTTTTATTTACCACCACCTTCAGCATAGTTTGTCAACATTGAATCCATTGACTGGAGGGAGGCTGGGTTTCTTCCAGAAATTTCGTTTTCAGACAAGACTGTCAAAAAGATGGATACAGTCATTACACACTTTAGTTAAAAAAAACAAAAAAAAATTTTGATTACTTACGCAATGGCATCCTTTCCTCGTTTATCCATACTCCATTTTGAGCGAGTGGCAAACTTGTTCCTAAGGAAAAAGAAACAAAATTCTTTACCAAATTAAAAGGTTGAATTGTGTAGCTTCCTCAATTCATACATTTTCATGCTAATGCTTTACTTTTCAACCACACTGTTGAAGCTCAGAACCCCCAACCAGCTTCATTTCAAACATAACATTCCATTCTCATACTTCCAACAAGCTTAAAAGAAATAAATACAAACCTTTTTCCAGCAACACAGCCACTATTACTGTAACAAGGCCCCAAACACCTTCCATTGCTCTTGTCAGAAACTGAAGACACAACTGTTTCTGTGGTTTAAATAGCTCATTCTGGCACAGCTGCAGTTCATCAGCTCTAATTAGTTTCTCCTTTAGAAAGGTTCTTCAGCCTCAAAGAGATCCATCCCTTTCTCTAACAAGCCATCCTTTTCTCCTCCTAAAAAAGAACTGTTTCTTATTAATTGGGCATAATAAAAAATCTCCATATGCTCTGCTTAAGAAACAGAAGAATAAGGCAGAATTTCATTTTTTAAGTTGAAATAGTATATTACACTGTTTTGCCAACAGTAGGTATATTCACCACGTTGTAAGAGGTGTCCAACAATGTTTAAATAAAAAAAAATAAAAAAAAATTGTCACATGAATTTCTTCTAGATGTTTTTTAAACACTTTCTTTGTCTTCTTGTTCTTTAAAATATTATGTTCTTGCTTTGAAGAGAAATAAAGAAAAGAATAAAATGTAAAAAAACAAGCAAATTATGTTAAAAACATTTGTTTTCCACTGCTTTCTTTCTTTGCGAAGGCAAACTGCACTCCATTACACCAACAACATTTAGATGACCAGTATCCCAACAATAAAATCTGAAACCAATCTAAACCAGAATAAAATAGAAACCCACCACTTCCAGATTGAATTAGCTGCAGCCTACAATTAATTGAAAAACTGATAGCTAAATGCATCCTACCTAAGATGCAGAATACAGACTGAAGTAAAAAAAAGAAATTGAAACTTCATCCAACCATGTGTTTAGTCCTCCTTAGTGAGATCAATTGTGACCAAATATGGGCCTAAACTGGATGAATATACAGGTCCTTCTAAAAAAATTTGCATATTGTGATAAAGTTAATTCTTTTCCATAATGTAATGATAAAAATTTAACTTTCATATATTTTAGATTCATTGCACACCAACTGAAATATTTCAGGTCTTTTATTGTTTTAAAACTGATGATTTTGGCATACAGCTCTTGAAAACCCAAAATTCCTATCTCAAAAAATTAGCATATTGCATCCGACCAATAAAAGAAAAGTGTTTTTAATATAAAAAAAGTCAACCTTCAAATAATTATGTTCAGTTATGCACTCAATACTTGGTCGGGAATCCTTTTGCAGAAATGACTGCTTCAATGCGGCGTGGCATGGAGGCAATCAGCCTGTGGCACTGCTGAGGTGTTATGGAGGCCCAGGATGCTTCGATAGCGGCCTGAAGCTCATCCAGAGTGTTGGGTCTTGCGTCTCTCAACTTCCTCTTCACAATATCCCACAGATTCTCTATGGGGTTCAGGTCAGGAGAGTTGGCAGGCCAATTGAGCACAGTAATACCATGGTCAGTAAACCATTTATCAGTGGTTTTGGCACTGTGAGCAGGTGCCAGGTCGTCTTCATCTCCATAAAGCTTTTCAGCAGATGGAAGCATGAAGTGCTCCAAAATCTCCTGATAGCTAGCTGCATTGACCCTGCCCTTGATAAAACACAGTGGACCAACACCAGAAGCTGACATGGCACCCCAGACCATCACTGACTGTGGGTACTTGACACTGGACTTCAGGCATTTTGGCATTTCCTTCTCCCCAGTCTTCCTCCAGACTCTGGCACCTTGATTTCCGAATGACATGCAAAATTTGTTGTCATCCGAAAAAAGTACTTTGGACCACTGAGCAACAGTCCAGTGCTGCTTCTCTGTAGCCCAGGTCAGGCGCTTGTGCCGCTGTTTCTGGTTCAAAAGTGGCTTGACCTGGGGAATGCGGCACCTGTAGCCCATTTCCTGCACACGCCTGTGCACGGTGGCTCTGGATGTTTCTACTCCAGACTCAGTCCACTGCTTCCGCAGGTCCCCCAAGGTCTGGAATCGGTCCTTCTCCACAATCTTCCTCAGGGTCTGGTCGCCTCTTCTCGTTGTGCAGCGTTTTCTGCCACACTTTTTCCTTCCCACAGACTTCCCACTGAGGTGCCTTGATACAGCACTCTGGGAACAGCCTATTCGTTCAGAAATGTCTTTCTGTGTCTTACCCTCTTGCTTGAGGGTGTCAATGATGGCCTTCTGGGCAGCAGTCAGGTCGGCAGTCTTACCCATGATTGCGGTTTTGAGTAATGAACCAGGCTGGGAGTTTTTAAAAGCCTCAGGAATCTTTTGCAGGTGTTTAGAGTGAATTAGTTGATTCAGATGATTAGGTTAATAGCTCGTTTAGAGAACCTTTTCATGATATGAAAATTTTTTGAGACAGGAATTTGGGGTTTTCATGAGCTGTATGCCAAAATCATCCGTTTTAAAACAATAAAAGACCTGAAATATTTCAGCTGGTGTGCAATGAATCTAAAATATATGAAAGTTTAATTTTTAGCATTACATTATGGAAAAGAATGAACTTTATTACAATATGCTAATTTTTTGAGAAGGACCTGTATATATAGCACACCTCTTGGTGTGCTGAGGAAATCTAGAGATCATGTGTATATCATGAAGTACTGAGAGATAAGGAACTAGAATGAGTAATTTTAGTGAAGTCATTGCACAATATGTAAAATGATTTCAATTTAAAGTCAGAACAGCTTCTGACAGCGAGTCATTTGTGAATGTAACGCAGAGAGAAGGGCCATGGGTGCATTCAGATGGATTAAACTGACTCTATTGCAGATTATAATGCTTGACTTTGCAGGTAAGGGATCTACTCAGTAATATTCAATGTAATCATTACAAAGCTGCATCAATAATAAAAATAATTTTATTTATTAGAATGATTGAGTTGGGGTTTTTATTGATCTTAAAAACAGAGTGATAGTCTCTGTAAGTTCACTGACTTCCGACAACTCTTCACAACAGCAGCTGGACATAAATCATTCTTCACAGTTAAAGCTGGAGATGGAGTCACGTTCCCCTGTGAAAATGTGATAGATGAACAAACTAACTGTGAGAGTGCTGAGTGGACATTCACTGCTCCAGGAAGTACAGCCGAGTTGTTGTTCCAACATGGAAATTTTACTCAATCAGCTAAAAGAAAAACTGACATAACTGAGTGTTGCAGCTGACTGTTCACTGAATCTGAAGAGCATTACTGCAGGGGAGGCAGGTCAATACACCTGTAGACAGATCTCTTTAGCTCTTCAATATGAAGAGTATATCTTTTATCTGTCTGTTATCACCGGTAAGTATTTACATCACAAGGTTTTCTGGTCAAACTGTCTTTTTAGAACAGCTGACATGTATAGTTTCATATATTGTGCTAATTTCCCTCTTGTAATCTGTCAAACCTCTCCGTCTTCACCAGTTGCTGAAAAGAAAGATATTAATAAAATCATCTTGGACTGCAATGTGTCAGGACATTTCCACTGCAGACACACAGTAGAGTGGCTGTGTGAAGGTAAAGAGAAAACATCAGACTTGCAGATAGCATCACAGCTCTGCTCGGACTCTGTGACATTCCCAGCATCCAACCTTGATCAGAATTCAAAGTTTTCTGAGTTACCTCAGTGTAAAGTGACAGAGAAGGATACTGAAAAAGTTTATTTTGTCACTTTATACCCCAAGTCCTCAGATGAGATCAGAGGTAAGAGAAAGGACTGTTAAATATCAACTAAAATCCAAGACATCTGTTTACTTTATGGCTTCATAAAAATCAAAGCAGTTTTTGAAATCAGCTGTCGGTGATCTGACTTTTTCTGTTTTACTTGCTTTATGCTTTTACTTATTTTTAGGCAAATGCTAAAATCATGATAACAACAAAACAAACTAAAAACATCAGCAAATATAATTCCTCTGAATACTCAGTAAACACATGGGAGACTGAGTTTCTCACAAGCTTCATACCGCTGTAACAGTATCACATCTCTATGCTTCTGATACTTTATGATATGAAGTATTTCCCCCAGGTAAAACAGGCTCCCTCAGATTGTTTTGGACATGTATTTTGACACTTTTATAACATGTATTTTGAAGTATTTGGTAATAAAAAAATTTTTATTTATGTATATTATATATATATATATATATATAATTTTTTTTGACATATATACATATATAAAAAGTAGAACATAAAGAAGTAAAAATACAAATAGCTGAAAATAATATTAAATAAATAATTAAATAAATAAAGGAAATTACAAAAAAGTATTTAGTAGCATGACTATTCCATCTCCACACATCAATTAGGTATAACATTATGACTGCCTGCTTAATAGTGTGTTGCTCCCCTTTTTGCTGACAAAGCTGGCCAGATTTGTTGAAGATTCTATAAAAGACAATTCATACTATACGAAGATAACAATACACATTATTTCTGTACATGACAGGATGCTTATACTGGTAATACGGATGATAGTTTTTATCACCAAACATCCTTAATTTCTGCGTTATTTTACCCAGGTTAAAAAAAATGTATAAATATAACAACACGCAGGCAAAACAAGAAGCAGTGTGACAGCAGCTTAATAATAAGTGTATCTCACTATTGTTCCTGTCTTGTTTCAGTTTTTGTTTTTAATGTTTCAGGCTGGCCATGGTGGTACCTTCTTCTTGGTTTGGGATTTGCTTTAATGATTGCTCTGGGTGTCATCGGATGGAAGAGAACCACAGGTGAGAACATTCACAGAGGTTCATTTCAGCCTCCATGTTGGATATGTTTACAGGTAATTTTATTTGCAGTAGCTTACATCAAGAGGCAGATATTAGCATAATAAACATTAAAAAGTTTTTCACTTTAAACATCCGAAACAGTGTAGCTCTTTGTGAGTGTTGATTGAAAAGATGATGTTTTAAATGCACATTATAACAACACGCATCAACACCAAACTTGAGTGGGAGGATGGAGGCTAGGGGTCTTCTCACACCCGTGTTCGCTACGGGCCATCAGGAGTTGGGGTCCGGAGGAGGAACAGGCGGTCTGGTCGGGGTCCTGGCCTGTCGGGCTGCTTCGCCACTGTGGGGCCCTTGGCGGTCTGCTTGTCTCGGTCCTAGAAGGTAGGGGGTCCATCTCCCGGGTTCGGGGGCTGGTGGCTCTACTGGGGCATCGGTACCTGGACCTGGGAGCATGAAGTGTGTATGGGGTGTGTGAGTGAGGGTACAGCGTCATTTCTTGGGTGTCTTGGTTAGTTAGTGAGAATGTATGTGTTTAAGAGGGAGGGAACGTATGACTGTGTCTGTATGTCTTTGTCTGCCTGTCAAGTTGGGTCTTGGGCTGCCCTCTTGCCTGGCGCACCTCAGGCCTTACATTTAATGGGGGGCCTATTTCCCCACCGTCACTCCCCGCCAGTGACGGATGCTCCTGCCTACTGGTGCGTCGGTGGTCAATCCGACTTGGACCTGGTGCGTGCCTGGCCGCATCAACACCGTGTGTTGGTCGTGTGTCGGTCGGCCGATGCACTGGGCCGATATCTTCCTTTGTCTGTCCGCTGCGGCTATCGATGGGGCGCCCTGACGTGGGGCAGGGGTGGGGCGCTGGGATGTTGGCGGTGGGGATTGGCCCAGGGTGGCGGCGGTGCTTGGCGGCCGGCCGCGGTCCCTGCGGTGCTGGGGGTCCCTCGTCGGCCGGTCCCTTCTCAGGTCCCTGCTGGGGGTTGGGGAGCCCCTGGGCCCCGGCTCTCCCGGTCCATAGACCGGCCCGCCCTGGCGTGGCTGGTTGTGGGCTCGTCACTGCTGCCCCCCGGGCCCCTGCATAGTAGTCACTGGATGTTCCCCTGGGGTTCTCCTTTTCTCCTCTCTTGGGGGATGTGGTCGGCCCCGCCCGGGTCCGACTGGGGCTCTGGGGGTCCTTTGGACGTCTTGGCTCCGATCGCCTTCATGTCTGCATCGATTCCTGGGCGACGGATTGATGCCTGCTCACACCAGCTATCCAACACTCTTATGGAGAAACCTTATATGCACCAGCATGCTAACACACACATAGATGTGGGGTCTCTGGTGTTTACAGATATATTCTTGGGCTGAGGTTATCATTACTAGAGCTTGATTTATCAGTACCATGAGTTTTTCTGGGACATTGTTGTTGTATTTTTATATCCATTTTTGTGTGATGTGGTTGTGTAGTTCTTAGTTCACGATGTTTGTTTTGTTTTGTCGATGTTCCTTTTTCGTTTTTTGTTTAGTTTTTTCCCCTCTCTCTGCCGTCCTTCAATATTTTCCTGTTTTCTTTGTTCCCTTTCCTCTCTTGTATTTTCAACTCACCCTCTCTCATGACTTTTTGTTTCCTACCTCTCTTCTTCATCTTCTTTCTTTCTTCCCCTTAATTTTCCGTTTCCGTGTCCATAACATCAGGAAATAAAACCCCCAGCAATTCATAATAAAGATTTTTCACACATATATCAAGTGGAGTACTATACCAAAAGCTGTACTGCTCCGCTTGTGAAAGTAAATCTGTTGGGCTTCTACTTGGTACTCAGACACCAGTTCTGAGCTCCACACTGCCAAACAGGACACATAAAAAAAAAGAAAAAAAAGAAAAGAAAAGATGATGAAACAAACAGAATTAAAAATGTGAACTGTCGCTCTTCAAGCTTTACTTCTCTTTCATGTGTTTCCAGAACAAAGAAGGCAAATGGAAGAAAGAACTGTAAGTTCAAACATCATTTAATACTAACCAATATAAATATTTTGTACAGCAAAGTCAAGTTTGAATTATGAATATGTAAAATAACAAATGTCTTCCAAAAACAAGAGACTGCAAGTTTGTTTCCTCAACTCCTTTTTTTTATTGTTGAATAATCTGTTTTAAAGTGCTGCCTTTGTGTTACCACTTAAGTTACCCTGATATGAAACTCAGCTGTAGCTGTACAGGAACTGAGATTGCACCCCCGCAGTGATTCAGTTTTATCCAGAAACCTCTGTAGTCAAAATTTCAACACATTGTTCTATTTCTGTCATATCTGAAAACCAGACTGTTTGTCATTTATATGACGTAGAAGAGGAAGAAGCTAAGATGAAAATGATTAGCTAAACAGAGCCTAATTATATACAAGTCTAAGTCAGTCAGAATAGAAATTAATATTTTAATCCAACTCACTGTTTTTTTTTTTGTTCATTACAGGCTGATCCTGACAATGTTATTTCCTATGCCTCCATAAACTTTACCAGGAAGCCTAAGAAAAGAGAAAAGGTGAGAGGTTTAACACTTCCCAGTGTTTTTGGAGGAAAAACCATGACTTTAAGAACTTGAAGATTCTCAACATTCTGCGGAAAAGAGACAAAGCATGTTTTTGAATGAAAATAGAATAATTTTCATTATCATCGATAAATAACTTAGGAATTAAAGGCCAAAAAAGGGAATGACGAAGGATAAAAAGAATGAACATCGACTTTTAAAGTTACAGGTTTTAATGGGGCTTTTTTTTTAGCTGCTTTATGAAAGGATTTCACCTCGAGTGAGTTTAAACCATATTTGACACTGGATTGTGACTAATTTACACGTACATGTACAATGATTAGTTTGGCTTACAACCAAAAGTTTGGACCCTGCTTAAAAATAAACATAAACTCTACTAATCTATTTGAAGTGCATATTATTAGAGTCGAAATGAAGCACTGTGTTGATTGTTGTTGGTGGATCATTGTTTTAAAAACGTATTTCAGTGAGAGGAGCTACCCTCTGGCCTAAATATTGTTTTTTGATTTATCGTTACAGATCTCTAACACAGTGACCTACAGTACAGTGAAGGCTGTTTAAAGGCTTCCTCCTTTGCAGCTGGAGCTTCCATTGGTTCAAACATCTATCTATCTATTCTACTATCAGATAGCTACATGAGTGCTACCCATCAAATGTGAGGCAATGGATTCAGAATATATATATATATATATATATCCATCCATCCATCCATCCATCCATTTTCTTCCGCTTATCCGGGGTCGGGTCGCGGGGGCAGCAGCCTAAGCAAAGAGACCCAGACTTCCCTCTCCCCAGCCACTTGTTCCAGCTCCTCGGGAGGAACCCCAAGGCGTTCCCAGGCCAGCCGAGAAACATATTCCCTCCAGCGTGTCCTGGGCCTTCCCCTGGGCCTCCTCCCGGTGAGACGTGCCTGAAACACCTCACCAGGGAGGCGTCCAGGAGGCATCCTGACCAGATGCCCGAGCCACCTCAACTGACTCCTCTCAATGTGGAGAAGCAGCGGCTCTACTCTGACTCCCCTCCGGATGACTGAGCTTCTCACCCTATCTCTAAGGGAGAGCCCAGACACTCTGCGGAGGAAACTCATTTCAGCCGCTTGTGTCCGTGATCTCGTTCTTTCGGTCACCACCCAGAGTTCGTGACCATAGACGAGGGTAGGAACGTAGATCGACCGGTAAATCGAGAGCTTCGCCTTTCGCCTCAGCTCTCTCTTCACGACGACAGACCGGTAAAGCGCCCGCATAACTGCAGATGCCCCACCAATCCGTCTATCGATCTCCCGCTCCATTTTTCCCTCATTCGTGAACAAGACCCCCAGATACTTAAACTCCTCCACTTGGGGAAGGACCCCATCCCCGACCCGGAGAAGGCACCCCACCCTTTTCCGGCTCAAGACCATGGCCTCGGATTTGGAGGTGCTGATTCTCATCCCAGCCGCTTCCCACTCGGCTGCGAACCGCTCCAGCGAAAGCTGTAGATCACGTTCCAATGAAGCCAACAGGACCATGTCATCTGCAAAAAGCAGAGACCCGATCCTGAGGCCACCAAAATGGATCCCCTCAACGCCTTGGCTGCGCCTAGAGATCCTGTCCATAAAAGTTAGGAACAGGATTGGTTACAAAGGGCAACCTTGGCGGAGTCCAACGCTCACTGGAAACAAGCCTGACTTACTGCCGGCAATGCGAACCAAACTCTGGCACCGGTCGTACAGGGACCTAACAGCCCGTATCAAGGGGCCCGGTACCCCATACTCCCGGAGCAACCCCCACAGGGCCCCCCGAGGGACACGGTCGAACGCCTTCTCCAAGTCCACAAAACACATGTAGACCGGTTGGGCAAACTCCCACGCACCCTCAAGGACCCTGCTGAGGGTGTAGAGCTGGTCCAGTGTTCCACGGCCAGGACGAAAACCGCATTGTTCCTCCTGGATCCGAGGTCCGACTATCCGTCGGACCCTCCTCTCCAGAACCCCTGAATAGACCTTACCAGGGAGGCTCAGAAGTGTGATCCCCCTGTAGTTGGAACACACCCTGTGGTCCCCCTTTTTAAACAGGGGGACCGACCCCAAGTCCCCAAACCCTGCTTCCAGATTGGAAGGCGTGCTGGTGGGATTGAGGAGGTCTTCGAAGTATTCCATCCACCGACCCAAAACGTCCCGTGTCGAGGTCAGCAGCACACCATCCCCACTGTAAACAGTGTTTGTGGCAGACCGCTTACCCCCCCTGAGATGCCGGATGGTGGACCAGAATCGCTATATATATGTATTCATATATATATATATATATATATGAATATATATATATATATATATATATATATACCATAGAGACTGAATCATTTGGGACAACTGTGGAAAATCTGGAGATGATAATGCAAAGGAGGATTCTTCATAAAATCAAAAAAATTATGGACAACCCTGAGCATCCTCTTCATGAGACAGTCATACAACAACAGAGCGTCTTCATTCGGAGGCTTCTTCAGTTTCGCTGCAATACAGACCTCTACAGGAAATCCTTCCTGCCCACAGCCATCATTATCTACAACAACTCCTTAAAGAATTAATTATATGAGCTATACCAACACTTAATTTCCCTCTGGGATCAATAAAGTATTTTTGAATTGAATGTGAATTGAATTTGAATATATATATATATATATATATATATATATATATATATATATATATATATATATATATATATATATATATATATATATATATATATATATCTTGCCCGATAATTGGTGGAGATAGGCACCATCCCCCAACCCTCGCCCCCGCTACCCTACATAGACGGTATAGATGATGGATGGATGGATTGATGTATATGCATCACAGATTATGTTTTTTTTTTCCAGTTCTCCATTTTTTAGTTAGATCTAGTTATTTTTCCTTGCCATGTTTTGCTCTTTGTGTCAGTCTCAATTCTCCCTTCACTAAGTCCCTCCAGTTGTACCATCATCTCCCTGATTACACCTACCACATACTGTATATACCCTTCTGCTCCCCACTCTCTTTGTGAGGTTCTCCCTCATGTACTTTTGTTTTCCAAGTACCTGCTCTTCCACAAGATTTTGTTTTAAGTGTTTTGTTTATTTTTATTAAATTATCATTGTGAGACAACCCAATTCCTGTCTGCACTTTTGGTCTAATCCCGACGCAAAACACGAAATTATGTGTATTAGTCATTTATATATATGGTAAATGTATAGTACATTTTCAGTCAGAGGACCGTCAGAGGCTTTACTTGTATTCAGTCATTAACACATTCCTTCACACGCTGGTAGTGGTAAACTACATTGTAGCCAAAGCTGCCCTGGGGAACACTGACAGAAGTGATGCGCCATACACAGCCAACACTGCACCCAGTAAAGTGGGTCAAGTGTCTTGCCCAAGGATACAACAACCGAGATGGTCAGAGCCGGTGTTCAAACCATCAACCGGTGGCATATGTATGGTTGATTTTATGAATGTCACTACTACTAGTTACAGTGTTTAACAAATGTAAAAAATCTTTGTTTGGTTTTTGAAAGAACCCATCTTAAGTATTAACATTAGTTTACCTTTGTTCTGTCCTAATTTTATGTAAAAAGGAGAAACCTCCTACTCTAGGCGCTGCTACAGGAAGTTATGTCACCTTAAGGAAACTGTTGTCATGGCAATTTAACTGAGAGCTAATAATGGAGGTCCCGCAATAGAAATGATGTCTAAAGAGTTTAGGTAATTAACTCTATATTGGTTTTAGTCTGATGTGAAGAGAGCCAAATGATAAAAAGGAGGGACCCAGTACTGGGTAAAAAGTATTAAGTCATTCCTGTTTTTTTATATGTTGCTTGAACTAATTCAGTCTAGTAACTTGTTAAGTAGAGTGTCTTCCACCTTTTTATAAATATATTCAATACGACTCTGTTTCAGAAAGCTGATAAAAAATGTATTACAGTACATTTAGGTGGTTGAATTAACTCAAACCAATTAAACCAATTTAAGAAGCTCGCCTCAACACCAGACCAGATATATAAGGCTTTTGTGTGGTCAAGATGAGTCTTGAAAAGTAAGAGGTGCAGTACCATCAACTGGTTTGGTTAGGAACTACATCTAATTGAATGGGCCTCTCAAAAGAAGCAGCAGGTTAACGCTCACTGTAGATAAAAGCAATGAGAACCTTGTCTCAATTTTATTGATTTGTTTTATACCACCAAAATCTCTAGCTGTCACGATCCAGACCTGGTCTGTATTGCTTGTACAGAGATGAAAAGGTTAAGTAGCTTTCAATGATTGTAAAAACTCAGAATGACTGCTCAGAAAGAATAACAATTCAAGATTTAACCACCTCAGTCATAATCTGCTGATCTCATCATTCCTAGTATTTAGATTTCTGTTTTTAGATTAATTCCTGTCTAAACATTTACACTGTTATTAAGATACACTGCCAACACAAACTATAAACTTTAACAGCGGACACCAGGAGAATGTGTAAAGCATGTTTATCCGAGATTTAAAACAGCTATCTGGGGATTTAAAACAGCTATCTGACCATTAAGAATGCTACACAACTCAAAAAGCAGGATTACTAAACAAGAGGAAGTCATCTTGAGGACATGACATCACCCAAAGTACTAAGAGTATAGACTGTGTTCATATTTTGATAAAGCTACCATAGAGACTGAATCATTTGGGACTGTGACAAGAGACCGGAGCACAATGATCGCAATGAAGCTGTCGTTATTACAGATACTCATGCTTCAGTTTACAGGTAAGGATAAATCAACTAGAAATTCATTAACAACATTTTAACTATGCAGTTAAACAATTACCCTATTTACAAGTATTGGATATGTTCCTTTAGTCGAGACAGGCATGCTTTGTATGTAGCTTGGTGCCATTAGTTTTCTGGTGAAATCCAAAGATTAAACAATACCTTAATTTGCAACTAAAATAACTCCAAGTGTGAAAAAAAAGGATCTCTGTCGTACAATTCGCTCTTCTTCTGCATTATTTACAGCAGCAGCAGGGCAACGTCGTGCTTTCTTCACTGTTAAAGTTGGTGATGAGGTCACTTTGCCATGTGTGAATGTGATCCAGGAACAGAACAACTGTGACAGAATCATGTGGAGGTTCCATCATCCAGGAACCAGAAAAATATGGTTCCAACAGGGGGGGTTTACACAAGAAGCTAAAGCTATATTACACAGACTACGTGTCACACCAGACTGTTCTTTGGTCATAAAGAATGTCTCAGTGGAAGATTTTGGTCATTACATCTGCAGACGGTCCCAAACAGGAAGACCAAATCTTACCATGAAGGTTGATCTGTCTGTTATCACCAGTGAGTATCTACATCCCCGTGTTATATCTTCAAACAACCCAACAAAATATTAAATTATAGATTAATCTGTTTTTATTCTTCTCTTTCTTTAAACAATATCTTCATTTTCACCAGTGACAGAATGGAAGAGCAAAGATAAGGTCACCTTAAACTGCACTGTGTCAAAATATGTCTACTGCAGACACACAGTGGTGTGGGTGTACGAGGGAAAATATCAAATATCTTCACAAATGAATGTTTCAATATCCTGTTCTGCCATTGTGACATTCCCAACATCTGATCTTCATCAGAATTCAAAGTTTTATGAGCTGTTAAAGTGCAAAGTTAAAGATGGTTACGATAAAAAAGACCGACTGTTCACCTTCAACTCACAATTTCCAGGTGGTAAAACAGGTGAGAAAACGAGGAACCATTAAAATAGCCTTAAAATAAAAATATTTGTTCATTTTAAGAATTTAAAGTCTGAATATCAAACCAAGGTTGACTGAAACATCTTCTTACTGAGTAGAATTTAAATGTCTTGGCTTGTCTTTTATTGAGCCTAATTGAAGGTATTACTTTCCAGATTTCCCCTCTCTATTAAGACACATTGTTGTCCTTTTGGGTTTGGCAATTCTAATATCTGCTGTTGCAGCTCTCATGAGGACCAAAATGAAGGTGAGAACATTCTCTATCTTTGTGAAATGTGCTTGTTTCTAATAACCAAGCAGTAAAAATGAGGAGAAAATAATACTCTGTGGTAAACAGGTTTCTCTTAAAAGATGAATGATTATGGATGGGAATTTATTTCGTTTTTTGGGGGTTGGGTTGTGTACAGTTTAAGATGAGAACATACAACAACAGGAGAGTCTCATAATGGAATGTGTGTTATGTTGTCTTCAGCATGATGCCCATTAATGAAGAGGATGCTTCAGCAAGGCATGAAAACATCGGAGAGCCCTCAGGTTGCGTCAAAATCCATGGAACATAAATTGGACAAATATGCCAATGGGTTATTGTAAGAGGAAATGAACATTTTTGCTAGCAAGCACCAAAACATAAAACTTGACTCCACTGTATTGATCAGAGAAAATACAAAAAGAGGAATTGAATGAAGGTGGAGCAAGGAATCCCATAATACCTTGCTAGGAGACAAAGTTTAGGAGTGGGAGTTCTTTCTTAAGATACATGACATGGCCACCTTTGGCCTGGTTAACAAGGCAGGATTTTAAAAGGAGTTTTAAAAGATTTTAAAAGAGTTTCAGACCCCACACATGGCCATAAACAATCAGGAATATTCCTGTTTTGGTCCTACAGTGAGTGGTGTGCAGCCACAAAGCAATAACAAGACATCACACACAAACCAATTCTACTCACAAACATTCCAATATCAGACAAGAAATCTCCTAAAACCTCATGATATAAAACGTGAATAAAGTCAAAGGAGTAAATACCTATGGATGCCGAGGAGGAGGATGAGGCAATAGTTTGTGGACTAGTTTTAACAGAGAACCAGAATTTATCCTGTCATTGGATAAAGGGGTGGACACAGGTAATTATTGTTTGTTTTGGGGTTTTTTCTCACTGGGAAACGTAGTTACACACTTTGCTTTGACTGATCTCTGTTTCTATGCATTTGTGGACTGCGGTCAAGTGAGTCGACACTTGGAAATGATATCTAGCCCACTGTCTCCATTCTCCAAAGCACTTCCAGTGCTTGCGATCTGCCCCACTCCAGCCGTTGTGGTCATTCAAGGACCCATATTCGCACTTAAGTTTTTTTAGTTTCCCCTAGCAATGTTTTGAACTACACTGGAAGCTATGCGTCTGCATTCTCTGTGACAGCACTTCACACCACCAGGCCAATTAGGGGCTACCACTACGTAGGTAGAAGTGAGAGTGACATCACTTTACTCGACCAGTCAGTCCATAGGTGAATGTGTTGGGTCACCTCGGCCCGCTTCAGACTGAGCTAGAGGTAGGCTGGGCTCAGACAAAGGTAGTGGAAACGCGCTAAATAGGGGTGGACCTGGCTTGGTCTGGGCCGACCCAACCTTCGTAGAAAAGGGACATTCAAGACTCTGTTCTATGAGCTGGACCACAAGTCAGGAGGTTTTATATGCCCCCTCCCATGAATCAATGTACGAGAACCATACAAATCTCTGTTCATACGGCATTCATAGGAATGCTGTAAAAGTCCCCCAGTAACAATTTAATGTGTTCTTGTGGCATACTTATGGCCAACTTAGGTATCCTAAGATTCTTATAAGGCTGCCTTAAGGAAGCCATAGGAAATGGTACAAAAATCAGTTGTAGGTTGTTCGCAGTTGTTTGTACAGGCCATTGTGACCGACCCCTTAGTTGAGTGAAAACTAGGAATCACAAACATCCCTCCGTCCATTTTCTGTACCCGTCCATCCTATGCAGGGTTGCGGGGCGGCTGGTGCCTATCTCCAGCAGTCACGGGGCGAGAGGCAGGGTACACCATGGACAGGTCGCCCGTCCATCGCAGGGAATCAGAAACAATAAGTGAAATTGTAGGAATGTGGGAGTGTATGTGATTAACTGACTTGCTGTAGTTCAAGCATATTTATATAAGTGCTATATAGTGTATTTTGTAAATAAGCATATTCATGTTATGGAAGAAATGTAATGTTCTGTTCTGTGTAGTTCACATACTGATAGGTACTAATAGTTACTATGTGTCTTTTCTTTCTGATATGGTGACCAATCTGATTATGTGACACTATATGAATTTAGGTCAGGTCAAACCTGCTGATCCAGACTCTTACAGCCTGGGTTGGCATGGCAACTCTCTTTTACATCTAAGAATGTCCTGACATACATTGATCATGCTTCTATATCAAATCTTCTACGCCTAATGAGTCAAATGCCTACCGACTGATAAATGTTTGTTTGTAATGTCATGAACCCAAAGAAGGGGTTGGAAAAAGAGGTGAAGAGGTTGTGGGGATGAAAGTAGTTGTAGAGAGGGTTGGTACGGATATGGGGATCATTCATGCTCAGTATGAGAGTTTGCTGTAAAGTGAATTCCGGAGTTTCGCCGCTCAAGGTGGTAGCATGTTTGAGTAGCTCTGTTACTTTGGTTCATATTTTTTTCTTTTTTTAAACTTTTATTCGTCCATTTCTGGTAGAAACATTGTTTTTGTGGACAACTGTTCTCTCTGGTTTTGAATGCTGTGCAGCTGGAAGGATTTTTGCTGATACTTTATATTTTTGGACATTTGTTATGATGCATAACCATGGCAATAAGGTGGTTTACAACTGGCAGCAGCTGATTAACATCACAAAAGCTCAAATAATACCTCAACTACAGCCACAAAACCCTGATGAGTTGAAAAGAAGACGCCATAGATCCAGAGCATCCTCTACATCAGACTGTCATACAACTACAGAGCGTCTTCAGTCAGAGGCTTCTTCAGATCTGCAGAGCGCTACAGGAGATCATCCCTACCCACAGCCATCAGCATCTACAACAAATCTTTGAAGGAACTTGCATAATGAGTTACAACAACATTTAATTTCCCTTTGGGATTAATAAAGTAATTTTGAATTGAATTGAATTGAATGACACAACGCAAGCGATTGTTTACGTGCTCATCCAGGGGAGTGAATGACTCAATGGAATCTGCTGGGTTGCCGTAAATATTAAACTTTAACTGATTTAAATACTGAACTTTAATGCCCGGTTTGATCAATAGGAATCTATGTATAATTGAATTAAAATATTTTTTTTTGTAAAGTGCGTTGAGATGTGTTGTGCATATATATATATATACACACAGACCTTTTCCAAAAATTTTTAATATCATGGAAAAGTTTAGGTATTTCCATAATTCCATTCAAAACGTTGAACTTCCCTAGATTATAGATTTAGGGCCCACAACTTAAACAATTTCAAGTATTTAGTTTATTTGCACATAATTTGGGCTTCCAGCACAAAAAACCCATGAAAACAGGAATTCAAAAAAATTGAATACTGAATATCCTGAATATTGATTTTTTTAAAGGTTTGAAACTGTTTTTAACTTCTAATCAGTGAGACTATAAATAAAAATGAGACTAATATGCTAGAAATGATGAGACATTATTAGCTCCTGAATGTTACTTTAAGGTCATCTTTTAAGATGTTTTTTTTTTGTCTTAAATCTGCAAGTTTGACCAATAACAACCACCTCTTACAGTTCAGCCAACTCTGATTGGTCAACTGGTGCATCAAACAAATAAAAACTACTGCTGCCTTCGAACCTGTAGGATGATGTGGTTGTTGAAAGGAGGAATATGTATGTGGTTGACAGGAAATGATGCTGGTAGTGACAGGTCATAAAGTGGTGTCTATAAATATTCATACACCCAGTCAAAAGCCTTTTTAACGTCACATAGAGAGATCATGCGTAGGAAGGATGCTGTGGTATTAAGTGGAAGTTACATTGCACCCAATAGATCATAGCTTTCAATTTACATCGTTAAATATAAAACCACTGCAAAAAGGTGGCCTTTGGAAACTTATCAATTTGCCTCTCTAAAGTCTCTAAGTCGAGAATCAAATTACCATCATTCTGCTGCTGTTCTTGCCACCTTCTTACTAAATCTCTTTGATGTCCAAACCTGACTCATCAAAATATAAAAAACAATGTTTCAGTTGTCATGAAGAAGTAAAACCATTTTACAGACAGAGATATATCTGAAGGAGGCAGAAGCGAGTTGGAATAGCAAGGAAATGTTGACGCCACCCAGATGCATCAAATGCATCATACCGTTTTTCCCAATTCTAAAACTTCCATTCAAAGGAAATGAAACATCTAACAAATATTAATTTAAAGAGTAACTAAACCCCAAAACAACTTTTTTTTGCTTCTAAACTGTATAAATGGGTCTTTACCAATGCAGTCTTTCAGTTTCTGGGGATTTTTTTACATTTTGGTGTAAACTTGTTTAATTCTACACTTTTTGGTCTAAAAACGTCTTAGTGCTGCCCTCTTAGGTTTGAACTGTGGCTACTGCATTTGAATTTTGTGATTGGTGGAGAGCGGTACACCTCTACATCACAGGCATTGACTGCGTCACAGCAGCCATGGTCTCAGACACGCCCTGTGGGTTTGGGTATAAAACTATCAGACACGTTTTTCAGGTTACCATTATTATCACATTAGCACTTAGTTAGCATAGCTAACATACTGTTTTGAACGTTAGCCTATGTTAGCATTACCACTCAGAGACTGGACTCCTCTGGTCTCCCTCTCCCTCAGCAGCAGTGCCAGCCTCGGGCAGCGCTGACTCAGCGCCCCGAGCCAGCGGCTCGAATTGATACGGCTCACGGCCGCTGAGCTCCATAAAGCCTCCCTCTACTCCTCTATCTCCTGTGACGACAGAGGAGATCCGCTGGCTCAGGGCTCAGGGCGCTGAGCCAGCGCCGCCCGAGCTCGTTGCTGCTGAGGCAGAGGGGGACAGGAGGAGTCCGGTCTCTGAGTGGTAATGCTAACATAGTCTAACGTTCAAAACAGATTAATGTTGATCAGATCGATCAGTCGCAAAAACCACCAACGTCGCTTTGGTCACTGTCCATGTTTCAGTGTCACCGTAAGCGAGCTGTCACCGTCCTCCTGAACACACCCCCACGTTCCCCCCTCCGCTCATCCTCCAAACTTGGCCATACCCCTCCGTTCTTCCTGGCACCGCCCACTTTGTAGAATTTTTTTAATGTTGTCTGGGGGCAACAGTCCATGGATGGATCCGATTAAACATGATGAATACTGGTCCAACCCCCAATAGATATTAATGCTAATATCTGGTGGGCATGACCTAATTACTCCCAAAAAGTTTTTTAAACAACCAGTTCCAAGCCATACTTTATATGAGGATTATTTATTTCAGCACACCAATGTAGTGTCTCAGGACCTAACAAAAGTCCCTTGGAGCCATGGTCCAAACCCCACAGGAAGTCAGACATTTTGGATTAAAGCTACCATTTTGTGCCATTTACAGACGTCATATTTGAACAAACTCCTCCTAGAGCTTTGACTTACGGATTTCAAAACGAGTGTTGATAGCCTTAAGGCATTGGGGATCAAAAGTTATAAGGTTTTTGCTGTGCCGAAGCATGTGGGTGTAGCCAAGACTTAAAGTATTGTTTCTTGTCATAAAAGTAGATGGAGTACTAACTTCCACAAAGGACACAGCTGTACCAAACCTTCTGTGTGTCATGACATACCAGCACTCAACACATTCATAGGCTAATTTCCTCATTTCACCTTAGCCCTGCCCCCTGAGAACAGGAAGTTTAATGTTTTACTTAGAAAGATCAGTATTTGACTCTTTTAATCTAATCAACATCTAGCTGTGGACAGTGTCGGCTTCTTTTCATAATGTGCTCTGCCACTCACTTCCTGCTCAGAGAGGTGGGGGCGCCGAACTCCAAAACCCCAGCGGGAACTGTTTCAAAATAAGACCCAGAGCTGAGAGACAGAGAGTAAAAAACAACACACACAAACATATATTCTTTTAAGACGCACCTGCAGATGGGAGCCAGACAAGATCTGACTGACTCGTTCTCTTACAAGGCTGTATCATTTTTATTTCAAAAAGAACAAAGAACATATCACATGACTCCTCTCTCCTCCTTCTACATCTTGACAGGTCATTTATTTTCTCCAGGTCTCCTAACCGTACCATGAGTACCATTTACTGGGTTGTAACATGAACTAGAGTTATAGCTGATCCTCCCTGCTTTCAGTTCATATCTTTACTCAAGAGTTTGTTTACTTAAAACCTTCAACCCTATAAAATACTGGTAACAGAGTCATGTTTTACTACCCTGAATAATATAAACAGGCCTATTACTTCTAAAGCTTAAAAAAGATATAATTAAAACATATGTACTGCATAATAAAAAATAGCCTCAAAAAAGTAGAATACAACAAATGTGACTGAAAACAAGTTTGGATAACTTGTTGTCGATACTGAGAGTTTTCAAAAGAGGGCGTGGCTGTGGCAGCATGGCGAAGCATGGCGTCACTCCATGGAAATACTTTGGCTCTCATTTCCACATACATAATCTGATCTGCACCAAATTCAACAACATTGATATTAGTCTAACCCCTAAAAGATATGTATGCAATTATTTGGTAAGCATGGCCTACTTCCTGCACAGCGCCCCCTAGAAGCATTATAAAAATCAGCCATAATCAATGCTTTCAACTAGTGATGTGAAATTTAGTACATACATGTAGTTTCTGAAGACCTATAACAAAAATTATTTTGAAGCCAGGGCCCAAGCCCCAAAGGAAGCTACCCATTTTGTATCAAAGCCATTTTGTGCCATTTACACAAGTCATATGTGAACAAACTCCTCTTACAGCTTATGACTTACACACTTCAAAATTAATGAGGATAGTCTTAAGTCATTGGAGATCAAAAGTTTAAAGGCTTTTGCTGTGTGATAGCATGTGGGCATGGCCAAGCTTCAAAGTATGGTTTCTTGTCTGAAAAGTAGAAGATGTACTTCCTTCCACATACAAGGTCACAACGATACCAAACTTAATGGGTCCCATCACATACCACCGCTGAACACATTCTTGGGGTAATTTGCTCATGTCTCCTAAGCCCCGAACAGGAAGTGCAATGTTTTACTTAGAAAGGTCCGTATTTTCCTTCTTTTACGCCAAGCTCCGAGGGCCTTTTGAAGCTGCTTACAAGTTTAATTTTATTATGTTTTGTTTGTGACCTGAGAGCAAAAGATGATACCTATTGTAATATTTTAAACTCACTGTCTGCTTGTCTACCTTGCTCTTGCACTTGCTGCACAGCATTTGGGCAAGAATTAGCTTCTTTTTCTAAACACTCTAAGTCCCCATGTCAATACGTGAGACCATGTGGTTTTGAGGTGGGAATGACAGATAGAGCCTGATATTGTCAGCATGGCAGGGGGATGAGAAGCCATGTAATCAGATAATCTGGATCCAGTGAGGTGGTGTAGATGGTAAAGAGAGGAGGTTCAGGTACTGAGCCTTGGGGTACCCCTGTGACGAAGTGTTACACTGCAGAAGTGTGATCCAGCCATGATATGTTAAATGACCAACTGGTGAGGTTGAGAAGATGAGGAAAGAGCAATGCATGTGTAAATGTCACTATGAAAAGGATGCTGGTTGACACTTATGTCATCAGTGAAGACGAGGCACTGAGTTAACATCCTTATTTACTTTATATGGTGAGAAAATATGTTCTCAGAAAAGGAAGTGTGCTGTGGTGGCTACATAAATCATGACATAGAAGTCACATTGCATTTTAATTTCATGGCTAAATATAAAGGCTTTACAGTGTTACAGATTGGCTCAAAGTCTGTAATAAACAGAGAAAAACAGCTCGGTTTGGTAGTATAATAAAAGAATAGTTTATTTAACAAAACACGAGGTAAACATATTTAGTCAGTAATCGGTTCTGTCCGGATGAGGGAAAATGTAAATGTTGCAAACATAGAAAAGCTAGAAACCAAACAACAAAGGAAGATTGGGTGCACATTCCACTGAGCAGGGGAGCCACCGTAGGCAGCAGGCAGGAACATCCTTGACAGGATGTCAGGTTCCAACCTGAAAGAAAACAAGTAGAGAGAGCCCCAGTGGTAGGGCCATCGCAACAGAAACACCCCATTTAAATAAGTACATGTTACTAAGGGATTGTTTGAATACAAATCAGAATGATTTTATCAATAACTTATCACTAGAGGATTAAATCCGTCATTGATTCTGCAGATGTTGTTGCTACATACAAAATGTCTTTTCTTTTAAATCTCAAAAATAGGATGCAGCAAACTATTAAAAACAATATTTGAGTTTTAAACAGAACCTAAAAACATTCTAAATAAGTTAGTTAAGTTAAAGAGGAACAACACTGAGTCATGAGAAAACCACACCTAGATAAACCACACGGACCACTTCATATTTTCATGTTTAAAAGGAAACTGCTTTACAGACTCAGTCAACTGTGAACGTGTACAGAGACGGAGGCACAATGCCTTTATTCAGATGGATTTTAATGCATTTATTTCCAATTTTGATTCTTCAGTTCATTGGTAAGGAAACATCTAACAAATATTCATATAACAATACTTAAGTGTCCAGTAAAACGTGTTACTTGAAAGTATTTTTTATTTATTAGTTTTTTTTGTGACCTAAAACCCAAAGATGAGTCATTCTGATAAGCTTGTGTTGTATCTACATCTATCTGTAAGCAGTTATTTGTTACACATGCTTCCACTTTCTTACTGCAGCGACAGCTGGGCAACAACGAGCTTTCTTCACTGTTAAAGTTGGTGATGAAGTCACTTTACCCTGTGCAAATGTGGCACAGGAGAAACATAACTGTGACAGAATCACATGGAAGTTCACTCAGTCAGGGAACAAAACTGTACTCTTTGAAGGAGGAAATTTCACAGAGAACGGCCCTCAAATTGAATCAGGGAGACTGAATGTTACAGCAGACTGTTCTCTGGTCATAAAGAACGTTACATCAGATGACTTTGGTCACTACATCTGCAGATGGATCCTAACAGACCAGAAAACCCCCGAAATGAAGGTTGATCTGTCTGTTATCACCAGTGAGTATTTATATCACATAGTTATTCTGTCAAACTGTCTCTTCGTAATATGAAGCAGAATTTACTGTTGTCTTTTATAAATATCCCCAACTTCACCAGTGACTGAACAGAAAAACAGAGAAAAAATCACCTTTAACTGCTCTGTGTCGAAGAATATCATCTGCAAACAACCAGTGGTGTGGCTCTATGAGGGTAAAGAGGAAATATCTCCAGAGATTAATGTATCAACTCCCTGCTCTGCAGCTGTCACACTCCCAACATCTCTTCTTCATCAGAATTCAAGGTTTTATGAGTTATTAAAGTGTAAAGTACAAGAAACACACAGTAATAAAAAATACCTGCTGTTCACCTTCAGCCATCAATCATCATGGGAGAAAACAGGTGAGATCATAAAACATTTATCAACATTGTCTCAAACTCAAAATATTTCTGTTTTTATGTCTGAATTTAACTGTTTTGGACATTAGTAAACATGACATGTATTTAAACTGTTGAATGTTTCCAACTAGCCTGTACGGGCTGTTAGGTCCCTGTACGACCAGTGCCAGAGTTTGGTTCGCATTGCCGGCAGTAAGTCGGGCTTGTTTCCAGTGAGAGTTGGATTCCGCCAAGGTTGCCCTTTGTCACCGATCCTGTTCCTAACTTTTATGGACAGGATCTCTAGGCGCAGCCAAGGCGTTGAGGGGATCCGTTTTGGTGGCCTCAGGATCGGGTCTCTGCTTTTTGCAGATGACGTGGTCCTGTTGCCTTAATCGGAACGTGATCTACAGCTTTCGCTGGAGCGGTTCGCAGCCGAGTGTGAAGCGGCTAGGATGAGAATCAGCACCTCCAAATCCGAGGCCATGGTCTTGAGCCGGAAAAGTGTGGGGTGCCTTCTCCGGGTCGGGGATGGGGTCCTTCCCCAAGTGGAGGAGTTTAAGTATCTGGGGTTCTTGTTCACGAATGAGGGAAAAATGGAGCGGGAGATCGATAGACGGATTGGTGGGGCATCTGCAGTTATGCGGGCGCTTTACAGGTCTGTCGTCGTGAAGAGAGAGCTGAGCCGAAAGGCGAAGCTCTCGATTTACCGGTCGATCTACGTTCCTACCCTCATCTATGGTCACGAACTCTGGGTGGTGACCGAAAGAACGAGATCACGGATACAAGCGGCTGAAATGAGTTTCCTCCGCAGAGTGTCTGGGCTCTCCCTTAGAGATAGGGTGAGAAGCTCAGTCATCCGGAGGGGGCTCAGAGTAGAGCCGCTGCTTCTCCACATCGAGAGGAGTCAGTTGAGGTGGCTCGGGCATCTGGTCAGGATGCCTCCTGGACGCCTCCCTGGTGAGGTGTTTCAGGCACGTCTCACCGGGAGGAGGCCCAGGGGAAGGCCCAGGACATGCTGGAGGGACTATGTTTCTCGGCTGGCCTGGGAGCGCCTTGGGGTTCCTCCCGTGGAGTTGGAACAAGTGGCTGGGGAGAGGGAAGTCTGGGTCTCTTTGCTTAGGCTGCTGCCCCCGCGACCCGACCCCGGATAAGCGGAAGAAAATGGATGGATGGAATGTTTCCAACTAATAATACATTTAGAAACTTAAAAAACACAACATTATTATCATTTACAGAAGAATCAACAACAGCTACAGCAACTACATCTACATCTGCAGTAATCAAGTCAGCCAGGACTAAATCAATGTATTCAACAAGCAATATGAAGCCAACATTAGTAACAACAACCCAAATTACCCAAAACAATCAAACGAAAATAAGAGGTAAGTTTATAGCAGTGAGTTTAAAGAGAAGTAAATATATCCTTAGAATAATGGACTGCCTATAGCACTGTTTTCTCAGTCTAAAGCCTAGTTTATACTTCTACATCAGCAAGTTTGCACCCACACGCACACGTATTGATGGAGACGTTTTTCTTTTATACTTCTCCGTTGGTGTCTCAGTGTAGCAAAGCAATTCTCTGCCAGGATAGCAGGGGGTGCAGACCTTTTCTGGCAGGTCTGCCTACCATTGCAGTGACGTCTCTGGTCGACAACAGTTTATTTACTTCAGCTTGTAAACGTACATCCACTCAAGGAGCAATGGCCGACAGAGAGCTAGTTTTGATTGAGCTGGAAAGCTTTTTACTAGAAGTGCAGCTCATAGAATACTCTAAAATCGCATGTAAACAAACAGCATCTGTTTTGTTGTTCTCTACATCTCCTAGTGTTCAAAATTGCAGAAAGACCATATTAGATAAACTGGCCTTGCACCTTAAAGTATCTAGTGGCCAAAAGCTGCTTCGACTACAAATTACATCGACTATAGAGCACCGTTGTGGTAAAAGGATGTTGGGCTGATGTTGGGCTGACCAATCACAGACGTGTGCTCTCCGTTACATTCGACAGATTGTTAAAAAATAGTGCTCTACTCGGTGCGTCCTTGCGAGAGTGACGGACAGCCCATGCGTCCACGGATAATGGTGCTGCGTGTCTCTGCACCTCTACAGACGGGGAAGTATAAACTAGGCTTAACAACGCTGCGCCATGGTGACATTGGTTGATGCTGCTGACTGTATCTGTATACATCATCACCTACAAACCATCAGTCAGCTTGTTTTGACAGGATGCCATCAAAGATGGTAAATTACTGTGCTATTCCAGGTCCTGTTGCTGTTTTTGAATGAAATGCAGGCTGATTTGGACAACCGACAGCCAAGGATAGACTACTCCAGTCCTGGACTAGGACTCAAGAACTGACTCGAGTCTCGCTTAATGGACTTGTGACTTGATTTGCCCCCTAGGACTCGCATTTGCAATGTTTGGACTTGGATTTGAACTCCAACATGTGATATTGCTATTGTTAGAATTACCATGAAGCCAATGCTATTGTTAGCTTGTTATTTTAGGTCTGATTAATGGACAAATGTAATAACTTCTGTTGTATTCTACTTTTTTGAGGCTATTTTTATTATGCAGTACATATGTTTTAATTATATCTTTTTTTAAGCTTTAGAAGTAATAGGCCTGTTTATATTATTCAGGGTAGTAAAACATGACTCTGTTACCAGTATTTTATAGGGTTGAAGGTTTTAAGTAAACAAACTCTTGAGTAAAGATATGAATTGAAAGCAGGGAGGATCAGCTATAACTCTAAGTCATGTTATAACCCAGTTCATGGTTCGGTCAGGAGACCTGGAGAAAATAAATGACCTGTCAAGATGTAGAAGGAGGAGAGAGGAGTCATGTGATATGTTCTTTGTTCTTTTGGAAATAAAAATGATACAGCCTTGTAAGAGAACGAGTCAGATCTTGTCTGGCTCCCATCTGCAGGTGCGTCTTAAAAACAGATATCTGTTGTTTGTGTGTGTTGTTTTTTACTCTCTGTCTCTCAGTTCTGTGTCTTATTTTGAAACAGTTCCCGCTGGGGTTTTGGAGTTCGGCGCCCCCACCTCTCTGAGCAGGAAGTGAGTTGCAGAGCACATTATGAGAAGAAGCCGACAAAATGGTGGAGAATGCGGGCATTTGATTTGGTTTTGAGTTTTCTCAGGGCTGGGAGAGATTGAGTGTGAGTAATGAGTGTGGCATAACTGATTGATACATGTGTTTGTGGCAATTGTAGTGATTTTGTGTTTTTTCTTTGAGTTCAACAGAGAATCGGAGAGCGACTGGATTGATCCTTGCTAATCAACACCCGGGTGGTTTTGTATCAATCTGAAAAAGCGCTAACACCAAATTAATAGGTATTGATCGATTTAAGCGTTCTCCATTTAATGTTGACGTGTTGTGTTTTCGGTTGAGGGCCGACCGAAGTGCGGACCAGGGGCTTGAGAGTTGGCCGCTCACATCCGATGGGACGCTGTCGGAAATCTCCCGGGCTGACAAGCGGAAGAGACAGCAGCAGAGCCTATGTGCTCTCTGTTGCCTAGACGGATTACCTTGGAGAGGCCGGCGTATCTTCCAAACGCACGTTTGAGCCACGTGAATTGGATTGTGTTTAAAGGTCCGGCTTTAGGTGGCTCCGGTAGAGGTTAGTGTTTGATGAGATTGTGAAAATTGTTGTTCTTTCTTTCTCTCGGATGAATGTGTGGGTGATTGGGGAAGTCGCGGTGACGGAAGGAAGCTACCAGGTAGCTTCTTGCAATCCGGCCGCACATAAACTTCTCATTTAGGGGAACTAACCGACTGAATCTAAAACCATAATTCCTCTGCGAATCTTAAACGCCTAGACAATGCCCGCGCTTCTTGTATAGACAATAAGCGTAGAAGCTTGACATTGTAGAGGAATAAGGGAATATCATTTTCAGTCGGCTAAAGTACCACCATAAGTTAGCTTACGGCTAACGCACAGTTTGGATGAGTTTCGCCTGGAAATAAAGGCGTTCAACCTTGTGCAACTACGTAAACACGTCTAAAGCATTGTCGAACACATATATATAGGACTGTTATTATGAATAACTGGTAGTAAACTCTATAGAATATATATAAAATAACTTTTTATGATAACGGAGCGGTCACGTTTGGCTTCCGGTTGAGCTAGGTTGCTCATGATGACAGCTAATCTTTGGTAGCTTAGCTTCCGAACTGTATTTATTTGGCTCGGTTAAACAGTCATTCGACTATTGATGGCGAAGTGTGGTTTTGTTGGAGGCATTTTGTTCTTGTCTTTGGTTGGTTTACTTATGAGTACGGTTTGTTAGGTTTAGCATCGTAGTGCAGAATTAGCCATCTGTGCATCGGCGTATTCATTCCGCGGTGTGACACGGAAGTTTTATTGGGCCGGACTTTGATCTGTCAGTCCGGCGGAGTTTTTTTTTTGAGCAAACTGTTGACGATTTTGTGTTGCAAAGCGAGTTTTAAACGTATTTCTTTCGGTATATGTTTTAATGATAAATAAAAATTGCTTTATATTGGGAGAATTCTATTTCTTCGTGTGTTTCACCGAAGTGTACGTCCCGAGTTTTGGCGCAGGCCGGACTCTATTAGGAATTCTTTGATTTTTAGATGAAACGGCAATAATCTCCGTATATAAATAAAGTAATGATAAGATAAACAGTGCGTTATAAACCTTTTTAGCTTTCCTTCGTTTCGGCTTTGCCTAAAACAATATTAAGGTTAATGTTGCATGGATAAATAATATATAAACTCCTTCACTATAAAAAGAAATAAATTAAATAAATAAAAACGGTGCCTGCCTTTACTGTTAACTGCATTAATATTGGGATAAATTTGGGCCTACGAATTGATAGTTTATCAATTAAAATAAATAATTTATAGAGTTAATACAAATAACCTATTTTGTTAAATTTTAATCCATTTTGGATTTTTGTTACGAATATTCAATGGCAGCCAAATATAAATTACTTTCTGCTCCACAGGGACAAAACTGGAGTACTTTAGATGCCCAATTGTTAATATACATTTCTAAATTATATTCTGTTTTAGTTGATAAGCCCGGTAAAAAAAGATAAAAACCAGTTCCAGGGCCTTATGACGGCCAGGTGGGCTCGTCATGGTGCCCGAGGGGATTATAAGAGAAGTCTCTCACAGAATGTGTTCTGGGGAGGAAAAGTGACACCTACTAAATTTAGTTAGCAACAAATTAGAATGCACCGATAAATTGTTTTTGGCGTATAATGCTAAATTGATGGATGAGATGGAGCAGCACGAACACAGGTTAACTGGGGTTCAGCGACGGATGGATGGGATGCTGCAGAATCAGGAAAGATTAGCATCTGTGGCAAGGGGTCAAGCTGCAGACCTTTCAGGAGTGCCAGCCCCAGTCAACGTGATGAATGTGTAGCGGTTCTACAGGTCAAAAATATGCAGACGTTGGGGGACAAGGGGAGTGAAGGACCATTTAAGAATACCAGATCTCAGGTGTCACTGGGGGCAAGTGGAGGCCCTGATTTAATGCTTCCTTTAGTGGGAGCATCAGATGGTTCAGTAATTTACAAACCATGGAAGATGGCTGACATATCTGCCATCATTCTGCAACTCCCTGCTTTGACTGGTGGAGGAAACTGTTGGATAAATAAATTAAATCAGTTGACTTCAGGGCAAACCCTAGCGGTGGGGGATTGGAAAGCTATTATGGGCAGAATGTTGACATTGACAGATTATAATGAGATGATGCTCCAGTGTCAGCTAGCATGTGTACTTGATGAAGCCCCATTCACACATCATGCATATGAGCTCGCCGAGTGGGTCAGAAGAAAATATCCTACTCCGCCTGCGTCTAAAATTTTGAAATTTCCCTGGTCAACTGATGTTACTCCCGCAGAACATATAGCAAAATGTAAAGATAAATGGGTTGCAGTTACTGGAGAACACCCTCGAGATCCGGGAAATAATCGGATTTGGTTAAGAGAAGCAGTTTTAGCAGGCATGCCAGAGTCTGTTGCTACATTAATGAAACGGAATCCTGATTCACACATTTATGATCAGCCTACATGGGAAAGACACGTAACATATTATTTACAAGACGTGCAAGATTCTGCGTTATAGGACGCTGAGGAGAATAAGAAAATGGAGACTGCTTTGTTAAAACTACAGTTAAAAGAGGCTCAGAATAAATTGACTGACTTGTATCAGTCTAAAAAAAGTGAAGCAGATGGTGGCTGAAGCAGCACCTACTGTTGGATCAGCGACACTGCTGCCTTCTTTTCCTGTGATGTATGCTGGAGCTGCGCCGAATCCGCCATTTACTGCTCCTTATAGGACATGGCAGCCTCGTGGCAGGTCACGTGGCAGGGCCAGGTTTGGGGATTTTAGAGGCATGGGGAGAGGGCAGCCGGGTGCTAACGGTTGTCACAGGTGTGGCTCCAATGAACACTGGGTGAGGGAGTGCCCACACCCACAAGGGGGCGCTATACCTCCCGGTCAGCCACCTCTACATATGGCTCCGAATCAGCATATGGCTCCTCCCTCCTATCCAGGGGGACAGAGTGGGCCTCAGTATTGACAATGCCCACAGAGTACCTTAGTGAGCAGGACACAGGGAGATCCTATGCTCACAATAGACGTACATGGACATTCATTGCCTTTCCTGGTTGACACTGGTGCGACTTTCAGCACATTGGACAGAGTTTTACCAGACGTCAATTTTTCTGGGAACACAGTGTCTGTGATCGGAATCTCTGGGGCTCCAATGACTCTCCCTATAACTCAACCATTGCCTGTTTCAGTGGGTGATCAAAGACTATCACATCCTTTTGTCATTGCTCAAACCACGCCTGTCAACTTGTTAGGCAGAGATCTGCTTATCAAACTTGGTGCTACTATTCTATGTACCCCTGATGGACTTATGGTGATTTTTCCGAATGGACGTACGCATTGCTGTGACACCATGAGTGGTCAATTTTTGCTGAAGGATGACACTTCACAAGTGGCTGATATTTTCTGGGCCAGATTGACTACGATGTCTGCACACGAATCTTCTGCGGCTGACTTTCTGAGATGCTGGAAGCCTTGGCTGCCTGAACTCCAGCCTTTTGTTCTACCGCCTGATCCTTTCCATGTGACCTTCCTCTATGAGAGGGGCGATCCTACCTTATATCAGGAACAATTTGAAACAGAACTTGAAGGCCAAAGTTGGTCTGTGGCTTCGGGTCCATGCTTTGTGGGGAGGGAGGGTGTGGCACTGTTTGCTGATCTGACTTCAAAGCAGCATAAATGGTATATGATGGAAGCTGAAGCGCTTCCACACATATCGCTTTTGTTGCATCCGAAACATCAAGCTAAAGATTTGGGGGGAATGGTTAAGAGGGGAGTTGAATTAAGGGATTGGGTTCATACCCAGATACCTTCAGTCTCTTTTTCTCCTTCTACTCAGATGTACAAAATAGACACGCAGCTCTCTGATACTACCATTCTGGAACATTTGCAGCTTTCTAGAAATCATGGCAGAGAAAAAACAGATCATCCTGATGCAGTGGATGCCTTAAAGGTCGTGCCTGACTCTTTGTGGTCAGATGGTCCCACTGATGTTGGTCTAGTGCAAACCACACCCATCACATTTGAGATGAAACATTCTGATCCAATCTGGCGTTCTCAGTACCCACATAAACCTCAGGCTGAGGAAGGTATTGCAGACACTATTGCAGGCTTACTTGAAGCTGGAGTTTTAGAACCATCAAACTCTTCATATAACACCCCTATTCTTCCTGTGGAAAAACAAGGTACTGGTAAATACAGAATGGCACATGATTTGCGTGCTATTAATGAGGCCCTTAGAACCCCTCCCATTTCTACACCGAATCCGTATACAGCTCTGGCATCACTGACTCCTGATTTAAAATGGTTTACCTGCATAGATTTGGCTAATGCATTTTTCTGTTTACCCCTCCATCCTTCTGTCAGGGATATTTTTTCATTTACATTCAGGGGCAGGAAGCTACGTTATAGTAGGTTTCCGCAGGGTTTTGCTTTATCTCCAGGTATTTTTAATCAGGTGTTGAAGCAGTCATTAAGCACTGTACAGCTCCCTCCAGGCTGTGTACTGACCCAATATGTGGACGATTTACTTTTAGCATCCCCTACTGTTGAAAAGTGCATAGCAGCGACTCTAGTTGTGTTGCAACATTTGGGAAAAGAGGGATTTAAAGTCTCCCGCGATAAGCTTCAGTTGGTCAGGCAGGAAGTCCAGTTCCTGGGGCGAAGGGTGACCGCTCAAGGGGCTGGACTGACGGACACCCACAAGAATGCTATTTTGGCCCATTCTAAACCTCTCACTGTTAAATCAATGCTGTCATTTCTGGGACTGACAAATTTTTCCAGACATTATGTGCCTAATTACACAAACCTTACCACACCACTCAGGGCTCTTGTAAATGCTCATGGTATGAAAAATCTGCATGCTAAATTAGAATGGGACATACCAGCTGAGGAGGCATTTATTAAGTTGAAACAGGCTCTGGCACAAGCAGCTGATTTAGCCACTCCTGACTATACGTGTCCATTTTTTCTTAACACATCAGAAACAGATGGGGTGGTTAATGGGATTTTGTTTCAGAAAAAAGGTGGTCAGAGACACATTCTTATGTATCTTAGCATAAAGCTGCAAGCTATTGAAATGAGACAGCCACCTTGCACGAGACATGCAGCAGGAATTGCACACCTAGTGGAGAAAACTTCACACATTGTCAGGGGTTATCCACTTAATATTTTGACATCTCATGGAGTCATGGCATTGGTTAATTCTGAGACGTTTACTCTTTCTACTTTGCGTCAGCAGCGGATTAGCAGAGTTTTGGAGGCACCAAACATTATTTTTACGCATGAAGGAATAAACATGGCTGACCAAATCACCGCCTCTGGGGAGCAGCATGACTGTGTCAGGCTGAATTCTGTTGCTCAAAAAATACGTCCTGATTTACGGTCTGATCCTTTATCTACAGGTTTTGTGCTCTATACAGATGGTTGTTGTTTTAGAGATGGACAGGGCCAGTTAAAATCAGGTTTTGCAGTTATTGAGCAGAATGGAGATTCACTACATACTGTCGTGTCAGGGAAGCTGGACGGCAAGCAGAGCGCACAGCGTGCTGAGATAAGGGCTCTTATTGAAGCATGCAAATGGGGAAGAGATAAAGACGTCACGATTTACACTGATTCGAACTACGGGTTTTCTGTTATACATTATGAATTACCACAGTGGAAGAGAGCAGGTTTTGTTACTGCTACTGGTAAACCTGTACACCATCATGCAGATATTATGGAGCTTTTGGATGTTGTACAGTTACCAGCTAACCTCGCTGTTCTTAAGTGTAAGGGTCACAGCAAGGCTGACACTGTTGACGCGTGGGGAAATAGGGCTGCAGACTTGGCGGCAAAGGGAGCAGCAGGCTACCTGTCACATGTCCACACGCAGCTGATTGTCACGTCAGCACAGGAAATGTCAGACAGTTTTCACCTCTGCTGGAACACTTATATTGGGCTCAGTCATCCTGTCAAGGGACTTTGGACGGGAGGCCGTCAGAGCTGGAGTTTTGCCGTGTTCCACACGCAGATGGCGAGGACGCAGATGGACCGGCGGCGGTCGGGACGAGGCTGGGATCCTGGTCCGGACTGGAGAGGTGAGTCTGTGCGTAAAAACGCGGATCTAGAGCTTTTAGTCATGAAGAGAAAACGATGACTGAGCGAGGATGAAATGGGAGCGGTGGCTTTTGAATCCCTGAGGGAAAGTATCTAGCCAATGGTTGGAGAGGAGGCCATCAGGCACGGCTGTTATGAGCTGAGCCTGATGGCTTCTTGACACAGGACGTCTGATCTTTATTAAGGAAAGGATGAATGGGGCCTTGTAGCATGAGATTTTGGGTAAAAACCTCCTTCCATCAGCGAGAGCATTGAAGGTGAAACGTGGCTGTATCTTCCAGCATGACAATGATCCCAAACACATCGCCCGGGCAACAAAGGAATGCTGAAACTCTGAACTGCTTTAAGGCTACGTAAAAATAATTTCAAGGTTCTGGAGTGGCCTAGCCAGTCTCCAGACCTCTATCCAATAGAGAATCTGTGGAGGGAGTTGAAGTATTGAGGTGAACTTTTGTTTTTGACCAAATACTTATTTTCTGCACCATTATACAAATACATTCTTTAAAGGTCATACAATGTGATTTCCTGGGTTTTATTTTATATTCTGTCTCTCACAGTTGAAGTTTACCTATGATGTAAATTACAGACTTCTCTAATCTTTTTAAGTGGGACAACTTGCACAACTGGTGGCTGCCAAATACTTTTTTGCCCCACTGTATACCTAGTTCTAAAATCTACACTCTCTCTCTTGTTTTTTAACTTGCTCTAAGGTGATAATGACTTGACTTGCACATGAAAATTATTTTTGGGACTCGGACTTGGCCTGAAGGACCTAGCGACTCGACTTGAACTAATCCTATGTGACTTGGACTCGAACACTAGGACTCAAGTCTGACTTGAACTCTAGAGATGGTGACTTGACTACAACACTGTAGTCAGCCTCTGTCAACATTTCTTTAGCATAGCAATGTGAAAGTAGATAAATAGCTGAAACACAAGGTCCATCAGACTGGCTGTTAGCCCTTCAAACAGTGAACTCATCCCTGCTATCAGGTGTCTTCCCTCAGGCTTTAAAAACAGCAGTTATTAAACCACTGCTAAAGATGAAAAATCTGGACAACACGTTAATGCAGAACTACAGGCCTATCTCCAATCTTCCATTCATCAGTAAGATTATTGAAAAAGCTGTGTTTCAGCAGTTGAATAGCTTCATAACAATGACAAACCGTTTTGATGTTTTTCAGTCTGGTTTCCGTGCTCACCACAGCACCGAAACTGCCCTCGTCAAAGTATTCAATGACATCCGCATAAATACAGACTGTGGAAGAACCACAGTGCTGGTTCTGTTGGACCTCAGTGCAGCATTTGACACTGTTGATCATGATATTTTATTGGAACGACTGGAGAGCTGGGTCGGACTCTCTGGTACACTACTTGGCTGGTTCGAATCTTACCTAAAGAACAGGGACTTCTATGTTTCAATAGGAAACTTTTCATCAGAACGAACAGAAAACAAATGTGGGGTGCCCCAGGGCTCCATCCTGGGGCCCCTCTTATTTAATATCTACATGCTCCCACTAGGCAAGATTATAGCAACCAATAACATTAGCTACCATAACTACGCAGATGACACTCAGCTCTACATTACAATGTCACCAGGTGACTCTGAACCCATTCAAACCCTAAATCAATGTATTGACCAAATAAAGGGATGGATGTGCCATAACTTTCTCCAGCTGAATAGAAACAAAACTGAAGTGATTATTTTTGGACCCAAGGAGGAACGATCAACAGTCAGCACACAGCTTCAGTTAACACAGCTAGGAACTACTGATCAGGTTCGAAACCTAGGTGTAGTAATGGACTCAGACCTGAACCTCCAGGGTCACATAAAGGCAATAACAAGGTCAGCGTTCTATCACCCGAAGAACATCTCAGGATTAAACGACTGATGTTGCAACACGACCTAGAAAAACTCATCCATGCGTTTATCTTTAGTCGGATTGATTACTGCAACAGCATCTTCACAGGTCTGTCTAAAAAGTCAATCAGACAGCTGCAGCTGATCCAGAACGCTGCCCCTCGCATCCTCACTAGAACCAGGAAAGTAGAGCACATCACCCCAGTCCTTACACTGGCTCCCTGTAGCTCAGAGAATAGACTTCAAAATACTCCTACTAGTTTATGAATCATTACATGGCTTAGCACCAAAATATGTTGAAGACCTGTTGTCATGGTACCAACCACCAAGACCACTCAGGTCCTCCAACTCTAGCCTACTAAACATCCGTAGACTCAGAACTAAACATGGGGAAGCAGCTTTCAGTTTCTATGCTCCCCTTATCTGGAACGGACTTCCTGACGAGTGTAGAGCTGCTGAAACTCTGAACTGCTTTAAATCGAGACTAAAAACCCATCTGTTTAGAATTGCCTTCGAGTAAATGCTTGATGTCATATGTATGAAATGTGTTCATGCCCTCTTGCTTTTAAAAAAATATTTCTCTTGCTTTATTGTGTATCATGTGTAATGTGTGTTTCTTTTACTTTTAATTTCCATTGTTTTTTTGTTTTTTTTAAAATCACCAAATCATGTCAAGCACCTTGAATTGCCCTGCTGTTGAAAGTGTGCTACACAAATAAAATTGCCTTGCCTTGTGAGAATTTCTACACTTCACTATAAACTCACTATGAAATGATGTCAATCTATGACATGAAAATGTTCTATTAATAGTATTTTCACAGAATCCCACTTAAAGAAATCTGACCTATTCCTTTAATTTCAAACTGAGAATATCTTTGGTGGCTTTTTGTGTCTTCCGGTGCCTTGATTTTGTTTAAAATGTGTCATCCTTTTACCAGGTTGGATTTGGTGGGCTGTTATTGTGTTTGGGTTGTCAGCAGGACTCTCAATAATTGTGATGGTAGCCATCGGGTGGATCAAAACTAAAGGTG
The DNA here is from genome assembly GCA_963556495.2 of Valencia hispanica. NCBI lineage: Eukaryota > Metazoa > Chordata > Actinopteri > Cyprinodontiformes > Valenciidae > Valencia > Valencia hispanica. The sequence continues at coordinate 42,692,103 of OY747719.1, read as the reverse complement.
AGTATAATCACTGATTTATTTGAGAGGAACATATGTGTCATAGTTTGCATGTTCTCCATGTGCATGCATGGGTTCTCTCCGGGTACTCCGGCTTCCTCCCACAGTCCAAAAACATGACTGTTAGGTGAATTGGTTTCTCTAAATTGCTCTTAGGTATGAGTGTGTGAGCATGGTTGTTTGTCCAGGGTCTACCCTGCCTCTCCCCCCATGACTGCTGGAGATAAGCACCAGCCCCCCCTCGCAACCCTTCATGAGATGGATGGGTACAGAAAATGGATGGATAGCATCTGTGTCATGCAGATCTCAAGCAAACTGCTGATTCAAATTTTTACTTTTATGATTCATGTATGTTTATCTGATGTGCATAAAAATAGCAGTCAAAGCAACAGCAGATATTAATCTATGAAGAATGACTGGCTTCCAGAAATACTTATATTATACTGAAATTTAAAGTTTTCAAACTGAATTCAAATCTTTTCTCTTTCAGGAAATATGAGGCCAATGGAAGAAAGAGATGTGAGTTTAAACACTAAAATATTTTTACGACCTCATTAAATCACTCTCGGTATCTGGCCTTTTTTGGACTTTGGCCAACCAGATATGAAACTCAGCAGAGGAAATGAGACTCTGCCATGGCTCACTTTTACAAAAACCCACACAGGACAAAAATGACACCAGGAGGTCATTTCAGTCATTTCTGTTCCATTCAATGCGTCAGAAACAAATTGATTAATAAATCTTTTTTGAAGAAGCGGAAGTACCTACAGTTAAAATAATGACCTCAAGAAAAAATGTATTTATACGAGTGCATGTCAGTTTGCAGAAATCTGCATTACTGTTACTCTGTGTTTTTTTTCCTTCAGCAGGCTGACAAGAAGAAGGATGTTACTTATGCATCTATCAGCCTCTCAAAGAAAACAAAGAAAAAAAGTGACGTGCGCGCCACAGTATGTTTTAACCTTGAATTTAACTGTGTATATTTATTTAGTAAATGGTATGAGGTGATGCACAAATATTTGGGCCCTCCACGTCAAAACCTGATCTGTAACTGGATCTTAAGTGTCCCTTAAATCTTGCAAACACATTTCTGGATTTTCTTCATGTGCAGCTTTTATAATGGATCAGATGTCAGGAGGTGATATTCTTCATCTATGAACTGATCAACTGGGATGTACTGGCTCATCTGCTTCCTCTATGCACAGAAAAGCAATGAGGATATTAAAGTCTCAATCAGTTATGGGTAATGGGTTACAGTATGATACTTTAAGGTGATTTTCTTATTTATTGTTTCACTTTAGGTCCCTGCCACTGTGATCTACAGCACCGTGAAAGCTCCTTCTGATGCAGAAGCTCCTTCCATTGCTGTGGTCTGAGGAGCCATTGTTCCACTGTCCATAATAAAGTTATTGCCCAGAAAAAGCAATGTTTTTTTCTTTCATTTGTTGTAAATCTGAATTCACTAGATTAGTTATGGATAATTGCTTCTTATTTGACACCCAATCCAACCCCAGCCTGACTTTCAGCCTGTGTTTTGGTTGTGAGAGAATAAAGAGAACAGGAGCAGAGATTAAAACGTGCTTTCTCTTTATGTTCCTGTTTTCTCTTAAATGTTTATTTCATTTAGAAAGCTTTTTGTTATAATATATGTATTTTTCATGCAGGCAAATCATGTATTTGTATCTGGACAAACAGGTCAAAAAGGCCATGACTGTGCTGGGTCGCGAGCTGGACCCTGTAAGAACTGTGGTGGAGAGGCGGATGAGGACGAAGCTGCAGGGGATTCTGGCTGACACAACCCCCCCCCCCATGATGTCCTGACCAGCCAGAGAAGCAGCTGCAGTGAGAGGTTGAGCTCTTTGAGATGCAGGACTGAGAGGTTCAGGAGATCGTCTGTTCCTGCAGCCATAAGACTGTTCAACAGAGACGTCCAAGATGTTTCCTAAATAATTATTTGTTATTGTTTTTTTTAATCTAATATATATTTCTAAATAATGATCACTGAACAAAGTGAATTTTCCCTTTTTGGGAATAAATAAAGCATATATCTATCTATTTATCAAAACTGGTGTTTTTCATTGTATGCCTTTAGTTCTAATAAATATTGAGTAATCTGAGTGTTAACAGTTTTTGCCAGAGTTGAAATAAAAGTGAAACTATTGATCTAGTATAATGTGGAGTGTTCCTAACCCAACCATGTATTTTGTACAATTCAAACATAAGCGGTAATAAAGGTTCTGAATGCTAAAGGTTCTTCTTGAGATACACTTGTGTAGCCATCATGCTGACTTTCTGAGCAGAGAGATCCTAATTCTATTTTCAAATGTTACTTTCCACATTTCCACATCTTTATTGCCACAATGGAAAAATCAGAGTCAGCGAGGAGACTAAGGACCAGAGGCCAGCAGCAGGAAGTTGATGCAGGATATTCACAGGTAAAGAGATGTTAGAACATGCTGAGAAACCATGCAGGAAATAGGACAGGGTTATAACTGATATTTCAGAATTACTCTCATTCCCATTCCAAAATATATTCAGTCTGTATCTTAATAAGTAATCCAGGTTTGATGTCAATCAGTTTGTTAAATGTGCAGGCTGCACATTTACCAGTGTAGTAGTAGATGAGATAGAATGTCATTGTATGTGATTTGAGCACAGGTTATTGCTGCAGAACTGAAATATTTGTTTTGTAGGGGAAACAGAAAAAGCAGTGTATAGGCACATGTGCAGCCTTTGTTTTATTATTTTACACTCTCACATCAGTTGGCACCCAACCTAGCTCGCTCACTAGCGTTTTGCGTTAATTGGGTGCTCTTGGCCTGAGATGGTATCAAATTCCAGGCCTGAATTATTGTCCCAGTTCGCCCCTGAATTACAAACCATGGCGGCAGTCGAAGACGGTCAAGGCGTAGGATTTCTCTCGTGGAAATACGCACATTATTTTTCCTTTTTGTCAGTAAAAGACAAGAATACTGTGGTAAACTGTACTCTCTGTGGAGGTCCTAAAACTCTATCTAGATTAAAACCGACGGATAAAAAAGTGATACATAAAACAGACATTGTAATTTCTAATTTAGTTTATTTAATTTCATCATTCATTTGCACTCACACTACTACACTGCTATTTTATGTTCAGGTCACTAGGTGGCGCAGTGCACTTGTGGCAGGATAGGGCTAACATATGAGCAAGCCAGAAGACTGGCAGCCTTGCTGACTATCCAGTTAGGGAAGCAACACAATAATAAGAGAATTCTGAGTAAAAACAAAGTTACTTTCCCTAGTAACTAGTTACTTTGAAAGTAACGAGTAACTTAAAGTAACTGAGTTACTTTTGAAAGCAGAAACTAGTAACTAAGTTACTAATTTAAAATAACTTACTCAACACTGCTCAACACCACCACATTTATATCAGTACATAAAATCAACCACCATCACCACCGTTTTGGTTACCATTCAGCCTCTAACCATCAATCTTGCTAAATTGTCGGACTTCCTGAAAGGCCCAGCCTGCTGTCATTGGTTAGTGGGTGCAGCATGACCATAAAACGCACTGCCATTCAAACATGTAGGGTTAGCAATGGAAAATATGTTTGTAGTGGCAGTAGGTTGTGAAATGTCTTAAAATATCTATGATACGAGTTAACATCCTGTGGGACTTTATTAGGTAGCTGATAATGTGTTGGTAGACAAGGATGTTGTGGTTTTGAGTGGTCGCATCGTTCACACGCAAAGTAGAACTGTAAAACACAGAATTTCCAAACGGTAGCTTGTACCAAGTTTTTTTAACAACAGGTTCATCAAAGCAATTCTCTAAGGTATTTAAATAATGATAAGTATGTTAGTTTGGAGTTTATTATTACTAAAGAGTCAAACCAAGAGAGGTGCCCTGCTTTTGTTGCTGCATTCCTGCAAAAATTCTTGATTATTTTAACAGAAATGTCTTCACAGATATAAGAAATGTATAAATGTAATGTTTAAATATAATTTCTTCCCCCCTTAAATGATAGGTAAACATATGTACAAATACAAGTTAGTCACATTAACAAGGTGGGAAAGGAGACTGAAAACACCACAAGGAAGTGACGTCTCCTAAACCACATCACTTTTAAAAATAAGTTGATCTAGACAAACCGTTTTAGAAACCGACTCATTAGTGACAGTGAAGGAGACGGAAGCAGGATGGCTGAATTCAGATGGATTCTCATTGTGTTTTTTCAGATTACGATGCTTCAGTTTATAGGTAAGGATAATTTTAGTAATTACTTTATAAAAGACAATGCAAAGCTGTATTAAAGCAGCTAATGCTGCTTATAGGAAGTCTGTTATCTTTATTTCCACTGATAGATTTGTCACAGTTGCAACTTGTTGGACTTAGTTGATCCTAAAACTCAAAGTTAAGACATAAGCTTGTGATCTGTTGAAAATTAAACTTCATCTTTTAATGAGCATTTTTTATGAGAATATTGTTCTAACAGCTGACAATTTTATTTCCTATTAACCACGGCAGCAGCAGCAGCAGAGCAACCTCCTTCATTCTTCACTGTTAAAGCTGGAGATAAAATCAGTTTGCCCTGTGTGAACGAGAAACACAGAAACCAGAGCTGTAGTGACATTACATGGTTGTTCAGGGATCCAGAAAACAAAGAAGTTACGTTGGTTAAAGGTGGAAATTTGACAGAAAAAGCTGATGCTAAAAGACTAAAAGTTGGTAAAAAATGTCCACTGGTTGTAAAAACAAATCACAGCTGAAGATGTTGGAGTCTATACCTGCAGAGAGAATATGTCTAAAAAACAACAGTCTGTGAATTATCTATATGTTATTACTGGTGAGTACTTCACTGGTCTTTTCATTCAAACATGAAGTAAAACACTGAATATTTATAATACATATGATGACTGTAACAAAGTTCATGTTTTCCCCTTTTCATAATCTGTCATCAGTTTCAGAACAAAGGAACAATGATCAAGTTGTCTTGAACTGTTCTGTGTTGAATTTTGGATACTGCAGAAACGAGGTTAAGTGGCAGTACAATGGAACAAAAGACAGTTTTTCACAGATGGAAACGGCTCCAAATTCCTGCTCTGCTGTTGGGAGATTTTCAGCATCTAACCTTCATCAGAAGTCAAAGTTTTATGAATCGTTTAAATGTAAAGTGACAGAGCGTGATTCTAGTAAAGTGTATTGGATCAGTCCTCTGGATTCAGGTAGGATGACAATGAAAAGAAACTTTTTTAAATTACCACACTATCAAATTATTTAAAATGTAAATGTCACTGTTGCTTTTTAAGTATGATGCTGTAAAGAAAACACCTAGTCAGCCTTCAGCTCCAAAGTTTTGCTTCCTCACGTCACACAATCTTTTCAGGTAATAAAGCAACAACACAATCAACCAAAACGCAACAAGGAACAGCTAAATCAAGAACAACTACATCAGCGATATATAAATCAACATTAGAAAGGATTGATGCATGGACAACCTCTGTTAAATCAACTCAACTTATTTACAGTCACCCACCAACACAACAAGGTGAAATAAGATGTTAAAAAATATTTGATTTACATGTTAAGGTTCAAACTCTTTGTTAATCAGATACAAGTGTTCAGTATTTCTTCACCCCTTTTCAGACTGGTCCTTATGGTTTGTTGCTGTGCCTGTGTTGTTAGCAGCACTTTTAGTTGCTTTGTTTGTGATCATCAAGTTGAAGAAAACTAAAGGTGAGAAAACTTTCATGCAAACAGAGGTCAACCTGTCATCATGCATACATTTTAGTTAAATGATATGGTAAAACAAAAGTTAACTGAGAATAAAATTTTGGAGTTTTATTCTAAGAGTTTGATGCAACTCTTTGTCTGTTAGGAAATCGAAGGCAGATGGAGGAAAGAACGGTGAGGTTTACCACTTGAACATGAAATATGTCCTTTTTTTGGAGTTTAGTTAGCCACATACAACTTTTACTAAGGAAATGAGGTCAAACTCTGCGGTGATAGAGTTTCATTTAAAAAAAGAACCTTTCAGAAGAAAGTGGAAGCTCATCTTTCTATTTGTGTCGACTTCCTAAAGTAGTGTAAAAAACAAATGACTTTTGTAGGGGGGTTTAACCAAAAAGGAAGAACCTATGGTGACAAAAAACAGTGATACACCAGTGTATGCTTGTCAATATAATTAAACACTCCCTATATGGTTCTTCCTACCAGACTCATGAGGAGAATGACGTTCCCTACGCCTACATCAGCTTCAATAACAGGGTGAGTGTTTCAGCAGGTGTTATCAGTGGTTTTCCCCCACAAATCTGAATTTAACATTTAAACAATAGATACTGTATAATGGAATTTAGTGATGTCCTTATTTTTGGATACTCCATTTCAAAATTATTCATAGGGTTTATGAACTTTTAAGGCAAACAGGAAGAGTGGGTCTGGGAGGCAGGGTAACAGAAGAATCTAGCAAGCAAACAATGAAAAACCAGGGGCTTAAATACTGAGGCAGGGGTAGAAAATGACAACAGAACCAGATGAACTAATCAAAGGAAATGTGGAACAGCTCTGACTGAGAGAAAGCAAGAAAACTGAGGGAGGAGACTCATTAACACAGACGTAGCTGAACTAAAACTCATAAGGAACTAAAACCCAAGAGGAAAAAAATAACGCAGATCTAACAGAAATAAATCTAAAAAAAAACCACAAGAATAAACTAATCAAACACAAATGAATGAATGCCTATAGACAAAACCTTAATGGCAATAATAACAGCTGAATATGGCAGGACCTTTCTAACAATAACGAACCCAGACATGATTAAAACACTAATAAAAAACAAGAAAACAAACACCTGCAGATCGTTACAGTGACGACTATAGGAAAAACTAAACAGTGATGGAAAAAAAAGAAATCCTGAAATCTACAATCATGTTAACTTATAATTTTGTTATCTGGGGGACTTGCAGGCACATTTTACAAACTAAAAAGCTTGTTGAACCTTTCCACACAAGATTCCTCAATCAATTACATTGCAAAAAATTATGCTATAACAACTTAAAAAGACTGGCGTAAAACATATTTGTCTTTGCAAGCACAACAGAAAAGAGACAGCTGAACCATTTGGAGTAACCACAGGAGGGCAATCTTTAAAAAATAATTAAAAATGCATTGATAATCAGGGGTTAATAGTTGATTTTCCGTGATTGGGGTTTGCAAACCCTTCACAGGCTAAAATAGTAGCATTTGAATTTAAAGTGTTGATTTGAAGATTTTTATATAATGCTATTCATTTTTTTATTACAGGCCGCTGACACTGTGATCTACAGCAATGTGAACTCTGCAGTTTCCATCGATCCGAACAGCCTCTATTCCACCATTTACTGAATAATAGAGAAATGTCCAGAAAAAATGACAATTTCTTTGTAGAAATGTTGGTGATTTAAATCAAACATGTAAAGAAAAGTGAAGCTATACACCGTAGATCACTTTAGTAATAATATAGATACTGAATGGGAAATAGCTTTGTGTTTTTCACATTTTTTTATGTGATGCTTTAATGAGCTCCTGCTTCCACTGAAAATACAGACCATACTCCTTAAAAACATAGCTGTTTTCAATGGGAAACATGTTTTTGGTTTTGTTCTGTTATTTCCCCAGAATTTTTATTTTTTAAGCAGATCTGATGAAGTCTTCTGAAGTCTCCCTTTGACCCCCCCTCTGTTTTATTTCTGATTATCCCCCTGTTTTTCTTTTCCCACACCTCTTTTAATTTGTTTTTCGTGTAGTCCATAATTTTTAGAAGGTCTCTCCACAATCCTCTTACAGTTTTTTTATTGCATCAGCAAGCTTTGTTGCTGTTTTCATCAGTTTGGATCTGGAGCTCTACTTTTGTTCTGGATCTTTGTAAAAAATAACAACAAAAAAACACACACAACAAAAAAACAACTGCCTTACTTTGTAGCCAAATTAGTTCTCACTAGCATCTTAGCCTTTCTTTGGGTGCTCATCCTCCACATACTGACCTTAAATGTAAGACTATTTCAAGGTTTAGAGACTGTCGAAACAGGAGAAGGAGATACTAGTGGTGAAGGTCTGATGGTACACATAAGCTTAATAATATATTCATTGTATAATGATGCATTCCATAAACAGTTATGTTTTACATTGCATGGCTTTATTTCTAATAAACATGATCTCAGCCATCCCGATTTGAATGTTTTTGTTTGATTAAATAACAGAAGAAACACTTCTATTTCCAGTAAACAAGAAGTTATGTTGTAAACAGGAACCCGTACCTGGTTTTCAAACAGATACACTACCAACATGTATTTAAAAACTTTTACCTTTAACTGTAAATACAGACCAGAGGATGCAAACATTGTGGGGTCCGACCCCACCAGAAGAGTACATGGGTTGGAAAGAAAAGGAGGGTCTGTGTGACATCTCCGGGAGACCAGAATGCCTTCCGTTGTTGCAGTAGGGTCACACAGAACCTCCAGTCCTTCCAACCAATGCGCTGTGCTGCTGGGGTCACATGGTTCCCACGTGCGCCGTAAGCGTCCCCCTGTCCTTCTAGGCTGTGCGCTATGCCGGTGGGGTCAGACTGACCCTGTTCACTCTGGCTGAGCACCAAGCTAGGACTGAAGGAGTGTTAAAGATTGATCCTCTGTTTATTTACTATAGAACCAGAAATGTGTAGAAATTTCAGAACCAAGCTTGATTATTTTGTTAACTTAATAATAAGAGGAAACCGTTCCAAATCAATGAGTGAGGATAAAATCTGGGAGAAATATTGTGCAGGTTGGTGCATTATCTGCAAAACAGTATTAACAATGTCTCCCTCCCTTGTTTTTTCAAAAGCATTTGTGTCAAATTAAATGTGTCAAATTAATATTTTGAAGCTTTTCTGTTACACTAAAATGTTATGTGTTGTAAACCACATGTCACAACGTTTATGTTGTATGATTCGACTTGGCTTATGTGTCTGTGCAATGAGGAAATGGCGCCCCCCTCTGTGGCCAGCTATATGGTGCATAAGGGGTGAGTCTCTGTACAGCAGAGTGTAGATGAGTATTTAATTCAATTCAGTTTATTTACTGTATATAGTGCCGATTCACAACAGATGTCATCTCAAGGAACTTTACAAGAAAGTAATTTCAATACAAACATTCCAATCAGTTTAAAGGTTCAGCTAGTTTTCTATGTAAGGAATCCCAGTAGATTGCATAAAGTCATTGACTGGCAGTATTATCAGTACATCAAACTTGTTTTTATTAACCTACGTACACTGAATGTAATGAGGTAAAACCCATCCAGCCACACATTTTCCATAACCATTTTTGTCTTTGCAAGCTTGAGAGGGTTTGGGGAGGTCGGCTGGTCAGTGGGCAAGAAGCACAATGCTTGGTGGACAGGGTATCAAAAGGCAACACAGACACACAGCCTTGTACCGCAACCAATAGAGAAAAAGAAAACTATGCATAGAAAGTTCCTGACTGGCATTTGTACCCAGAACCTTTCTGCTACCTGTGATTCTGGTAGCCTTCCCAGCAAATCCAATAGGCAAAAGCTACAAAATGACATCTTAGAGGTTAAATAATTAGCTAATTTCCTTGTTGAATACATTTAGCTAATTTGTTGATAATAGTGAATAATACTTATGTTTTGCAGAGTTTACCCCTCTAGGTCAGTGGATCTTAACCCAGGTCCTTTGGGCCCACAGTACTTCAGATTTTTCTAGCGTCTCTGCTCAAGCAGACATGTTTTTTTCCTTAGCATGCAATTGGGGATTTTCTTGACCCTCATGCAGAATCATACAACTCCTTAAATCATCAGCTGCCCTGATGAGAGAATTACTGACAAGTGTGCTGTCGGCCATGTGTAATGTTGGCCAGGAGTCATGTTGGCCCCCTAACAGAGATCCCTTATGAAAGGAAGACTCACAATTACACATCAGTAGTATGACACTGACATTGAGCCTGGCATGTCCACGCCCCCCCCCCCCCCCCCCCCTGTCAACTACACTGGCCACAGCTGCCCCTGCCCTCTCTGATTCCTCCGCCACATCCTGATGTGCAAATGGTCCCTGCTCCTACGAACTCACCCCTGATTTTAACAGTAACTCACATTCTCGACTTGGACCTTGTTCTACCTCATTGATACTAGTTATTATCAGCAGAGAGCGGACTAAAAATCATAAACCGAACAAATGCAACCCAAATAATCTCAAAAGGTTGCCAAAAGCCCCACTTTCAGTAAATCCTACAGTCACTCCGTCTCCAATCACTATTAATATGGCACTTTTTAATGTTCGCTCTCTGCTGAACAAAACTTTTATAATAAATGATCTGATTTTAGACCATAATCTTCATTGTTTATTTTTAACAGAAACTTGGGTGAGTGCAGATGCCCCTGTTGTTCTTACAGAGGCTTCCCCACCTAATTTTAACTTCACTTATTCTACGAGGAGTAGCAAAAGGGGAGGCGGAAATGCTTTTATAAGTTCATCAACACTTTCTGCCAAACCTGTTTTATTTGATAACTATTTTACTTTTGAATATAATGCAACTGTTTTTAGCCTTCCTCAGATTTTATGTGTCACAGTTTATAGGCCTCCTAAAAAGAGTGCACTTTTTATTCAAGAATTTTCAGTTTTTATCAATTTTCCACAACTCATTTGAAAGGATCATTTTAGCTGGTGATTTTAATCTACATATGGATAACCTTTTAGACCCTTTATCAACAGATTTTTTAAACATTCTGACTCATATGGATTTTAGCCAACATGTCATGCAGCCGACTCAGAGCAAAGGACACACCCTGGACTTGGTCATCACGTATGGCCTGTCCACCCGTGTGTCCTCTGTTGTTGACTTGGCTGTCTCTGACCACTACTGTGTGTTTTTTAACATCACCAGTTTTGTTCAGCAGGAGACCTCTGTGAGAACTGTCAGGAAGCGTCATCTAACCCCTGAAGTGGCTGCAGGTTTTCTGGAAATTTTTTAAAAGAACCCTGCTCTTGTTTTACCTACCCCCTGTGATTTATTTGTCAATTATTTTAACAGAAGGCTTCAGTCCACTCTTGACCGGCTTGCTCCACTACAAGTTAAAAGTTTAAAATCTAAAGCTGCACTGCCGTGGAAAAATGAAAACCTCCGAAAAATGAAGAGAAATTGTAAGGCGGCAGAGAGAAAATGGAGGAAAAGTAAAACCACAATAAGCCATCAAATATACACAGATCTTCTCAAATTATACAACAATGCAGTAAGAAATTCAAGAAATTCATACTTCTCCAAAATCATCTCGGAACATAAAAATTATTCCAAAATTCAATTTTTCCACCATTGATAAACTTTTTAACAGAGCTACTAATGCATTTACTAAAACCCCCTCTAACACTCTTTGTGAGGAGTTCGCAGACCACTTCAGAGGGAAGGTAGACACCATCAGATGTAACATTTTATCTTCTCAAAGTAACATGGTTTTAGACAAATCTGAGCGTGTGTCTTTACCAGAGGAAACGCCGGACAGTTTTGTCCTGGTAGAAGCTGGGACTCTTGATAAAGTTTTCTCCTCAGTGAGGCCCACCACATGTGTTTTGGAACCGATTCCCACTTCCTTTTTTAAGCACTTTTATGGATCTTTTAGAGATGAGATTTTAACCATGGTGAATTGCTCTCTTCAGACGGGGGTCTTTCCTGCCGCCTTTAAAGGGGCAGTAGTGAGGCCCCTGTTGAAGACGAGCAATTTAGATTTGAATGATTTTAACAATTTTAGACCGGTATCTAACTTACCTTTTTTAAGCAAACTTTTTGAAAATAATTGTTTTATTTCAACTTAATGATTTTATTAATGAGCACAATTCCCTGGAGAAATTTCAGTCCAGTTTTAGGGTGAACCACAGCACAGAGACGGCCCTTTTGAAGATTTTAAATGATTTTAGATTAAACTATGATGCACAGAGGGTGACAGTGTTGGTTCTACTGGATCTAAGTGCTGCCTTTGATACAGTAGACCACACTATTCTTTTAACCCGTTTAAAACAGATTGGCCTCTCTGGTGCTTTTCACAAATGGTTCACATCCTATCTTACAGACAGGACTTTTATGGTAAGTTTAGATACCTGCTCCTCTAGGGTCCACAGGATTACATGTGGTGTGCCCCAGGGTTCGATTTTAGGACCAGTGCTTTTTAACCTCTACATGCTCCCTCTTGGCAGCGTCATCAGAAGACATGGAGTCAACTTTCACAGTTATGCTGATGATACACAGCTGTACATCTCCATGTCTCCCGATGACACATGGCCAACGGATGCAGTTTTTAACTGCATTTTAGACATCAAATCCTGGATGGCAGAAAACTTTCTCCAGCTCAACCAGGACAAAACTGAAGTTTTAGTCATCGCTCCTGAGGCTCAGAGAGAGAAACTTTTACCAAAACTACAATCACTGTCTTTTAATCCCTCTTTACAAGTAAAGAACCTGGGAGTGATTTTTGTCTCTAAGCTGACTTTTATTCCTCACATAAAAAATATTACTAAAACAGGTTTTTATCAACTAAAGAACATCGCCAGAGTCCGCCCCATTCTCTCTCGGGCCAACCCGGAGACACTGAGGTATGCTTTTATCTCCAGTAGAATTGATTACTGTAATGCCCTGCTTTCTGGTCTTCCCAAAAAGAGTATATCACGTTTACAACTACTACAAAATTCAGCAGCACGTGTCCTGACGAAGACCAGGAGGCGGGAGCACATTACACCGGTCTTAAAATCAGTGCATTGGCTCCCCATACATTTCGGGATCGATTTAAAGGTTCATTTAATGGTTTTTAAGTGTCTTAATGGTCTTGGCCCTTCTTATCTCTCTGAACTGCTTTTACCATATAAACCTTCGCGGTCTCTGCGCTCCTCTGGCAACCGTCTCCTTGTCACCCCAAAAGTCAGGACACACATGCACGGCGAGGCGTCTTTCCAGTTTTATGGCCCTCACCTCTGGAACAGGCTGCCAGAGGACCTCAGGGCCGCAGAGAACGTTCATGTTTTTAAGAGCAGGCTCAAGACTCACCTTTTTAGCCTAGGTTTTAACTGATTATTATTTATTACTGTTTGTTCACTTGCTCTGCATGTTTTATATGATTATATTTTTATCAGTGTTTTACTATTTAATCTTAGCACATTAATTTACTGTTTTTTGTTTTTTTTACTTTAATTTATCTTAATCCCCGTTCCAGCCCTCTGCCCTGGGAGCGGTGGTCGGCTGTGGCTGCCTGGGTGCTCTCCAGGTGGAGCTTGGGTGGAGGTGGGGGTCTTGGCCTTGCCTCCACTGGGTGCCCTGTGTCAGCGCCTCGGCTGCTGCTGTTAATCTACCGCTGCCGGGGCAGATGGCTCCTCTGATGGCGTTTCCTTGCATGGTTCATCTGCACTCCGCCCATGTCCTTTTTAACTTTTGCTTTTAACTGTGTGTGTGCATGGGAGATGGGTTGGGGGGAGGGGGGTATAACTGTGACCATGCTTTTAAATCTGTGGGGGAGGGAAGGGAAGGTTGTTTTATATGGGGTCATTTTAATCTGTAAAGCACTTTGTGATGCAACTTCTTCTATGAAAAGCACTTTATAAATAAAGTTTGATTTGATTTGATTTGACAGACATAAAGTGCTGCAGAAGCCTGTTAACCATCCATTTATTTGAAGTTGGTGAATGAGGGCCGGGAAACAGGTTAAACATGCCTGATATCAGGCCCCAAGTACCAGCGTTGAGAAACACTGCGCAGCTTCAACATTTTCCAACACTTGCTTTCATAGATAGATGGATTTGACTTTTCTGCGTACTTGTTAACACAAACTGTTACAATGACCTATGCAAGATAACTGAGGAAGTATATCAAACAGATTCAGTGTTTCAGTATATTTTTGATTATAGAAAAAAAGTCATAAATAAGTATGTTAGCTGTTAAAACCTGCTGACAGGTTTTAAGAAACAGGAGCTACAGCAGGGTAAATACATATTGTATCTCCTATGACATTGGGGGCAGTTCCCTTGGATTGGCAGACCGGTGTGGTGGTCCTCCTATTTAGAAAGGGGCCGGATTATGTTAGCAGAGGCCCATGGGAACAAAGTGTTTAAAGAGGCCCTCCCGCCACCAAAAAAAGGAATTTTCGCCAGATTCTTGTAAAACTACAGTTCTCATCGGAGGGCAACAATATCAAAACACAACACAGTGGTGTAACTCCCTTGCCTATGTAAACACGTCCTGCTTGATCTCACCTCTACAAGGTCAGAATTTCTTTGCCTGTCTTCTCCATATTTTCTTCTCCTTTCTTGTTAAAAAAGGTGGAATCAGTTTAAGTAAACTTTTCAATTCTCTTAGAGCTAGTCTCCCACAATGGCCAGGTTTATTAAACGAGTGAGTTTTGTTTTGGTCCTGATGAGAGAAAGTATAGACCACTAGCTGATCTATACTTTCTAGATTTTGAACGCCCACCTACCAAAACAGACCACGCCCCTTCCGGTGGCAACACCCATATAACAAAATAGACCACGCCCACTTGTCAAAATAGGCTACACCCCTTCCGGTGAAAACAATCACTTGTCAAAAATAGACCACGCCCTCCGGTGACTACGCCCACTTGCCACGCCCTTTCCGGTTGACACGTCCCTTCCGGTTACCACGCCCCTCCCGGTTACCACGCCCCTCCCGGTGACTACGCCCACCTGTCAAAACAGGCCACCTCATGAATTGACCACGCCCTCTTTTCAGCGATCACAGATACCTGTCAAAGTAGGTCACGCCCCTTCCGGTTGCCACACCCCATTTTCGGCAACCACACACCTGCGAAAATCAACCACGCCCCTGCTGGTGACCACGCCTAGTTGTCAAAATATACCACACACCCTTGTCAAAACCCCTTTCCGGTTCCGGCGACTCCCGCCCTTTGGGTTCCGGTGACTCCCGCCCTTTCCGGTTCCGGTGACCCCCGCCCCTTCCGGTTCGAGACCTTCCGGTTCCGGTTCAAACTCTTCCGGTTCCGGATCCAAAAAATATAAATGGCTCCCTCTAGTGGTTCAATAAATTTTATTTAAAAAATTGTAGAAAATACCTCCCTCTAGTGGTTCAAAATTACATGCAAATGTGAAAATACCTCCCTCTGGTGGTTCAAAATTAATTGTATATTAATTGTATAAATAGTATTACACCAAAACGTATAAATGCCTGCCTCTAGTGGTTCAGAATTAACATTACAGCCTATAGTATAAATAGCGCCCCCAATTGTTTGAATCTATCCCCTCAGTGTCATCAGAACATGTCTGAACAAGTCCCTTTAATAATACACGGCCTGGGCTCTGTCTCAACATGGCTCCTTGAGCATTCTATTTTATTTTAAACAGCTAAAAGGTGCTTTGTAGCTTCCTGACTTTAATGTATAACCACATTAGCTCCAGCACTCTAGAGATACCATTACATCTGATTCTAGCAATTCAACCATGATAAATTAACTTGTAAGAGCACTAAAAAGAGAATTTATTCACCCACAGCTATGTTGAAGCAGATGCTCATCCTTTTGTTGATTTTAAAAATGCATCATTACACCGTCTTTCTAGTACCGGAGAATCCGGTATTAAAGCAAAATCTGCTCATCGTGGAACATTTATACAGTCAGCAAAGACGGACAGATTACATGCGCCAGATCATATGTGCACTTCTTTTGTTGTTTTTGCTGTGTTGTGTCTTTTTTTCCTTCTACCGCTCTTAAAAGCACATGGTGCACACCTGGTGTATGTCGTCTAAATGTTTCACCACCTCCTGAAGACTGGCTTGCACTACATTATTTGCAGGCTACGTGCATTTTCTTCTGCACACAAAGCACTTTCGTTCTGCTGTTGTTTAAATGGAATTTGTTTCTGGTACTGCAACGGAAAATGGAAACAATGTGTAAACAGGGTCTAAGTTTTTAAATGCATCTTTTCAGTGAATACGACTAAACAGCCATTGTATTTAATTCCAACAACCTTTGGAGAATAAAGAGTAATTTAAAAATGTAATAGAGTTCCGACTGGTTATACTGTGCTTTACCATATCCTCACTGGTTCCTGGACCCAAAACAGTGACTTCAGACTGTAAGGTTGCTTCCTGGCAAAAATACAGAAAATGCAGCATCTCTGTGTGGGTTCTTGATTTATTTCATGCTTAATAAACATTCATTAATGAGTGCCACTTTGGGCTTTATTTTGTTAAAATATCAAGCATTCAGGTGTCAATTTATACTTACTGTATTTTCTTCCTCCTTTTTACTTCCTGAAAAACATTGGAGATAAATGAAGCTTTTATATTGTAATACAAGAGTGTTAATCCTGATTATTATTAATCATCAAATGAAGCAAAAGATATTCTACTGTGTATCACAACAACAATCGTCTTGTGTTCAGCTTCTTAAATACCTGATTTTAGGTTATGACAAAGCCATTATTTCAGAGATTAATCTGTGAAAGTTCTGACCTTTAGTTCTCTTCCATTTGATGAAGACCAGAATGATTATTAAGATACCCGTTAAAGCCACAGAAACAGTAATATGCCACAAAGGCCAACCTGAAAAGACAATTAGTTTTATTAGACATGTGGTTGCACTGCAAAATAGTGTTCAAACTGAGACATAAGCCCCTTTCAAAAAGGCCATGAAAAACAGTAATCTTTCGGACTTCGTCTGTTTCGCTTTTGAGTCTGAAAGCAATCTACGGGATTTTGTCCGGATACCCTTTACCGGTAATTTTACGGATGAAGACCTAGTAACAAGAGTGGACTTTTCGCGGTATGGGGTTTGCTTTCAGACTGTCAGGTAATGTTCCGCAAAAGCTGGAGGGGTGTGGGGCGGTGGGGAAAAGGGGAGAGGGGCAGGGAACGCTGTGAGCGGACACAATAATGACGTATAAATGTCACTGTTTTCCTTTCAACTTCTTCATCGATGTCTATTAAGCGTTTCCATGTGTGCAAAATTGCACACATCACAAAGACGAGCCCTGCGAGTAGATCTGCTGTTTCATCGACCATCTTTGCAATAATGCATTTGTTTGGGGAAATGATATGTACACCCGCCGCACTAAGTTTACGTAATATACACATACAACCCCCTATTCCCCCGCACCCCCCACCCCACAGACATTCATTAGGATTCTCCGGTACATTTCTTGCTGTGTGAAAGCAGCCTAAAGGCAATGTTCCGGAGAAAAGTGGCGTGTTTGAAAACAAAACTCCAGTTAAAGACCGGATGGAATTGTCCGCAAATATTCCAGAACTTCTGTCTGAAAACGGCTATACAGACAGAAAGTTTCCAGACATGTGGGGGTTTGACACCTAAAGGTTTTGGTATTTTTTATATTTTTGAATTGGGGGGGGGGGGAAGGGCAATTTGAAAGGGGGATTTTGATATTTGTAGTAAGGCGTGAATACTATCTGCGAACCGTTCTAAGATGCTAAATTTAGAGGTTGAAGTCAGCTGTAAGTTCCATCTAACACAGCAGGGCCATGAGGTCATGTAATGACCTGTAATGCCTGAATTTCGCTGGGTCATCTGCAGGCTGGCCGGCCCAGGCCCCCCCCCCCTCGATCCAGCTAATCGCAATGTTTCAGGGACCACAGCCCCCAAATAACTCATCTCACCTGAGCAAGAGTTTTCCCCTCTCCCCACTGGTCAGCCCGCATTCAGGCCGGAGTCCCGCCTCCGCCTTTGTTATGGCTGCCAAACCCCTTATTCCAAGGGTGGGGGGGGGGGGGGTACTAGGGCTCCTTGTGGCCCTCCCCAGGCACCGCTGGACCGAAGGCAGGGGTCCCAACCAGCCTGAAGAAAAACACAGGACAACTCAGCGAAACTCACCGAAGTTCTACAATGGAATGTGTAACAATAACAGTGTGTGTGTGACATTCTGCATTATACCAAGTCATCAAACAGATGATCTTAATGCTCAAACACTCCAGTTCTGGAAGAAGCAAACAAGAGTAAATAAAAGAGAAATAAACAAAACCACATAAATAAACCACAAAGAAATTACATCACTTTTAGATTTTCTTTCAGATTATCCAAATTCCTCCCCAGGGCCCATTAATTCTTTTATTTATTTTTTTATTTTTTTTTATTTTTCTTTCTGTCGACATATTGGACTGTCTGGAGGTGAAGTGTTGCTAGATTACAGACCCGATTGTCTGCCTGGGTACCCAGTATTGATGAAGGACGTCTCCCCCATCGCTTTCTAGTTTCCTTGAGTGAAACAAAAGCTTAAAAAAACCCTTGTCGGAAAATAATCAATCAATTTAATTAATTGACCACTTGTCCAACTGCCGTGCTCCCAGGTAAAACCCGGAGCAAAAACCCGATACTTTCTTTAACCTTGATTAAATAATTAACCATACAATTATATATAAGAATATATATTATATTAAGTAATCAATCAATCAACCGCGTGTAAGTAAATAAACACGAAACCGCTAGCAAATATTTCACCTCCTGAGAGTGCATATAAAATTCTGTTATCACTATTTATTTAAAAGGACTCAGTCTTACCAGGTTCTGTCTCAGGCGACA
Organism: Valencia hispanica; assembly: GCA_963556495.2. Classification (NCBI taxonomy): domain Eukaryota; kingdom Metazoa; phylum Chordata; class Actinopteri; order Cyprinodontiformes; family Valenciidae; genus Valencia; species Valencia hispanica. Next base: position 42,673,559 of record OY747719.1, on the reverse strand, counting down.
GCAGGGCCGACAGAGACGCTTCAAGGCCTCCATCTCCCAAACAGCTACTGGAGGTAAGAGGCTGGGAGAAACTTTCCCAGGACGCTAGCAACTCCCTTGACCCTGTCCCTGCCGGTCCATTCTGTTCGCTGAGGCTGCGTTGGGCGCCAAGTGTAATGGCAAAAAATAGTATCACAGGATTCCATTATAAAGAAGACTTAAGTCCAAGAAGGCGTTTAAGTATTTAATTCAAACATGTCTGGCCAGACACGGTGGGGACAGAGTTACTCGTGCATCACCCTAACCAACCTTTCTAACTAACCGCTTAAATAGTATTCAGCAATCATTGTTTATCTCTGTAGATGTCTTCTCCAACGTTCACGCCCCGCCTCCAGAGAACTGCTTCATGCGAGTCTTATATCAACGCATAAAGCAGCTCATCCGAAGGCCAGACTGTTATCTTACTGCCCCGGCGTCTGTCTCTCTGGTGACCTGACACATATATCTTTCTCATAACATTAAGCTGGAACAATAAGCTTGTCATTTTACCCTAGATGCATTCACTAAACAGAGAATATACACTTAATTCCTAATTGCATAACAATTTTCCACCACAGTCATTTACTGAGCAGAATGTAAAAATCCTAATTCTCTCTCTCTCTCATGCATTTGTGGTTTACAGCACCACTATGACTTTTGGGGTGTTCGTAGGGACACTGCTTTCCCTGTCTCTGGTGAACACAAAAGCCAATGTCAATAAATTTTATTTTACCCAGAGAAGACAAATCTCACTTCATAAATAGAAAACTACTTTCATAATATACATACATTACATAGTTCTCAGGTTTATGAGGTCAATCTGCAAAAATATAAAACCATACAATGTGCAAATTTATGGTTTAAGTGGGCTTTTGAAAAAGAACAAAGGCCTCGAAGACGAAATAGAGAAGTTGTGGAAAGCCAATGCCAGAGAATTCCTTGTGGTCACTGGAAAACTTGGACACTGACCACCAAACTGAGAGAAGGACTCTGCCAGATTCTAGGAACAACCTTAGAAACATCAATCCAGAAGAGTCCTAGGGATGGGTAAGAAAAATGGCCTAACCCTAAAAATTATAGTAAAGCACATGTGCGACAGAGGGTGAATACAAGTTTTCCATGATCTGTTCTTAATGGTAGAATGGGGAAATAAAGACCACGAGGAGGTGAAATGACTGCTTTGATAAATCCATAATAATTTCTAGGATCATCAAAGTTTTCCCTGATTATGATCGGGTGCCCTACAGGAAAGCTTTTCGTCTTCTGAACAAATAGGTAAAGACTACACACATCCTGGTAAATAACCTGCTCACCGGGGGCTGCAGAGTACCTCAACCTGACTGCACATGTACGCCCTCCAAAAAGCGCTTCACGGGGGGGTAAGTGGTGCAGGAGCCTGGTAGGTCATCATGAACTGCTTCACATCAGCGTTACTCTTCTTCATTTCCTCCCACACATGTTCCCCCATCATCTCGAGCTCTATACTGTACACAGTCCTCAGCACATGCTCCCTCTCCATGGTCACAGCGTAGAGCTGCCCATAAGGCATACCGGTCAATGGACTCTCAGCTGTCGGATAGCGACAGGTGCTGCAGGCATGATGCTCACAGCCATGGAACTCAAACCCTATTTTACGCTCCCCTATCTCCAGGTAACCGTCCAAAAAGTATGATCCAATCTTTTTCTCACCACCCCTTAGAGCATGCTGTATTCCAACCCTCCTTGTATGTACATATTCCAACCATTCAATGGAAGCTGTGGAAAACTTTTTAAACTGTTCGCTGTAGTCTGTCGGTGAAGGAACAGTGAGAGTGTTCGCCTTGAGAGGATTACTTTGAAACACTTTCATACAAGCACTTGCGATGGTGATCCTGTTAAAAGGGTAAATCTGACTGTTGTTAAAAAATTCCTGACGAAACCTTGTACATCCTTGAAGGAGTATCTTCACATCATTCTTACAGTAAAAGAGAGCCTCCTTTTTAAAGTCAAACATGCCCTTGCTAACCTCAGCATACCATGTATAGAATTCCTCCTGCTCAGCACGATTCATTCGCTCAACACCATAAAATGATGGCAGCGAGTAAGAACCTACATAGCTCAGATTATCAGAGGATGAGAAACGGTGTGGGAAATAGCCCTTGCTATGGTCAGGAAAACCGAGGGCTTCAGGCATTTTACTAAGCTTCATGGCAAGGAAAGATAGGCTGTCAATGAACCTCAAACCGTAATCAGGATCAGTGATGCTCAGAATTATACACCCTTGCATAATGATGTCAGGATTTAAACCCATCTCTGTCATTGCATTCAGAACAAGGTAGGAATCAAAAGCTCTAGCATTATGGGCTACACACATGTTATTCAGACGCCCTGGCCTCCTAATTTCACAAACAAACTCGCAAATACAATCCCTGCCATAGGCTGACCACTCCTCCCCAGATATGGACTTTGCACAGATCACCAGGGTAAGTTTCAATATCATAAAAAATCACCTTCTCACTTATTTCGGTATCGACAGAACATGTCTGGATATAACATTTATGGCCTGATGCCGGCTGGTCCTTGTCAAGCTTACCCCCACAAATCCTACATTTCTTCCCTTGGCACACATGCTTCTTGCCTGCTGTGAGATTCTGGTTATAGTTTAACCCACAGTTGGGACATTTCTTCACCTGATCACAATGAGTGACCATCACACGCGCCCTGGGTTTGAGCTCAGGTACTTTATGTCTATTGTAACATTTCTGGCTCTTACAATATCTGTTACAGTCATGACAAAGAATCGGATTCGTAACCCCCTGAGCACACGCTGCATCGTTGCAAACAGCGCACGAACCTTTGCATACGTGATTGTATTTATGCCCTATAGGATCAAAACAGTAGTGACAAATATCCCGAGCCCCTATAAAACCCTTCAAGTTTTTGATCCCGTAGTAATGGTCTTGGAAGTGCAATAGAAAAACAGTCCTGCTTCGGTCCTCAAAGTCGCTCTGAATCTTCCATAGAGCTCTCTCTCCCTCACTTCTGATAAAAACAACTATTTTTCTGTTCAACAACTTCTCAAATTTGTGGATATCGCCTGATCTGACAGTGGGGTGTGTTCTGAAAGGCCTGTACGCTGCTGCAGCTCTCTACCAAGCTGTATAGCTGCATCGGAGCCGAGGCCAGGGTCTGCAACACAGGCTAAGCTAATAGCAAAACACAGTTTATCATCTCGATCGTTGTTCACAATATATAGGTGCCGTCTCTTCTTATGTTTCAGCTCACAATCGAGAGACATTTTTGCTTTTCGTCTAGCTCCCCTGCTAAGATCACGCACTGTTTGAATTACAAACTCCAAACACTCTGTTGAGGCTATTTCGGCATTGGATTCCATCAGATCATCTAAAAACGTTTCGAACTGCTCCATGACGTTACTCCCCCCCTTCATCGACAGAGAAAGTCATGCTGCGAGACACGCCGGGTCCATTAACCTCTATCTGCACAATATCGTTAGTGTTAACCAGCGGTGTCACCCGGTCTGATAAACCCCTGAGCATATTCATTATGTGATTATGAAATTCATACAGACACGGATGATCACCATCAGGCCGTACAAAGTTGTGTCGGATCTCTATGTTATTGAATTCGTCACGCACATTTTATCTGAAATTCTTCATCTTCCTGACTAGACAGTTGAGGACTATATAGCTCCTCTGAGACATTCATAGTGACTGGTTGATGTTGCGTTATTTAAACATACGATCACAAAAAAAAGGACTTGAAAAAACATTCAGAGTCAGACAATACACACAAGCTGGAGAAAGCTCCAGACAGAGTCTCACAGCTAACCGGAGCACCAAGGTGGGCGTTGGGCAGACAGCTCCGTGCTTCGATCACGTTCTATGATAAAACACAGGTAAAAGTCAGGAATATATTAAAATAAATAAAAATACGGTAATACCCCTATCTAAACAGGTAACAGAACAGTTAACTCACCTCAGAGCGGAGTTTCGCTTTGTAACAAACCCCAGCGCCTTTTCCCGCTCCAGCCCGAAACCAGCTCAGAGCAGCAACTGGAGCTGAGCGATACTTCTAGCTGTAACAGAGTATGTATGCTATGGGGAATTTATCGATAAGCCAGTAGCGAATCCAGCTTGGTGCTATGAAACATCCGTAGACGATCGCACAATTGCGAGCTAGAAAACAGTTACTCACCTCGCTCCAAACCGATAATACAGGTCGCTGATGTGAAGATTTCTTGAAGTCGCTGAACCCGTAACTCCAGCTCTTAGCAGGGGAAGCTCGGGATTCCCGCCAGGACTCAGCTCTGACGCGATCTGACAATGACGCGGGCCTTTGGGATTCCCCTCGACAGAAGCCGGTGACGCCGTCTTCCTCAAACCGCTGTTTTCTTTGTTCGTCGCAGCCACGGCAGCAGCGTGCTCCGTGTCCTTAAGGTCGGTTTATTGAATGAGGTCCTTCCAGTATGCTGTAGAGATGAACTGTTTTCCGACAACCTTTTATACACGTAAATCCCGTGCGGTGAGCACTACCCAATCCGGTTTGCCTGACTTGCGGACGTAGGTGAAGTCAGGGGCGTGATAAATACAGCAAATACAAAGCAGAGCAGGGGCGTGTCAAACACCGATTGGTGGACTGTTTTTTTATCAGTAACTTTAGTAGTTTGGTACATTTCTTATTTCCAGCTTAAAGCAACCAGGTTTAAAGTGATGTTTTTTTTATCCTTATCTGTTTTTAAAGACGGTGTAATGGTACATTTTTAAAATCAACAAAAGGATGAGCATCTGCTTCAACATAGCTGTGGGTGAATAAATCTCTTTTTAGTGCACTTACAAGTTTAATTTATCATGGTTGAATTGCTAGAATCAGATGTAATGGTGTCTCTAGAGTGCTGGAGCTAATGTGGTTAAACATTAAAGACAGGAAGCTGAAAAGCACCTTTTAGCTGTTTAAAATAAAATAGAATGCTCAAGGAGCCATGTTGAGACAGAGCCCAGACCGTATTTAACTGCTCCCAAAGTTTTTCGTTTGAGTCAGAGAAAGCCACGCTCCAACTGATGATTTTGTCAGTTTTATTCTGTAGCCATTATCAGCAACTCTTCTCACAACACAATCACTGACCATCACCGTGAAAAACTAAACAAAAGACAAATATATATCTTTTGTCAGAAAATAAAGAAACACAAGAAACCAAATTTACAGTAAAATAATATACAATTACCGTGTGCACATTCCGACCAAACATTCAGGAGTGGTTAGACCATTTCACTGCATTTACTTCGCCTCTTGTTGCAGGTGGTTCCCATGTCCATGCGGTCTTATTTTCTTGTCTGTTTTTTCCTTTTCTTTTTCGCTCTCTCCTCCCGAAAGCACATGTAATTCCCACTTCCACCACAAGAGGTGAGCGGTGGAACACAGCAAAACAACCTCACATTTTTTATCTTAAACGCAAACAATATTCACAAATAAAACACTTTTTTGAGACAGCTACACTGCCACCAAAATTACAAAAGGTTTGTATTCACACACTGAATAAAATCTTGTAATTTTTCTGAAACATAACCCATACAATCTACCTCTGAACTGTTAACTTTAATATTTTACTCATGTTGCACTAGGACCACTAGTTTCTGAACTGGTCGCTCAAGAAAGGACGCTGGTTTCAAAGATTCACCCTTCTTCCCCAAATCTCTGTGCCCCATTTGTAGTTTAACCTTTCGCACTAAACCATCATCATCTTTGTTCGCTTCAACTACTTTCGCTAGTTTCCACTCATTTCTAGGAACATTTTCTTCCTTGAGTATCACTATGTCTCCTACTTTTACATTCCTTTTGGATGTATGCCACTGCTGTCTTAAGCTTATGCTGGTTAAGTACTCCTTGCGCCACCTATGCCAGAAATGTTCTATCAGATATTGAACTCTGTGCCATCTCTTTCTGGCATACAAGTCCTCTCTAACAAATCTCCCCGGAGGTGGAAGTGGCACAGTTTCTTTCATTGTGAGCAAATGGTTAGGCGTTAAAGGCTCGACACCCTTTGGATCATTGATTGTGTCTACAGTGAGTGGACGATTGTTTACGACTGACATGGCCTCGTAAAATATAGTTCTTAAGGATGAGTCATCAAGCCTTCCTGCAGCTTGTGCAAGGACAGAACTCATGACACTCCTAACAGTTCTGATTTGGCGCTCCCAAACACCACCTCTGTGACTAGCATCGGGAATGTTCATTTGGAAATCACATTGGTTTTTTGCTAAATAGGTAGCAACCCTGTCCTTGTCTAGTTCTGAAAGACACTTTTCAAACTCGTTTTTAGCTCCAACAAAATTAGTACCTTGATCGGATCTAATCTGTCTCACTGTTCCTCGGATGGCGATAAAACATCTCAGCCCATTTATGAATGAGTCTGTGGTAAGATCTTCCAACATCTCAATGTGAATGGCCCTAGAACTCAAACAGGTAAACAAAAGACCATAACGCTTACATTCCTTTCTACCTTGTTTAGTAAAAAAGGGGCCAAAACAGTCTAATCCGGTGTATGTGAAAGGAGGCGAAGGATCTACTCTATCTGCAGGTAAGTCAGCCATACGCTGTTCTTCTGTTGACCCTCTCATCTTTCTGCATGTCACACAACTCTTAATATACTTGGCCACAACCTTGCTTGCACCTACAATCCAATAACCATTGGCTCTGAGTGCATATAGAGTCTGGCCTCTGCCCTGATGTTGTGTTGTCCTGTGACAATAGTCAAGAATCAGCTGAGTGACAATGCCTTCCTTAGGAAGAATCACTGTCTAAGTTCGAGCGACGCAGAAGATTTTCTTAACCTGCCTCCTACCCTGAGTATGCCATTATCAAGAATGGGGTCAAGTTGATACAACTTATTCGTTTTGGGTAGTTTGCCCACATTTTGACTCAACTGTTTCAATTCTTGTTGAAAACCTTCTCTTTGTGCAGCTTTGATGAGCGCAAAGGACGCCGCTCGTCTCTCTTCAACACTAACTGGCTTTGATTGGTCTACCTTTTTAAGTCTTTTTATCCTTGCGACAACATTAAGTGCTGTATTCCAGTCCGAGAATCTAGAGAACCTCTCAAGAAAATCATCTTTCTCTTGTGTTTGAGTTTTTAGAGATTTCACTTCAGGGTCCCCTACTAGAAGCTCTGGAGAATGTGGTTTTGTAACAAGTGTTTGCTCCCATAGAAATCTAGGTCCAGTGATCCAGTTTGATTCTGTAAGCTCTGCCCCCTTGAGTCCTCTAGATGTGTGATCTGCTGGATTCTGGTCTGATTCAATGTAGAACCATTGGCTTGGCTCAGTGAGGTCTCTGATTTTCTGCACTCTGTTCGCTACAAAAACATGAAAGCGGCGTGCTTCATTTTGTATGTACCCAAGCACCACTTGGGAATCTGTCCAGAAAAACTCCTCATCTATTTTCAGCTCTAGTTCCGCTCTGAGGAAATTGCTTACTCCTGCAGCCGGAGTGAGCTCAAGGCGTGGTATAGTAACCACTCTTGTGGGCGCTACTCTCGCCTTTGCCATGACCAGAGCACAGTGTACCTTGTCGCTAGTTACGACTCTTATATATGAACACTGCCCATAGCCACTACTACTAGCATCCGAGAAGTGATGCAGCTCAATTTTCTTGACTGCACCAAAGTTTTCGGGGATGAGGCATCTTTGTATTTGAACCTTTGGGAGATTTTCCAGATCACAGAGCCATGCTTTCCATTTAGTTTCCAATCCAGGTGGAAGAGGTTCATCCCATCCAATGCCACGCTTGCACATTTCCTGAAGAACTTGTTTTCCAGTTAGTACGAAGGGAGAAAGAAATCCTAACGGATCATACACACTCGCAACCGTTGCCAGGATCCCTCTACGAGTGGATGGTCTTTCTTTGAGATCGACACTGAATGAGAACATATCCGTATCGACATTCCATTTTACCCCTAGTACACTTTGCACTGGAACTTCAGAGTAGTTCAGATTTAAATTTTTGACATTGCAAGCACGCTCTGACTCTGGTATGACATCCAAGACCTCGCTTTTGTTGCACATAAATTTATCTAGGCGCAACTTGCCCTTCGCACAAATCTCTTGGGCTTGACTGACTAACTGCTTTGCCTTTTTGACCGAATCAACACTGATAAGCCCATCATCAACATAAAAGTTCTTGTCAATGAAGCTGGCAGCTTCGGGGTAGTCGTTTTCATGTTCACGAGCAAGAAACTTCATGCCGTAGTTTGCACATCCAGGCGAAGATGCTGCTCCAAAGATGTGTACTCGCATGCGATATTCTTTGGGCTCAGAATCTGTTTTCCCATCCTGCCACCACAAAAACCTTAAAAAGTCTCGGTCCTCTGAACTAACATGAAAGCGATGGAACATTTTTTCCACGTCACATGTGATGGCAATTTGGTGTTGGCGGAATCTACAAAGAACTCCTATGAGGGTATTAGTCAAGTCTGGACCAGTGAGAAGGTGGTCATTTAAAGAGGTGTTCTCAAATTTAGCAGCACAGTCAAACACAACTCTTATTTTCTCCAGCTTTCTTGGATGGTACACGCCGTGGTGAGGTATATACCATGTGTTACCATCCCGCGATGTGACAACTGTCTCTTCTGCATCACCATCCTCAAAGACGCTGTTCATGAACCTTACATAATCCTCTTTGTACTTTGGGTTCCTTTCCATTTTTCCTTTTAAATGTTTCAGGCGTACTGTTGCAAGATGTTTATTATTTGGAAGCTGCGGACGCTCCTTGAAAGGTAAAGGCATTTCCAAATGACCCTCATTGTTGTAGTGAATGTTCTCTTTTAAACACTGTAAAAACTGAATGTCCTCCTGAGAAATGTTTACTTCTTTAGGGTTTGTATCCAAAAAATCTGTTTCCAACACCTTTATGACAGAAGAAGGCGTGATGGATGGCAACTCTTTCACAGAAATACGATGGCATGTTCCTGTTACATCCATAGTATTTGTCCGAGGCTTAATGGATCCCACTATACTCCAACCTAAGTCTGTTTTCACTGCATAGGGGTCATAGTCATTCCCTTGTATGATCCTCCTGGGCTTTAGAGCTCTTGCACAATCATAACCTATCAAAAGTGCTGCAGGACAGTCCAACAGATTGGGCATTTCTTCTGCGATGCTGTGCAAATGAGGCCACAACTTTGCCGTGTGACAAGTGGGTATGCTGGTTTGATCAAAGGGAATGTATTCCCGAGTGTACGCGGGTGGAAGCTCTATGTAATCTTGAGAGTAATACCCTCTTATTTTTAGCCCCTTTACCCTGTGACTTTGCACAATAGAACCTTTGTTGGTCATTGTTGTAAGTTTTAACTTGACAGGATCGGTGACTGCTTGAATCTTGGCACAAATTTCTTGGTCGATGAAGGTATTGCTGCTTTGTGTGTCTAATAGAGCATAAACTAAGGTTTCCTCCTGTTCGTTACCCTTTGAGCTAGATAGCCAGACAGGAACTATCATTGAGGTACAATCACTAGAATCCACCCTCACATTGTTTGAGACAGCAGAAGCACTCTCTTCTGGTGGCCACATCTCAACTGGTGGGCGATCTTCATGGAGCGGAGTAGGATGGCTTTTCCTGCAAATATTACAGTTAGCTCTTTGGCGACAGGTTTTGGAAATGTGTCCAACTCTTAGACAGGCAAAACACATATTGTTTTCCGTGACAAATTTTTTCTTTTCTCCGAGTGACATTTCAGCGAATTTTCCACATTTGTAGATAAAGTGACTTTCCTTACAGCAAATGCATTCAATCAGTTTTTTGTTCCGAAATGAAGAACAGCTGGTTTTAGTCTTCTTGTTTTGTGTTCCGCAAGAGGTCTTGGAATTTTCGACAACCTTTGTTGTGGCTAGAACACTGGTCCTAATACATTTTTGTTCTTTGTCTGGTTTTTCGAGAATTTTTAATGCAAACAGAGAAGAAACTGGATTGCACGCTATACGTGCTTCCTCAGCCACAAACTCTGCAAACTCCGAAAATCCTGGATATTCCTTCCCTTCATCCAACATTTTAGTCACATATCTGTTCCATCGAGTTGTTGCCCAGTCTGGAAGCTTCAGGAGAATTTTTTGATTTTCCTCACAATCGTCTAAAACTCTTAGACCTGGCACATAGGGCATAGCATTTTTACAGGAAATAAGGAAATCGCTGAACTCTCTTAATCTGAGCGACTCCTTTGACCCAATCTTTGGCCAACTGCTTAGTTTTCCCCTGAATGCTCTCTGTACTATGAAAGAATGGCCGTAACGTTTACTCAAGGCCCCCCATGCCTGTGTGTATGCCTCCTCATCACTACGGTAGAATGTTCCCTCTAACACACTGAGAGCTTCTCCACTTATGTATTTTTTCAGATAGAACAGTCGACACGCTGAATCTACACATTTTGTCTCTATCAGAGCCTTAAAACAATTACTCCACTCTATGAACTTCAGTGGATCTCCGTTAAATACAGACGGCTCTGGAGCTGGAAGTCTTGTCATTGTCAGGGATTCTTTTAGTGCTTCAATCAAGGACACTTCGCTATCGTTCGCTGTTACCTTATTGTCAGTAGATCGGGAGACTGAAGGCTCTTTGGAAACTTGGGTGTTTCTTGCTTCAAGAAAGGGAAGAGGATTTTTACTCAAAGAGACTTGGGGGCACGAGTCACTGTGCAGTTTTGCTGAGGGCTGACTTAAAGCAGTGATTACTACTTGACTCTCCCTTATTTCAGCATTTACTTTTGATTCCTCTTCAGCATAAGCCTTGTATTCTGCCTCTATTGCCTCAAGATCTCTTTGATTTTCCAACATTTTTAACTTTTCCTGTTGAGCTGCAACCATTTGTCGTTGTGCAGAGATTTCAGCTTCTTTGTTAATCTCAGCCTTTTTTGCAGCTAAACGTGCAGCAGCTTCTGCTCTTTTTGCAGTGACATGACTGCTGTGACAACTAGAACTGTGGTGACTCCTTTCAGGTCTTGATACTGTTGAGCCATATATTGACTTTGCATCCTCTCTTTGTAGTAACATCTGGAGAGATTCTTTAACTGCTTCAGTATCAAGCTCCTTTTCTACATCCACATAACGCCTTTTCAACAGTAGAATAATTTCAGCAGAAACTAAAGTACAACTGTCCATTTTGCGTCTAATGTCTTGACATGGTGCGGTTAATGTTCGAATAGATTCATAACAATGTTTTAAATCTGACACACATTGTTCGACCGAACGAATCCTGTCTCCTAACTCTGCTTTAGAACATTTTACTTTGAGTTTGGACCTGGTCAACTGAACTTCTGCCTTAAAGTGCATATAAGTTGACAAAAAACTTATCTGATTGTTTATCAACTCATCTTTTTTTAGCTCAAACATTTTTTCAGTCAAATGTTTCTCTCTCTCAGACCGTCTAATTTCCGCTCCACCCTCAGTAGCTGGTTGGGGTATTCCGATTTTGTGTATTTCAAGGTCTGCACAAATCTCCCCTATACGTGCTTCAACCTGTTCTCTTTCTGCATCTTCAATGTCAGTACTTAATGTGGCTTCTAACTGAGCTTTCTCAGTTTTTAAAGCCTCAATTATGACCTCTAAGTCACACATCTCAGTAGCCATTGTCATAATAATATTGGCAATATTCACTGTACCTTTTAACTATTCAGCAATTACAGAGGACTTAATGTAACCCCATATTTCAAATGTCAATAATAGTTTAAACAGAGCAAACTTAAAACATTTCAGAAAACAATTTACACATAACTCTTCTTTGCTCTCTCTCTCCTTTTTTTTTTTTTTTTTTTTTTAAATCTGCTCTGCTGAAAATAATTTGCACTGTGGTAAGATGTTACCGTAGCAGTCTATTTTAACTCCACTGATGTATCTGCAGCTCTTCGGGTACCCTACTGCCGCAGGACCGTGGACATGGAACCAAACAGATACAGGCTTGAATGCGAGCCGAAGTCCCTCACAGCATGGTTGGGTTGAAGTCACGTTGCACCCTCGCTGACAGGCCTTGTTTCCCGTGATGACAATGGCAGAAGACGGCTCTCTTAACGACCCACAAGGCACCGACAGCTCAAGTTTTTCACTTTAACTGCTCCCAAAGTTTTTCGTTTGAGTCAGAGAAAGCCACGCTCCAACTGATGATTTTGTCAGTTTTATTCTGTAGCTGTTATCAGCAACTCTTCTCACAACACAATCACTGACCATCACCGTGGAAAACTAAACGAAAGACAAATATATATCTTTTGTCAGAAAATAAAGAAACACAAGAAACCAAATTTACAGTAAAATAATATACAATTACCGTGTGCACATTCCGACCAAACATTCAAGAGTGGTTAGACCATTTCACTGCATTTACTTCGCCTCTTGTTGCAGATGGTTCCCATGTCCATGCGGTCTTATTTTCTTGTCTGTTTTTTCCTTTTCTTTTTCGCTCTCTCCTCCCGAAAGCACATGTAATTCCCACTTCCACCACAAGAGGTGAGCGGTGGAACACAGCAAAACAACCTCACATTTTTTATCTTAAACGCAAACAATATTCACAAATAAAACACTTTTTTGAGACAGCTACACCGTATATTATTAAAGGGACTTGTTCAGACATGTTCTGATGACACTGAGGGGATAGATTTAAACCATTGGGGGCGCTATTTATACTATAGGCTGTAATGTTAATTCTGAACCACTAGAGGGAGGCATTCATACAATAGGCTGTAATGCCATTTATTGAACCACTAAAGGGAGGCATTTATACGTTTTGGTGTAATACTATTTATTGGGCCACTAGGGGGAGCCATGTATACAATAGGCCGTAACTTTATTTTGGACCACTAGAGGGAGGTATTTTCACATTTGCATGTAATTTTGAACCACTAGAGGGAGGTATTTTCTACAATTTTTAAAATTATATTTATTGAACCACAAGAGGGAGCCATTTATATGTTTTGGATCCGGAACCGGAAGAGTTTAAACCGGAACCGGAAAGTCTCTGACCGGAACCGGAAAGGGCGGGGGTCATCGGAACCGGAAATTGCGGGAGTCACCGGAAACGGAAAGGGCGGGAGTCACCGGAACCGGAAAGGGGTTTTGACAGGGGGCTGTGGTATATTTTGACAACTAGGCGTGGTCACCGACAGGGGCTTGGTCGATTTTGACAGGTGTGTGGTTGCCGAAAAGGGGGCATGGTAACAGGAAGGGGCGTGGCTACCAGAAGGGGCGTGATCTACTTTGACAGGTATTTGTGGTCAAGGAAAAGGGGGCGTGGCCTATTGACAGGTGGGTGTGGTACCCGGAAGGGGGGTGGGGTATGTTTTTGACAGGTGTGGTGCCACCGAAAAGGGACGGGGCCTATTTTGACAAGTGGGCATGGCCTGTTTTGACATGTGGGCGTGGTCACTGGAAGGGGTGTGACCGCCAGAAGGGGCATGGCAACCAGAAGGTCTGTCGCCTATTTTGGCAGGTGGGCGTGGTCACTGGAAGGGACGTGGTCTATTTTGACAGCTCATTTGCACTTTGACAGCTAGTGGTCTATACTTTCTGTCTGATGGTCAGGAAGTTGAACCAGGTTAAAATATTATAAGTGAGAATCGATTCAATGGGTTATCTATGAACAATGGTTAAAATGTCTTTGCTGATGTTTAAAGCTCTCACTTTTCTGAGCAGGTAGAGACCCTGTTGAGTTTTTTTGTAGATGGAGTTTGCGTGTTCACAAAAAGATAGGCAGGAGGTGGAGGATGTCGGCCTGGTGGGTCGGTCGCCAGGGGCATCGGTTTGCTCCTGGTCTGGGTAGGTATGAGGCCAGGGTTTTGGGCACAGGGGTCTTGGATGCGTAGGTGGTGCTGGGGGCCTCCTTTAATGGCGGGGAGTCTGTTGCTATCTAGCGACAGGTGCTCTCTCCCATAGGGAGATGGGGGGAGGGGTGTGCGGGAGGAGGAGGGCTGAACTCAACCTGGGTGTCTAGTGTCTTTAGTGTTCTGATAGTAGAGCGAATGTCGGGGTGGGTATAGCTCTCCTTCTGGGATGGGACTACAGGGACTGCCTTGGGATCCATGGGGTTTGGTGGTGCTGCAGCCATGGGCCCCGGGTAGAACTTGCCAATGCCTCCCTCTCCTAATGGATTTTGGTGAACAGCGGTGCCTATTGGAGTCAGTGGGGTAGTTGGCTCCCTGGGAAGGCATTTTGTCTCCCAGTCGTTCCCTCCACATTCATCAACATTTCCATTATCCGGAATGTTAGGATGAGAGGAACCCTCACTCTGTGTTTCCCTGGAGCCACCGTGATGGATATCGCAGAACAGATCCCGGAGCTCATTCAACTCCACACAAGTAAAGTTATAATTTACGCTGGCACCAATGACATTCGTAAGCAGCAGTCTGAGCTCCTGAAGCGTGATTTTATCCACTTTTTAAAATACTCATGTGTCCGTTTTTATCTCTGGCCCCACTTCCACCCTTGGCAGAGGAATTGGTCATTTTAGCAGAATGTTATCTCTGAAGACTTGGCCTTCCTCTACCACTGTGATGCACAACATTGGTTTTATAGACAATGTTAACAATTTCTGGGGCAGGAGGCATCTTTTTGGGGTGGATGGGCTCCATCTCAATAGACAGGGCACCGGCATGCTGGCAATGAGCCTGGCATGCCCACTTCCTTCCCTGTCTATCACACGGTCCCCAGCTGCCCCTGTCCTCCCTGCCCCTTCTGTCACATCCTGATGTCCAGCTGGTCCTTGCTCTTATGAACTCATCCCTAATTTTAACAGTAACTCACATACTGGACTTGGACCTTACCATACCTCATTCATATCTGTTATTATCAGCAGAGAGTGGACTAAAAATCATAAACCTAATAAATGCAACCCAAATAATCTCAGAAAGTTACCAAAAGTCCTACTTTCAGTCAATCAAACAGTCACTCCATCTTCAATCACTATTAATATCGCACTTTTAAATGTTCGCTCTGCTGAATAAAACCTTCCTTATCAAAAATCTGATTTTCAATCAAATATTATTTATAAATAATTTTTGATGAATTTTAGACATCAAATCCTGGATGACAGAAAACTTTCTCCTGCTCAACCAGGACAAAACTGAAATTTTAGTCATCAGTCTTAAGGCTCAGAGAGAGAAACTTTTACCAAAACTACAATCACTGTCTTTTAATCCTTCTTTACAAGGGAAGAACCTGGGCGTGATTTTTGACTCTAGGCTGACTTTTATGCTTCACATAAAAATACGTTAATAAAATAGGTTTTTATCATCTAGAGAACATTGCCAGAGTCCGCCCCATTTTCTCTCGGGCCAACATGGAGACATTGATGCATGCTTTTATCACCAGTATGGCTCCCCGTATGTTTTAGGATGGACTTTAAGGTTATTTTAATGGTTTTTAAGTGTCTTAATGGTCTTGGGCCTTCTTATCTTTCAGAACTGCTTTTAACATGTGAACCTTCGTGGTTAAGAACATATGGTTCACAAAAACAGTGAATTATCTGATGCGTGTTTTTTATTAAGTCAATTCAGTTCAGTTTATTTATTTATATAGCGCCAATTCACAACAGATGTCATCTCAAGGCTCTTAACAAGAAGTCATTTCAATACATTTATACAAACATTCCAATCAGTTAAAAAGTTTCCTATTTAAGGAATCCCAGCAGATTGCGTCAGTCATTGAATATTAGTAGTTTATCAGATTGTATGCATCAAATGTCCATTTGTAAAACCGTTTACTGTTTACAGATTCCTTCACTTTACTGTTCACATTTGCTGCAAATCACCCAGACAACCTGCTGCCATTAACAAACTAGTCTATGACTCTAGAAGGGGAAAAACAGAGTGAAGTCACTGAGGAAGTGATACTAGACTAAGTTATTTCCACATTAATAACTTTTTTTCATAGCATTGGAGGCTGAATCATTTGCAGACATGACAAAGAGAAGGACGGAGAAGCAGAATGGCCACGGTTAGATGGATCAAAACGTCTCTATTCCTGGTGTTGGTGCTTCAGTTTCCAGGTAAAGATGATAATATTCTGATGATTCTTACTTTAACAGAATGCACCCTTTAATTTTTACATTTAATTCTAAATTAGACCTTGCAGTCGCGTCAATGCTACATATTACTTGTCATGTTTTTAACAGCAGCAAGTGGGACACCACCCTCCTTCTTCACAGTCAGTGTTGGAGATGAAGTAACCCTGCATTGTGGAACCAGAAAAGATCATCAGGTGAATTCTGGATCTACTGAGTGGCTCTTCAGTGGTTTCAGATCTTCTGCCTCAGAAATACTGGTCAGAGAGCTGAGCAGAGAAGTGACCACTAGAACAGACAGACTGAGTGTTACAGCAGGCCTTTCTCTGGTTATAAAGACAGTCACTGTAGAGGATGTTGGCTTTTACACGTGCAGACAGAATGTATCAGGACAGCAGGATGATGCAGACATTTTTCTGTCTGTCATTAACAGTAAGTGTTAAAATCTACCTTATTAAGCTGAAACTAACCCATTGAAATACATCTTAATCTTAATGTCTCTCTTTATTTCCCTACATCTCCACCTTCATCAGTGGCTCAGCAGAGGATCGATGATAAAGTCATCTTGAACTGCTCTGTGCTTCAGTATGAAGACTGCAGACATGAGGTGCAGTGGTTGTATCAGAGGAAAGAGGAAATATTTTCAGACATACGGATTTCACCACCTTCCTGCTCTGCCACTGTGACGATTCCGATGTCCGAACTTCAGCAGTACTATGAGTCACTGACGTGCAAAGTCACCAATACTTACACTGACAAAATGCAACTCTTCCCTTTCAACCTTCCACCCCAATTTAGGAATTCAGGTGAGAACATGCTGATCTTATTTCTTGTCTGTTAGTTTTGTTTACTTCAAGCATTTTGTATGAAATGGTTATAAACCTGAATTTTCTTAGATATTGTAGCTTTATTCTGTGAACTTCAGTTTTAATATGAGTTTGCATTAAAGTTCTAGTTTTTATTGTTCTTTTTGTTTAGTTTTTTTCTTGAGTGTCAAAGAGAAGTTTGTCACCTGTCCCTCTTCATTTCTTAGTAGGACTATTTCCTCCGCTCTTCATCGTTGTGCCACTTTAAGCTCTCTGAACGTATTTCTCCTTAGGTGTAAAATCATTTTAAATAACTTTCTGCATTGTATATTTGCCACTCAAGTTTATTTTTGTAATTGTTCATTGCATTCTTTCTATTTTCTGCTCATAATATCAATCTGAACTGACGTTTGTTTTCTACTTTTTTGCATCTGTTCTCTGCAGCTTTTGGTTTTAGTTTTGTGTTTTTCCTATTTTTCTTGAAACTTTCTTCCTGAGTCTTTTCCACTGACACAAAAACAAATAAAACAGCTAAAATGCAAAGTTGATTTTTTTAATTTAACTGATTTTAACGGTATATTTTAAACACAATATGGAATAAATTCTCACTCCGGCGTTTTTCTATTACTGCAGACGCAGTTCAGAAAGATCCACCAGAACAACAAGGTAGTGTTTTAATCTCTAACCCATAAACGTATTTTCCTGATTGCACTCATTAGTGAGAATTTACCTTGATTGAGTCTCTTATGATATTTGTGTTTTGTTCAGACGTTCCACATTTTCTGAGAGGCATCATTGTCTCTTTGGCTTTGGCAGTACTCATAATATCTGTGGTTACAGTTAACATATGGATAAAATGTAAAGGTGAGAACATTCAAATTTCCACTAATCCTCTTTCAAAAAACAAGATATTTCACTCTTTAAACTAAAGTTCTGACTTTCTTTCTGTTTTGATTCTTTTAGGAAACAAATCACAGATGAATGAAGACATTGTAAGTTTAAATACTGGACACCAAAATAACAGATGTATCAAATTACAGAGTAACATTGCACTTTGGGATGTTTGAGTATAGACAGGTTTTGATTGATTTTTTTCATAATTTATACAGAAATTTAGCTGTTGCACCACCAAATGCCTGATTGTAGGGGCATAATTTGAAACAGAGAATAAACAGAGGTTAGCCATAACATTATGTCCACTTACAGGTTGTTTTAAAATCAGCAGATATTTTGTTGCAGTGATACATGGTAGTTGGTTGGAGGTACTGAAATAAATTACCATTTTGTCCCAGAAAAAAAAATTTATGCAATGGCAAAAATGGAAAAATTAGAAAGAATGTAAAAAAAAAAATCAGTGAGCTAGTGACAGACTCAAAGTAATAGGAGCAATATAAACCCCAATGCCACCAGTGATAGTCTCGGTTTTTAACAGTCTGTTTGTGTTTTGCTTTAAACAGAGACTAAACAATAAAGAAGAAGACAGAAGTGTGCAGATGTATGAAAACATTAAAGAGCTTTCTGCATTAGTCTGACCCTACTGATCAACAACCTCAAACTCAGCTAAACAAGCTTTACACCTTGTGAGAAATGGCCCCTATGGAAACCTTCCCTGGAATCGGCTGGAAATTATACTCTGATGATTTAATATTTCTGAAGATAAGGGTGAAGGAAATAACTTCCAGAATGCAATGGAACCAGGGCATGAAGATAATGAAATATCTTGACAAGAAGAAGAAGAAAAAGACCACACTAAGGGTGTTTTACTATACCTGACATAAATGTTTCTCTTGCTTTGTGGACAGGATTCTCAGCTGAATACTCAGATTTTGGAAAGTCTCTCATTTTTGTCTTGTTTTTTTTGTAACTTTTGTGTTTATTAAAGCCTTCCTAAGAGCAATTTGAATCTTATTTTATATAATCAGAAATTATGAGCTCTTTATTTGTCTTGTAAACTTTCCTCTTATATTCATTCTACTAATTCGGACCTATGGAAACAGGGACAGCCATAGATTGAACCCGTAATGGGTTCGGATCTCTTTGAGAGATGGCTTATGAAATCAGAAAAACGATTTTAAAGTGAACAGTGATTTCTTTCATAAAACACAAAAATTTTAACCAAGTATCCTTAACTGTTACAGTCTTAGGTATTTTTTTTTGAGAGGTTGGGTCATTTCAGGTCATTTTTTGGACCGAAATAAATATTCAGTTCATTCATTGTAATGTAACTTTATTTGTATAGCACATTTTCAACAACAAGGCAATTCAAGGTGCTTTACAGCATTAGGGATTGGGGTTAGGGGCGCCTGGGAGAGGTCCTTGGAAGTGGGATCACTAGATGGATCAAGAGCTGAGTCCCAAGGCCCCAGCCTGGGGCGGGGAATGGGTGACCATGGGTGGTAACTCCTGGTGGCTGCATGCGGTGCCTCCGGGGGGTTGCACAGGTGGACATGGGTTACTGGCCCGGTGGCCATGCTGCTCTTGGGTGGGTCTAGGGTGGGCTTGGGGGCTTGGGGTTCTGGGGTGCCGCGCCCTGCCCCCTGGCTGGGAGTGGACCGGTGTGGGTGTCTCTGTTGACGGTGCCTGTGTATGAGGGTCAGGGTTGGCCGGTGGCTGGGGGCCTCCTTTATTGGCGGGGAGGCTGTTACTATCCAGCTGCAAGTGCTCTCCCCCTAGGGGGTGCGCTTGCATGGGGGGGATGGGGGCAGAACTCAACCTGGGTGTCTAATGTCTTTTGTGCTTTGATAGTAGACCGAATGTCGGGGTGGGAATAGATCTTCCTCTGGGTTGGGGTCGGGGGGACTGCCTTGGGCTCCGTGGGGCTTGGTGGTGCTGCAGCCATGGGCCTTGGGGTGGACATGCCAGGGCCTCCATCCCTTGGTAGATCTTGGTGAACGGGGGTGCTTATTGGAGTCAGTGGGGGAGCTTGCTCCCTGGGAAAGCATTTTGTCCCCCAGTGCTTTCCTCCCCATCTTCGGACACCTCTGTTCGCCCGCTCCATCACTCTACTACTCATGTAGGGCCTTGGGGTGTAGGCAGATCACTGGGGGTGATCAGCTTCACCTCTGGTGCCTCTGGTGCCGGTGCCCACCGTTAAACTGCATATAGACACTGAGGGCTCGGGGTGGGGGTTGGGGGATGTGAGTTAGGAGCTGGTTGAGCTCGATGTCTGGGAGCTGACTGGTCAGGGACTGGAAATGCCGTCCGTCCACTGGGGCTATTGGCATGGGGCAGGGGGGGGGGGGTGTTGGGATGTTGGCTGTGGGGATTGGCCTGGGGTGGGGGCGGTACATGTTGGGCATCGGCTGGCTATGGCCCCCGCGGCCCTAACCTTTTTTCCTACCTCTCTTCATCTACTTTCTTTCTTCGCCTTTACACAGCTGCACATCTCCATGTCTCCCGATGACACACGGCCAATGGATGCACTTTTTAACTGCATTTTAGACATCAAATCCTGGATGGCAGAAAACGTTCTCCAGCTCAACCAGGACAAAACTGAAGTTTTAGTCATCGGTCCTGAGGCTCAGAGAAAGAAACTTTTACCAAAGCTACAATCACTGTCTTTTAATCCCTCTTTACAAGTGAAGAACCTGGGCGTGATTTTTGACTCTGAGCTGACTTTTATTCCTCACATTAAAAACATTACTAAAATAGGTTTTTATCAACTGAAGAACATTGCCAGAGTCCGCCCCATTTTCTCTCGGGCCAACACAGAGACACTGATGCTTTTATCACCAGTAGAATTGATTACTGTAATGCCCTGCTTTCTGGTCTTCCCAAAAAGAGTATATCAGGTTTACAACTACTACAAAATTCAGCAGCATGTGTCCTGACGAAGACCAGCGATAATTAGAGTTTCAAAAATATTAGCTTAATCGCGGCTTCAAAGCTACGTTTCCATGTGACGTCAGCGACAGAACCGCTCAGGCTGGACGGTCCGAAAACTCCGCTGTCAGGCCTGATGGAGGCGCTCATATTTGAAGCCTCGGAAGATTCTTCCTCCAGTTTTAGCCTTGAGATGGTTTCTGAGGTGGAAAATGCAGCCGGTTCTGGTGCTTCTAGAGGCATGGAACCGTACAGATACCAGCCGTACACAACGACTGAGATGGATAGGAGAAAGCAGGTCAGAGAAGAAAGCGGGTCAGAGAAGCTAGCGGGAGAAGTGACAGCGGGAGAAGTGACGTCAGGGAAACACAGGTTGGTAAGGATTCGAAATAACTTTTAATCTTGGCCTATTTTCTTTTCAAATAATTAACAAAATGATATAAATGAGCAAAATAATATTAATGTGTAGTGATTTTAGTAGTGACCCGAAAAATATACATTAGCCTACATAATGTAAATATGGTAAATTTGTTATAAATCTAAAAATAATAAACTAATCCAGACGTACTTATTTATAAGGTCTGAGACTGAAATCGGAAAAATAAAATCATATTGTAGGCCAACATTCAAGGCAAATAACAAAGCAAGTAGCCTAAGACTTACTTCATTAGAATTCCTATTTATGATAATCGTATCAAATTATTAGTTTCAGGTGAAACACGTTTATTTAATTTCTTTGTCAGACTCACTAAATAGAGTTTGAATTATTCATAATTATAGCAAAACTGCTTTGAATATGTACCTGTCTCTTCTGGACAAGGGCGACAGTTTGTTTTTAAAACTGCTGGGGATAATTATTGATTATTCACATAGCCTATAATTATTCAGCCGTCGGCTATAGGCTATATGCGCAGTAATAAAACGTGTTCACTTTGCAACCCTTGTCGTTCTGTGGGGGGAAACTTTAACAGTTCAGAGTCCTGCAACAGGGCGGGTACCCGCGGATGGAATATTCCAAAGCAATAAAAGACAAATTATTAATGCTACTATAATTTACATTTAATCAGGGATCCCGTTATTTTCTGTCTTTGACAGTTTTTTTAAATAAATAAAAAATCTGAAACATATTCAATATTATTTAATTTTTCCTTGATTTTAGTTAATATTCAGCCCGAACAATCTGAACAAAGAATCTCCATCATGCCATCACACATGGAGCAGATGAAAACATGTACTAAATATGAACATTTTACCTCTCTTATGCACCTGCTTGTGCATAAGAGAGGCTGAATCCCCTCCGGTCGCACACTGGAATAACAAGCGCCACTTCTTTCTCAACTTTCTTATTGCCTCAGCCGGATGAAATAGTGTTGCATTGAGTACGGTATCCAGGTCTGAGATGATGATGCTCAGATGCTCTCATTAGAATCTTTTTTGATTGATTCAGTTTCCTAAACTCTGTGCTTAAAGTTGAAAATGACTGTGTGTCTGCATCAAGTGGTCAGTGGCATAAATTGTAAACTTTTACAATGAGGCACGTCTTCTAGTTCGGGTCCACAGGTGTTTCTGATTATTGTACTGACTGATAAATAGAGGTTGCGTCATAATAAACTGACGGCAAAAGCTCATCACACAAACACCTCAGATGGTGTTCCAATTCCTTTTTGTGAATGCACTCTGTACCTGATGGAGTAGTGGAGAGGTTGAGCCGCCCGTCAGAAAGTGAACTTTTGTGTGATGTCCTGCTTCATTTTCTCACTCGATTTTCCTGCCACACAGTAAGGAGCCCTGCTAACAATGGCCTTAACTCTTTCCTTTAGGCTACAGTTTTAAAAAACTGATCAAAGACAGAGAATAACACAATCCCCAAAGGATTATAAATTAGCCTATATTACAATGAATCATGTCCCTTTTAATTCTTTGAAACATATACATCTGATATTAATTTAATGCAGAGAACTCTGTCCAGAAACAAAATATTGTCCACAGTCCCTGACTTTATCTGGGCTCTTCGTTCCTGAATCACAAATTCAGTCGCAGATAAATCTCTCTCTGGCATTGCAGGATAGCGGGAACATTCTGCTGTCAGGGCAAAGCTGGGGGAATATTCTGCCATGTTCTCTCCACAAACACAATATATCAACACCATTATCTTTGGAAGTCGTAAACAAACAAAAGTATTAAATTAATATTTTTAACCTGCAGTAAAGAAACTTCAGCCAGACCCATTGAATTTAATTGATGTATTTTTCCATCTTGAAACGGGTACCAGCGGCAATGCAGGACTCTTCCCTGAACGTGTTTGCGTACGGACTAAAACCTTGATGTATCCAATGCAAAGAACGCTGCAGCATCTGCGCAGAAAGAAATCATGACTGTATGAGAAAGTGCAATGGAGTAATTTAAATAATAGTCCGTTCAGATACTGATTATGTGGAAATTGTGCTAGGAGTACAAGTGGATGTTAGATCTGCGCTGGTAAGAAATTCACCAGGTTTAGAAAAGTGGTCGGGACATGTCCCTAGTGTGCCCAGCTAAAATGAGCCTATGCTTCTGGACACACGAGATCTAACTGTGGTATCAGTGGAAGTCGAGCTTGTAGGAGTAGGGATGCTGTCGCTGTTAGTGTTGCGCAGTCCACAAGCACCGCCGCCACAGAATGCGTTCTCTTGCTAACGTCACTTCCGGCTTTCTGCTCGTTCAGTGCGCAGTGATACAGTAGTAAAATGCTAGTCGCCACAGCATTTTTTTGCTCTCAGTAGGATTATACAAGGCGTGTTTATGACTTTGACAAAGTTCATTGGGTTCAGATTTCTTTATTTTATATGTTTAAAAATGTCAACTTCGTGTCATAAGGTCTTTAAGGTTCTTTTAATGGTTTTTAAGTGTCTCAATGGTCTTGGGCCTTCTTATCTTTCTGAACTGCTTTTACCATATAAACCTTCGCGGTCTCTGCGCTCCTCTGGCAGCCGTCTCCTTGTCACCCCAAAAGTCAGGACACACAAGCATGGGGAGGCGTCTTTCCAGTTTTATGGCCCTCACCTCTGGAACAGGCTGCCAGAGGACCTCAGGGCTGCAGAGAACGTTCATGTTTTTAAGAGCACGCTCAAGACTCACCTTTTTAGCAAGCTTTTAATTGATTATTATTTATTACTGTTTGTTTACTTGCTCTCCATGTTTTATATGACTATATTTTTATCAGTGTTTTACTATTTAATCTTAGCACATTAATTTACTGTTTATTTTATACTTTAATTTATCTTAATCCCCGTTCCAGTGTTTCCTCTGTGGGAGCCCTCTGCCCCGGGAGCGGTGGTCGGCTGTAGCTGCCTGGGTGCTCTCCAGGTGGAGCTTGGGTGGAGGTGGGGGTCTTGGCCTTGCCTGGGTGCCCTGTGTCAGCTGCTGTTAATCTACCGCTGCCGGGGCAGATGGCTCCTCTGATGGCGTTTCCTTGCATGGTTCATCTGCACTCCGCCCAATGTCCTTTTTTACTTTTTCTTTTAACTGTGTGTGTGCATGGGAGATGGGTTGGGGGGAGGGGGGGTATAACTGTGACCATGCTTTTAAATCTGTGGGGGAGGGAAGGGAAGGTGGTTTTATGTGGGGTCATTTTAATCTGTAAAGCACTTTGTGATGCAACTTCTTGTATGAAAAGCGCTTTATAAATAAAGTTTGATTTGATTTGGTTTATTTTCCATCGCCTTGTCCCTGGCGCATCGAGAAAAAAAACAAACCCACAGTAATTTCTAATAAAGATTTCTTACACATATATATTAAGCGGAGTACTGCAGCAAAAGCTGTAGTGCTCCACTTGTGATAGTAAATCTGTCGGGCTTCTACTTGGTCAGGAAAGGACACGTGTTAAAAAAAAGAAGAAACATATAACATTCCAGCCATTATTAATCACATACTCAAAGGCAGCTCTAAGCAGTTTTTTGCCTTGATTTCTAGATCAGAGGAGCATAAAAACCTAACAACAATATATTCATATAACATCATTGTAAATAATTCACTTTCTTTTGATGATACTGATGAAAAACAGACCAATAAAGCTCATATGGTGTTGAACTGAGGGTATTTCCCAGAACAGCACTGAGGTCAGAGCTCACAATAAAAAGCGGAAGGTTTGACAGGAGTGCAATATTTTATCTGTGATTTGTCTCAGCAGGGAGATGAATAAACTCTATACTGTTTAAGGTAATGTATTGCAATTAAAAATGTTCTTGTTGTCAAGGATTTTGATTTTTGTTTGACCCACATGCATGAAACTCTCAGGAGACCAGAAAATGTTTAAAAGGTTTACTGAAATGATGATGATTGTGGGATCTGGGAGGTGCTGGGGAACTGTAAAGAGTTGCTGGTGACCAGGAGCTGAAGCACAGAAATGAGCAGATGATGAGTAGAAGAAAATAGATCTGGAGATTCTGTCATGATAAATGTTTACAGAGATGATGAAGTGGAAATGCCAGGGGAGAGTGAGTGGAGTTGAAGGATGACCAGTGTGGTTGGCGAACCGAAGGCTGGTGGTAAAGGAGGTGAGCCGGAGATTGATAATGATTGAAAATGATCCGAGAGTGAGTTCTTCCATAGAAGTGTTGGAGGGCAAACAGGAAGCATATGATGATGATGATGATGATGATGATGATGATGATGATGATGAAGAGTGAGTCCAGGAGTTCGACGAAGAAAGGTGAGTATGGATGGAGATCAGGGGTGGGCTGGTGTTGAAATTCAGCCCGGGAGCTTGCTTTGGAGAGGTCTTTTATCTGATTGTTTAAAGGATGCAAGTGGAACCATAATTTTCACAAAAATTCTTCTATTGGTGGTATGACAACATAATAATGTTGTTATACTACTAATAATATTAACACGTTTAGGTAATAATAAGCTAATAATATGTTTTATGTTGTCACAACCAGAGGTGGGTATCTGGTTGCATTAAAAAAAATACTTTTAGGAGTAGTTTTACTGCACCACAAATTTTACTTTGACTTGAGTCAAATTATTATGAAGTATTGCTACTCTTTCTTGAGTAAAATTTCTGGTTCCTTTATCTACTCCGAGTAATTTCACTGAATCAAAACAAACATGTTTTAACCAAAAATTTTCCAGACAAGGTCCAAGGACACAAACCTACAGTCTACGATAAAGTGAGACCTCCTGTTTGTACACAAGTTTTGTTGTTCTGTTATTTTCTAGCCGATGGGCCATTTGGAGCTCAATTAAATATACAGTAAACACTTTATATTGTAACTGGAACCCTGTTCTAACACAGATACATCATATCTATATCATATCTATTGTAAGTATTAATTTAATACATTTTATGTTTCCTCTTAATTTTAATTTGAAAACGTGGTTCTTCTGCTTTAAATGTATTTTGTAATTATATTTTTGTGTTTTAATTCTCTCATTGTATTCTTTAAAATACCAGAACTGGCACATAGCTTTATATTTTTTTCTGATTGATGAAATCCTTTTAAATAATCAGTGCCAGTAGAACTGATCAGAACATCTGATCAGTTGCTAAGTACTTGGGTAGCCTTGTTTCGTATTTTTAATCTGGAGAAAATTCTTGGATAGCTACTTTATACTTTTATTTTTGTGCTACTCTTACTTGAATACAATTCTGGGTACTCTCCTCTGGTCGCAACCTAAAAACATTCCGGAATATTTCCAAACTCCATGAAATTGAGCGCAGCCAGGGAGAGAGAGACTTTTCTGCGGCTGATTGGATGATTCAAAAATAGAAAAAACATGTTAGGCCAGGGACTGTGGACCATGTTTTTGTACAGCAATCACCGCCGGATCAAATAAATGTCAGCAGTTGGACATGAAATAAAAATAATTCATTGTAATGTTATATTCAGCATGTCAGAGAAAGTCCAACTGAAAATTGATCCCTTTCAAAAAAGTTGCCTTGCCTGGATATCTTTTAAAGAGTGTGTGGCATGTTCTTCTTATGCAGAAAGAGAAATTCTGAGGTCCAGTACATCAATAATTTTACCTGTAATAGATCTGTAAGTTCAATAAATGATTTATACTACCTATTTGAAATTTTGCACTCACAGGTTGTCCGCACTGTACGCCTTGAAATTAGCTGCATGTCTCTTTAAGAGTCTCGGACACGCCCCCTTCAACACGCTGCAGTCAACGTCATCACAACATTCTCCAGTCGCATGGGGACGAAGCGTTACAATACCGTAGCATCGGTGCGCCGGACTTTTCGAAGACAGGCATATCTTTCGGTTTACTATGGCCACGCAGGACATGGTACAAGCATATGCATTTGATCCCGTCTCTGACCCTGAAAGTGAAATATTGGATGAACCGGAGCGCGTTCAGTGGCTCGTTCAAGAGCTACTCCTTTCCACAGGCGCTACCTGATTGCTGCTGCTGACGCTCTGCTTTAGTGCTCTGGGAGCGGGGGAGGGAGGGCTGTGGAGAGACGTGGGCGGTAATCAAAATTTAGGGGCGTTGCTGGGAGGTTAGGGCGTTCCTAGGAGGACCCTAGTGATCAGTGCTCAACATGGCGGCCGCGAGAGTTTATAGATATTACTCAAACATACATAGATTAACCTAAGAAACACTTTAGGCATGTATTTAAGGAGGAATTGGCATAAGAATGTGATGAAAAGCTTTAAAAAGTGGATTTTACATGCCACCCCTCCTTTAAACCACATGCAGAATCAAATGGGGAGTCTAAATAGTAATGAAAGATTTACAACATGAGTACCCAATCTGCTGCTCTTCAGGCTGATGGACTGTAGAGTTTAGCGAAGGTGCACAGTGGCAGTACCCCTCACAAAGATCTGCTATAAAGGAAGATGCCTCACTCACTCACACACACACACACACACACACAAACAGACACGCGGCAGGATCTCGACGCTCAACCACGGTTGCTTTTGGAGTACAAAAACAAACAAACAAACAAACAAACAAACAAACAAAAACGTTCCGGCCCTAGAACAGACAGGCCGTTCGGGAAAACTCCCGAACCTCCCTATGATCAGCCCGCCCCTGATGGAGATCAAGTTGAGTGGATTGGTTTGCAGCAGGAGGGAGTAGTTGGAATGAGGAAGCTGGAACCAGTCGTGAAGACTAACCAGGTAATCCTTGAAAGGAGAAATTAGACTAAAGACGAGGGATCTGGAGCTCAGGAACAAGAGAACTTGAAACCAGTACCTGAAGAAGGAGGACAAGGAAAAGGTGAAGATCAGGAAATAACTTGGGAAAATGCTAGAGGAATCACAGAGGGCTAGAAATGTTCCAAGAAATGCAAACACTTAGGCAATGAGTGACTGGCTTCCACCTCCTTTTATCCTCCTGGTGTTCCTCTGATGAGCCGAAGTACACCTGCAAATCACCACCTACAGGAGTTGAGAGCCAAGACTGGTGCCTCAGCTGTGCCCTCCACTGGATCACCCGTGGAACTGTTATTAATTCATAACCACCACACAGATCAAACCTCCAGACTCACAACTTGTTTTAATGGGCTTTCAGCTGAAGGTTTACCATAATTGTCGGAGTATAAGCCGGTGCTTTTTCACACCCTTTGGACCCTGCGTCCTATACAACTATGTGGCTAATTTATAGATTTTTTATTTGCCAACGGCCCCCGGGGGGTATTATAGCAGGAAGCGCAAAAGGGAGACAGACATGTGGGGAAAGATTGTGCAACACAGAAGACACTAGTTTTCATTTTGAACTGTTATTTTGTGCATTATGCACACACCCTTATCATGAAAAACACATGAATAAATGCTTATGATGCAGCTTTGAAGACAAAGGCAATGGAACTGGCCATCAAAGAAGGAAATAGAGCTACTGCACATAAGCTTGGCATCAATGAACTGATGGTGAGATGTTGGCTTTAGTGGGCAAGTGGAAGAGGAAGATGACTTTTCTGGTAGGCTAAAGTATGTTTTATTTTCTAACCAAGCATGTTACTGTCGTGTTGTTGTTGTGTTGATGCCGTGTTGGTGGTGTACTGCTGATTTTCAGGCAGAGTTAGAAAAAAAGCATGTCTTAAACTAAGAAACTATTTTCAGGTCCTCTCATTAGTCCAAAAATTATGGTATTTTGTGTTTTTATGTGTTATTAACGAATATGCCAGCGAGAGGGACGGAGGCATGCCCTGGCTGCATTTTTCTACTGATGCTGGAGCTTCTCATTACAGGTAAATTTCATTTTTTTAAATATGTAGATTCTTACTTTAATTGAATGTGTTTCGTCATTTCCAAAGTTAACACATTTCTAGGACTTATCTTACACGTTTCGCTGCCTTTTCTAACAGCAGCAACTTCAACACACCCAGGGGACCTCACTGTCAGAACTGGAGATGATGTATCTCTGTCTTGTGGAAACAGAACAGATAATCAGGATGAGTCCAGTTCTGCTGAGTTGTTCCTTTTTGGGTTTTCTCCACAGCAGCAGAAATACTGGCTGAACTTGGGGAGTCACACAGAGAAGTGACCACCAGATCAAAAAGGCGGAGTGTTACAGTGAACGGTTCTCTGGTCATACAGTTGGTCACAGAGAAAGATGTTGGATTTTACACCTGCAGAAGAAATGTATCAGGACAACAGCAGGAATATGAATAATTTCTATCCGTCATTGACAGTAATGAAACCATAACCACTTCTTCTCCAAAGATAAAAATATGGTTTGACTCACTCCTGTACAACGTGAGAGCACCATCCCCTGTGGGGTTCCTGTGCCACTGAGCGCCAGGTTGGCCAAAAACCTTTTACTTCTCACCTCTCACAAACTGTGGTCTATTTGTTGGGTAGCCACTGATCCAGATGACTTCACTAATGTCTTCTGGAGTTTTTTGCATGATAAATCAGGCTGAACCGTACAAGGTGCATTGTAAAAATCTAAGAACATGATCCTCAACGAGGTGGCTGCTTTGTCCAGATGCATGATATTGTCTTCACACAGCTCCATTGTGATAGGCAAATTACATTGGGTCCTGAAAGTGCTAGTTTCCCTACCAACATAGACCAACAGGAGTTACTCCAGGACTTTTATAATGTATGATGATGTATGATGGATGAGGTTTGCCGAGGTAATATAACTGGGCAGGATTTCTTTCCTGGGAACTTGCTCCTGATTTAGGTTTAAGGTACTGTAAATTTCACATAGTTGGTCCACACAGGCCTCCGGGATACTGCGGCCTGTGTTACCTTTTCTAAAGTAGAGATTTAAACCAAATGATACGTCGGGTAGCTCTCTAAAGGAGATATGCAGCACTCTAAAAGAAGATTTTGAATGGCATACCTTTCAATGCCTTCCTAGCCTCTGTAGTGTGGGATGTTTGACTGCCCAGAACGAGCAAGGTTAGATTAAGTATGTTACTGCTTACCATATAATAGAGAAATGCAATGAACATAAAGGGAATCAGACAGTTCTGTTCTGACAACAAACATTCCCTACTCATGGTGACTGAGCAGTGAAGTGTCCAGTTTGCGGCTTGTCCTGCACCGCGTTATAAAGAAACATTCATGTATAATTAGAGTCTTATTTTATCTTTAACACAACACTCTTATGACAGCACCTCCCTTTCAGTTCTCAATGGAAACTTGCATCACAGGTAAAATAAGGAACCAAAATATCTCCGACCAATCAAAGATTGTATCTGTGTTTTGTAGCAGCGGTTTATCAGTATCTAGTATTTAGTTAAAGTTAAGTTAAATTCTGGTAATAAGCTCTTCACTGTATTGCACAAATCGACTATCCATCCATCCATCCATTTTCTATACCCCCGTTGTGGGGTGGGGCTGGGGCAATGGTGCCTATCTCCAGTGGTCAAGGGGTGAGAGGCGGGGTACACCCTGGACAGTTCGCCAGTCCATCGCAATAAAAAATATAAAATGAAATAAAAATATAGGTAAAATAATCCTAATCAAGCAAACAAAATGTAACACAACACAAACAGTGGACAAGTGTATGCTTTTGCAGTGCTGCGGAGCTCAATGCTTTTTAAACGTACCTGCATTCCCACGAGTAAAGCTGCCACTAGAAACAAACACTTCAGTACCAGCAACCAGAGAAGTATGATACGTCATGTGACATCATACCTTAGCAGCCACATGATCAGCCATTTTTTTCTGTAGTGCACTGAAGCAAAAGGGACCTTTCTCTAAAATAGATATTTTTTGGTACTTTGGTGTTATTCCCCCGATTGACATAGCTTTATTGAAACTGAAATACCAAAAATGTTTTAATTAAATCCCTTCAGTAAGAGGTGAGAAAAAAATCTAAAACAAGAGTCTGCAATGCAAAGCTGGATAAAGTTAGAGGCACACAGGTTTTTTTGGGAGTTTGCTTATTCACAAAGAGGAAATGAAAGAATGACAGGGGATATTAAGTTGGCGAAGAGATCTAAACCACTACTAAGAATATTTATACACTGAACAAAAATATAAATGCAAAACTTGCTCCCATTTTTCATGAGCTGAACTAAAAGATTTGAAACAGTTTCTATATACACAAAAGACCCATTACTCTCTAATATTGTTCACAAATCTAAATGTGTGTTAGTGAGCTCTTCTCCTTTTCCAAGATAATCCATCCCACTTTACAAGTTTGGCATGTAAAGGTGCTGATTAGACAGCATGAATATTGCACAGGTGTGCCTTAGACTGCCCCCAATAAAAAGCCACTCTGAAATGTGCAGTTTGATCACACAGCTCAATGGCACAGATGTCACAACTTTTGAGGGAGCATGCAATTAGCAGGATGACTGCAGGAATGTCTGCCAGAGCTGTTCTCTGTGAAATTAATGTTATTTTCTCTATCATAAGAAGTCTTCAAAAGAATTTTAGAGAATTTGGCAATACATCCAACTGGCCTCACAACCACAGACCACATGTAACCACAGAAACCCAGGATCTCCACACTCAGCATGTTCACCTCCATGATAGTCTGAGACCAGCCACCCGGACAGCTGCTGCAACAATCGGTTTGCCTAACCAAAGAATTTCTGCACAAACTGTCAGAAACAGTCTCAGGATGGCTCATCTGCATGTTCGTCTTCCTCATCAGAGTCTCGACCTGACTGTAGTTGGTCGTTGTAACCGATCTGAGTGGGCAAATGATCACATTCGATGATGTCTGGCACGTTGGAGAGGTGTTCTGTTCACAGATGAATCCTGGTTTTTACTGTTCAGGGCAGATGGCAGACAGCGTGTGCGTCATCGTGTGGGTGAGCAGTTTGCTGACATCAATGTTGTAGAGTGGCCCATGATGGCAGTGGAGTTATGGTGTGAGCAGGGGTATTGTTATGGACAACAAACACAGGTGCCTTTTATTGATGGCATTTTGAATGCACAGAGATACCGTGACGAGATACTGAGGCCCATTGTTGTGCCATTCAGCCACGACCATCTCCTCATGTTACAGCATGATAATGCATGGCCCCATGTTGCAAGGATTTGTACACAATTCTTGGAAGCTGAAAACATCCCAGTTATTGCATGACCAGCATACTCACCGGACATGTCACTGATTGAGCATGTTAGGGATGCTCTGAATCTGTGTATATGACAGCGTGTTCCAGTTCCTGCCAATGTTCAGCAACTTCGTACGGGTATTGAAGAGGAGTAGGCAAGGCAAGGCAAGGGAAGGCAAGGCAACTTTATTTGTATAGCAAACTTTCAACAGCATGGTAATTCAAGGTGCTTTACATGATTTGGTGATTTAAAAACAAAACAAACAGACATGGAATGTAACATTGCAAATTAAAAGTAAAAGAAACACACATTACACATGATACACAATAAAGCAAGAGAAAGATCAATAAAGCAAGAGAGCATGAACACATTTCATACATATGACATCAATCATTTACTGGAAGGCAATTCTAAACAGATGGGTTTTTAGTCTCGATTTAAAGCAGTTCAGTGTTTCAGCAGCTCTACACTTGTCAGGAAGTCTGTTCCAGATAAGGGGATCATAAAAAGTGAAAGCTGCTTCTCCATGTTTAGTTCTGAGTCTAGGGATGTTTAGTAGGCTAGAGTTGGAGGACCTGAGTGGTCTTGGTGGTTGGTACCATGACAACAGGTCTTCAACATATTTTGGTGCTAAGCCATGTAATGATTTATAGACTAGTAGGAGTATTTTGAAGTTTATTCTCTGAGATACAGGGAGCCAGAATAAGGACTTTAGAACTGGGGTGATGTGCTCTACTTTCCTGGTTCTAGTGAGGACGCGAGCGGCAGCTTTCTGGATCAGCTGCAGCTGTCTAATTGACTTTTTAGGCAGACCTGTGAAGATGCTTTTGCAGTAATCAATCGGACTAAAGATAAACACATGGATGAGTTTTTCGAGGTCCTGTTGATACATCAGTCGTTTAATCCTAGAAATGTTCTTCAGGTGATAGAAGGCTGACCTTGTTATTGCCTTTATGTGACCCTGGAGGTTCAGGTCTGAGTCCATTACTACACCTAGGTTTCGGGCCTGATCAGTAGTTTCTAGCTGTATTAATTGAAGCTGTGTGCTGACTGTTGATCGTTCCTCTTTGGGTCCAAAAATAATTACTTCAGTTTTGTTTAGTTCAGCGTAACAATTAGATGTAGGTGCAGATTTTCTCCAACTAGAAATGTCTTTTTAGTTTTGTACATAGTACTTACTTTAGGGATTTCATGTTTAATTTGCATTATTGTGTTGCTGTTGCCGCAGCTCTTATAATATCTTTTGTCAGAATGGAAATCTGAACAAAAACAAAAGGTGAGAAATTCCCTAATAGAATCAGAGAAGCCTGAAGTTGTTTTTGGGTTGAGGCTGAGCTTAAGTTAGCTTTTTTACTCTTTTTCAGGTAGCAAAACAAAGATTGATTGGATTGTTGAGGTAAAGATGGATCAACAAAGTATATGAAACAAAAACTAAACCTGCTTAACACTTGACAACTGGTGGTTTTCCAAAGTACAGCCTCAGTTTTTAGTTGTTTTCCCACAGATGGAGGATGATGAAGAGGAAGAAACAGTGATATGAGGAATATGAGGAGATTTGAGATAACTGTCCTTCTGTCACCATGCACCAATTAACAACGTCAAAATCAACTTCCCAAAAAATATATTATGTTAGTGTTTAAAATAATCTTACTTTAAATGAAAAGACAGCAAGTTAATCAAAACTGAATTTGTCAAACCTCTGATTCAACTTTCACATTGTTAAAAATGTCCAGTTTGCTCTTATTTTTATTTTTTTACATTCATTGCTAAGCTGAGTTCCATTAGGTTAGCTACTGGAAATAGTTATTCATGCTCATCACTCTTAATCTTAATTAAATGTTCTTGCCAAACTGTAAGCTGTTAGGAGCAGTTCCACTGTTGTGGAAATTCCTTAAAACGGATGAAAATGGATTCCTTCAGTCTTTTGAGTTCCTAATACAGACTGTTAATTAACAAGGAGGAACAGCATTATGCATGGACTGTCCTGCTCAACCCAGAAAGACACAAACATTGTATAGCAAAGCTCCTCCCTACATACCAGCCCTCTCTGTCTGCCTCCAGAGGACTGGTTTACGCTGGCTAAATAATAAGCAGGCAGCAGCTTTCAGGGTTAGTCCACTGTCTTCTAAATAGATGATTTATTTAAGTCTATATTCTGTTTTCTAATGTCCCTGACTTCTGTTACTAAAGCACGCAAAATTGTCATCCCTAGAATACTTCCATTACAGCAACAGTTCTAAAAACTGCACTACTGGGAAACCTGAGGGTGCTGCTCTGACAAATCAAACAGGGCCAAGGGTTTACCAGAAACCTGAAGGTTGCTCATCTTAACTGGTCAGGCACTGGACTGGAAATATAATTTAACAAGTAACTCCAATATCTCAAATTTTGAAGAGAAAAAAAATCATTTGACATACGAAGGCTACTTTAAAATAAATGCTGACTATAGATAAGATAACTTGATATGGTTAACTGTTTGAATGCTAATATCTCAGCAAGTCAAATAAAAGAGGTTGCATGCACAGGATGTGGGATCCATGGAAGCTTTAAACATCTAGATCATCTCAGGTCCAAGATTCAGGCTGAGCCCGAGTGTCCCTGAAACAGTCCATCACATAACTGGGTGCAAGATGCTCGGGGGTAAAGCATAAATGGAACACCATAACAAAGTCATAGGAATGGGGTAAAGGAATGTCTGTGCCAAGATTGGGCAAATGGTCCAACAGTCAAAGAATCATGGAAAACAAGAGGGCCAAATGTGGACTTATTTTCTTTTTGCCTAAACTCGAATAGGCAACAGGGGACGCTGGACAACTCCACTCATTCAGTCTTTTATTTTCTCTGCTTAACTGATGAGTTATAAGTTGATAACCTTAAACAAACAAAGTTACAGAAATTAAATACAAATACTTGCTTCAGTTAACAAATTCAGTAACCTTAATAAGTCATTTAACTTAGATAAACTTAAGATTTCACCTGTACATTTCTTAAAGGAGCACGGGGCAGAATGAAGAAACAAAACTCACGAGCGACGCGGCCGTTGTTCTGACTATCTGTGCTACCCCTCAATCAGTGCTTACCATGTAGCACTGCGCATGCGCATTTCGATGTTACGTCACCATTAGCTTACTCAGCAAATCTGTCATCGAGAATTCCTACCTGAAAGTTCAATTTCGTCTGTTTTATTTCTTTGAAGTTTACGGTGAGTTTAATTCATATTAGTTTATTACTGGCTAATTTTTATTCATAATATTTTAAGGCTTTCCCTAAGCTACTTGTTTTAAGTTTACATGACAGCGCTTGTATGTTAGTTTCACTTCTGTGGTATCGTTATACTGCATGTAAACAAGTCCCATTAATTAGAGTCGTAGAATAAATGAGGTGTATTTTGCGGGCTATTTGTGCCTATAATCATATTACATTTTAATATTAGAGTCGTAGAATAAATGCAGTGTATTTTGCGGGCTATTTGTGCCTATAATCATATTACATTTTAATATTAGAGTCATAGAATAAATGCAGTGTATTTTGCGGGCTGTTTGTGCCTATAATCATATTACATTTTAATATTAGAGTCATAGAATAAATGCAGTGTATTTTGCGGGCTGTTTGTGCCTATAATCATATTACATTTTAATATTAGAGTCATAGAATAAATGCAGTGTATTTTGCGGGCTGTTTGTGCCTATGATCATATTACATTTTAATATTAGAGTCATAGAATAAATGCAGTGTATTTTGCGGGCTGTTTGTGCCTATAATCATATTACATTTTAATATTAGAGTCGTAGAATAAATGCAGTGTATTTTGCGGGCTATTTGTGCCTATAATCATATTACATTTTAATATTAGAGTCGTAGAATAAATGCAGTGTATTTTGCGGGCTATTTGTGCTTATAATCATACTACATTTTAATATTAGAGTCATAGAATAAATGCAGTGTATTTTGCGGGCTATTTGTGCTTATAATCATACTACATTTTAATATTAGAGTCATAGAATAAATGCAGTGTATTTTGCGGGCTATTTGTGCTTATAATCATACTACATTTTAATATTAGAGTCGTAGAATAAATGCAGTGTATTTTGCGGGCTATTTGTGCTTATAATCATACTACATTTTAATATTCTGGATAATACTGCTATCTGCTCTATGTCTTACTGGCTTGGTATATATTCATTTGCTGCTTTACAAACTAATAACAGATTTCCAGAGTTATCAGTCATCTACAGATCAGTACTATTACCATTTGTTTTTGTAGTAATTAACAGTCACTCTGTTGGCCCACAGTCATGATGCGCTGGGTTTTAATTGATGATTGGCAGGTGGAAGTAGCTGTGATGTTATGCATGCTGTTCAACGCTGTTTTAGGACACTGAATGGAAATAACTGCCACTTCGACAAGGTAATGGGAAAATAATATATTTTTATTCTTAAAATAATTTAATGGTTTCCTAGCATTTGTCTGATCTGATCCGATTTTTCCATGCTACCCACATATATTTAACAGGTAAGATATTCTGATCAAGGTTTTCGTGCATCTTTATGTGCTAGTTTTAGCTTTATATTAAACGGGTAGCATGTTCTGTGGATTGAAAGAAAAGTTTTCATTATTCATATAAATTGTTGGTATCTTAGGCATTACTGCTAAACTGCCACTTCAATCCTGTCAGTTGAAAAATATTTTCTGAGGATTATATTTAACATAAAAGCTAACAGCTGTTGTTTTCGGCATGTAAACATACCGGTAGCACTTTTCGAGGAGTAGCACCGACAGATAGACATAGCTATCTATGCGCGCTATGGTAGGACATTCTGAGGAGGTAAAACAGAACCTCCGTGAAGCTGTCCCCCCACCCACTTGAAAAGTAAAATCTAATAGGCGGAGCGGTTAGTGCTTCGTTTGTGCTGATTTGTGCAGGTAAAATTATCGTTTGTGCTGCTTTGGTTTTTGAGATATTAAACTTTATTTTATAGGTCATTCAAAGGTCACCGTCCCCCCAGACAGCTCCAAAACGGACCAAAATAGTCTACTTTTTTAGTGCTTCGTTTGTGCTGATTTGTGCAGGTAAAATTAACGTTTGTGCTGCTACGGTTTTTGAGATATAACAAGTTTTATTTTTGCGTGGTGACGTCACCGTCCCCCCAGACAGCTCCAAAACGGACCAAAATAGTCTACTTTTTTAGTGCTTCGTTTGTGCTGATTTGTGCAGGTAAAATTAACGTTTGTGCTGCTACGGTTTTTGAGATATAACAAGTTTTATTTTTGCGTGGTGACGTCACCGTCCCCCCAGACAGCTCCAAAACGGACCAAAATAGTCTACTTTTTTAGTGCTTCGTTTGTGCTGATTTGTGCAGGTAAAATTAACGTTTGTGCTGCTACGGTTTTTGAGATATAACAAGTTTTATTTTTGCGTGGTGACGTCACCGTCCCCCCAGACAGCTCCAAAACGGACCAAAATAGTCTACTTTTTTAGTGCTTCGTTTGTGCTGATTTGTGCAGGTAAAATTAACGTTTGTGCTGCTACGGTTTTTGAGATATAACAAGTTTTATTTTTGCGTGGTGACGTCACCGTCCCCCCAGACAGCTCCAAAACGGACCAAAATAGTCTACTTTTTTAGTGCTTCGTTTGTGCTGATTTGTGCAGGTAAAATTAACGTTTGTGCTGCTACGGTTTTTGAGATATAACAAGTTTTATTTTTGCGTGGTGACGTCACCGTCCCCCCAGACAGCTCCAAAACGGACCAAAATAGTCTACTTTTTTAGTGCTTCGTTTGTGCTGATTTGTGCAGGTAAAATTAACGTTTGTGCTGCTACGGTTTTTGAGATATAACAAGTTTTATTTTTGCGTGGTGACGTCACCGTCCCCCCAGACAGCTCCAAAACGGACCAAAATAGTCTACTTTTTTAGTGCTTCGTTTGTGCTGATTTGTGCAGGTAAAATTAACGTTTGTGCTGCTACGGTTTTTGAGATATAACAAGTTTTATTTTTGCGTGGTGACGTCACCGTCCCCCCAGACAGCTCCAAAACGGACCAAAATAGTCTACTTTTTTAGTGCTTCGTTTGTGCTGATTTGTGCAGGTAAAATTAACGTTTGTGCTGCTACGGTTTTTGAGATATAACAAGTTTTATTTTTGCGTGGTGACGTCACCGTCCCCCCAGACAGCTCCAAAACGGACCAAAATAGTCTACTTTTTTAGTGCTTCGTTTGTGCTGATTTGTGCAGGTAAAATTAACGTTTGTGCTGCTACCGTTTGAGATATACACTTGAAAATGTTTTTCAAATGGTCGTGTGCCTTTTGTGTATAAAAGTGTTCAATAACTTGATTTCCTTCTGGGATCAATAAAGTATTTTTGAATTTGTTGAATTAAATTGAATAAAGTTCTGCAAGAAAACCTTGTCTCCTTATGTTTTTATGATCTAAATTTGTTGCACATGTACATTAATAAATTTTACTTGTTCAATTATGTTCCTTTTATAAATTCAAGATTCTAGTTCATAAAAAGAAAAAACATGCACATGTCGAGGAGGCGAACCCTTGACAGAGGTTATAGGCTTTGCACCTGTCTTAGCCACTGTCCCACACATCTCCCTGCTGAACACGAGACATGCTAGACATATGTTAAAGTGGATCTTTCCTATTCAAACATAATCTTTATTGAAATAAACCGAACAATCTGCATTGCCATCATTTTTACAACAAACGAACAAGCTAGCAGTCTTTGCATCAAATAAAAGTTTGGCAGGAAAGGTATTTCAAGTAGTTTTTTTTTTTTACAACCCTTTGTATTTTTTGAACAAGGTAAGAGTATATTTCAATTAAACTTTAGATACTGAGTTAATACATGGTATACTATACATGATTTTAGATATTGAGCAAACACACAGTGTAGTACACATCGTAAAATTCACTGAATCAAGCCAGAAAGAGTGATTTTTTTATTTATTAACATTTTTAAAAACGGTTACTTTTATTTGCAGATTCAAAGAAAAACATTTAATAAAGCACTAAAAAATAACCAGTACACTGGACCAAAGTGCTGTACAGTACATGTTAATGTATAAAACAACATTCAGACAGAATAATACCAACAATGCAATTTAAGTAGAAGAAGAAGACACACCGTGTTAAAGATTTCTTTGTCAGGTCACTAGCAAAACTTCTTCAGTCACAGTGCTTGGACCATGCAAAAGAGCTCTTACGTGCTATCACTGTTGTGGCACTCAGTGAAGCAGAAGGTGATGACAGTTCTGGAGCCCCTCTTGCATCTGAAAGGTGCAAAAAATATCTGAAAGCGCAGATTGCTGATGACTCCATCATCGTTCCAGATGAAGAGATAGAGGAAAGTGACAAAGTGGAATCAGTTGACGAGATCCAGACTGAAATAAGACAGTGGATAACAGAAATATGTGAGGAGAGCAGGTCACTTGCTTCAGCTGACGGGGATAGAGATAATATTCACTTCCTTCCTGAGATTATTCCACATATAATAAGACTAGCAAGTTACTTGCCACTCTGGACAGGAATTATGGTCCCTCTCTTCAAAAGCACCAGCATCACAGCAAGCTCAGCCACTGTTGAAGCGGAGTTCAAAAACATAAAACATGGCCTTTTTAAACATGAAAACTTGCCTATCCGAGCTGACCGCTTCATTGCTCGTCATCTTTCCTTCATCGAAGGAAATATGCGGATATGTTCTGCACAAGAAAATAACAAAGATGAGGCAACAGTGGACTCACTGACAGTGACAGATATTAATCCAGGATCCATGACTACTCACAGTGCAGAAGAGAAAATAAAAATGGATGCTCAACAATTTGTGGGATCTGATGCAAATGTTGCTCTGCTTGATGAAGATGCCGTTGAGAACTGGAGGGGCCAAGCTGTTCCACCCAAAAAAAGGAAGAGGACCTCCTACCTCTCTCCTTGTACTGAGTGGCTCAATGCAGATGAATCTTTTGGGGCCAAAAGAGTGAAGTTGGGATTATTAAAAAATGGAAGCCTTCACCAGCCTATTAGATTTGGGGAATCACCAATCTCTGTAATCAATACCTGTGGATTTGACGCATTAGTTCAGTGCTTATGTTGTGCCTTCTGCGACACCTCAGCATTTCAAAATGCTGTTATGAAAGACAGCGAAAACCCAGTCTTGCAGTTGGTGAAAGCCATTGCCACAGATGGTGTGACCCAACAAACCTACAAGAGGAGGGCAGAGTTGCTTAGTGCAATGTTTGAAGCAGTCCAATTGAGGTCTGGTGCCCTCCAAATTGATGCTCAGTGCAACATCTCCACTGTCATTGAAAAGACAATGAGGAACATTTCAAGTGTTTATTTCACCAAATACTGCTCTTCACAATACTGCTATCTCAGTAAAGGGATGACGAGGGAAGTGCCTCTTGTTTCTCCTGCCATTTCTGTCCTCAAAGGTTCTTGTATGGCTCATCTTGGCACTGCTGTGGAAGCAGGACTCAGCCTACCTGAGTCTCCCTGCCTCAGGCCAATCTCCAATGCATCTCTATGTCCACCAGATTTCAAAACAGAAGACAGCACCTCAGGAAAGGAACTCTGTGCAGGGACAGTTACTCACAGCTACAAGATTGGAGATATAGTATGGATCGATACTGACCTTGCAAACAAAAAAGAGGTTTCCTTGAATGAATGTCCTGCCGATCTGGTTCTCCAAGGCAAGACTTTCACTTTGAGGGCATTGATTGCATTCCAAGGAAGCTTGTCCAGTGGTGGTTTGGGGCACTACACTGCCTACTGCAGGAGAGCTCCATGTGTCTGGGAGTTCTACGATGACCTGGCAAATGGAGTGAACACGGCATCTGAAAACCAAAAGTTACAACCCCATGCTGTGTTATACACAGTATAATGAGCATTGCTTGTATTCTGTCTTTTGTTTTATTACTGTTACATGTGTTCATTTGGCTAAGTTGTGTTATCAGCATGTTCAGTCTTTCATATAAAGTAATTTTTCAAAATCAAGTCACTTTTGCACTCTTTTCTTTTTCAATAAGGTATATTTGCTTTTCAAACCCAGTCAACCTCACCTGTATCCTCTTGAAGGTAACATTTTTCTTTCAATAAATTTGTAGTATTTATTATGTGTTGATCTCATGAGCAAAGTCACGGGTCAGCCAACTTTTCAGTTCCAAATACAATGTCTAGAGCTGCAAAAAAAGAAGATAGAATTCATAAAGATGTACTAAACAATTTGTTGTATTTTGAAAGATATGGAAATGTCAACTAAAATTATTGTTATTTTTTGAATTACTTTTAGAACAAAATGAATAATCTAACATTTACAATGGGAAAACACTATTTTGGAAAATGAATCCAGTTAAGTGAGCCTTTTTCTTAAAAATGTAAAATTACAAAAGATAGGTAACCAACTTGAAATTTACAGCACATAGTTTGTAGCTAAGAAAGATTGAATTACTTCTAAAAGCCTTTTACAATCTTATGTTTTAGATATTCAATGCAGACATTTCATAAAAACATAAACCACAAACAGAATTCCTTATTGTTGTCTTCCTAATAACACATTTTTTTAGGTTTCATAAGAGCCACAGGGGAGGGGCTA
The DNA here is from genome assembly GCA_963556495.2 of Valencia hispanica. Classification (NCBI taxonomy): domain Eukaryota; kingdom Metazoa; phylum Chordata; class Actinopteri; order Cyprinodontiformes; family Valenciidae; genus Valencia; species Valencia hispanica. The sequence continues at coordinate 42,631,836 of OY747719.1, read as the reverse complement.
AAGAGCCATAGGTTGCTCTACAGCCTAAAATCTAAAAATCTGCATTTAGACCCCTGGCCTAAATGCTGTAGAATATCCCCCTTTCCACATGGAGGTGGCAATCAACAAACATTCTCAAAGTAACACTTAAAATCGAAAAGTAACATATAAGCAAACATACATTTTCTCTAAGACAGCAATAGTAAATGACCTTCATTTCTGTAGCGCTTTATCTAGTCTTTGAGGACCCCAAGGCACTTTACAGTGGGCTATATTCAGTCATTCACCCATTCACGCACACATTCACACACTGATGGCAAACTTTTGGATGATAGCCACAGCTTCCCTGGGGCACACTGACAGAAGCGAGGCTGCTGTACAGTAATAATAATAATAATAAACTTGTATGGTTAAAAGCAAAATCATACAAACTGACTGAAAAAACACTGTAGGTTCACTTCAATCACTTCGCCTGTGATGCCAGTTTTAAGAGGATCAAATGCAAATATTAGTCTATCTTGTGTTCGTTTCAGCTCTGGTTTAATAACCACCACCTTATGAACCTGTTTATGTTCTGAAACATACAAAACATTCATAAAAACTAATACCACAGCAAGCACAAGAAAAGTGGATGTTTACATAACAGAGTTCTACAGCTGTGTTTAAAACCACAGAACCACAAACAGCAGTGTTATTATGGTGTAGGCTGTAAATAACTTTTTGAATATCTCAAAAACCGTAGCAGCACAAACGTTAATTTTACCTGCACAAATCAGCACAAACGAAGCACTAAAAAAGTAGACTATTTTGGTCCGTTTTGGAGCTGTCTGGGGGGACGGTGACGTCACCACGCAAAAATAAAACTTGTTATATCTCAAAAACCGTAGCAGCACAAACGTTAATTTTACCTGCACAAATCAGCACAAACGAAGCACTAAAAAAGTAGACTATTTTGGTCCGTTTTGGAGCTGTCTGGGGGGACGGTGACGTCACCACGCAAAAATAAAACTTGTTATATCTCAAAAACCGTAGCAGCACAAACGTTAATTTTACCTGCACAAATCAGCACAAACGAAGCACTAAAAAAGTAGACTATTTTGGTCCGTTTTGGAGCTGTCTGGGGGGACGGTGACGTCACCACGCAAAAATAAAACTTGTTATATCTCAAAAACCGTAGCAGCACAAACGTTAATTTTACCTGCACAAATCAGCACAAACGAAGCACTAAAAAAGTAGACTATTTTGGTCCGTTTTGGAGCTGTCTGGGGGGACGGTGACCTTTGAATGACCTATAAAATAAAGTTTAATATCTCAAAAACCAAAGCAGCACAAACGATAATTTTACCTGCACAAATCAGCACAAACGAAGCACTAACCGCTCCGCCTATTAGATTTTACTTTTCAAGTGGGTGGGGGGACAGCTTCACGGAGGTTAAAACAGATAGTCAGAACACCGGCGCTGCAAGTAACTGCAGCCAGCCGCACGGGAGCGCGCACAAACGCTTCACTAAAAAAACACATACCTCTTCACAGTGACATACTTCTTTTTCTTAGTGCCACTTTTTAGTGGGCTGTGTGCCGTCCTTGGTCGTTTTCCAGTTGCAGAAGAATCCATTCTCACAATTGAATCAATGGAGGTCTGCGACCCCTTTTCTTCCTCTTTTAAAAATGTCGAGAACGCACAAGCAGTGTCAATTGACATCACACCGGTAGGACAGCGCGAGAAATTCGGGCCCCGAACTGCAGCACATTTTGCAGCACACAGCCAGTTTAAGAAAATGGAATGATACGTGGGTGGGCTCATTCTTTTTGGTTTATAACGCTTCATCACCCAACAGAATAAAAAAACTGGACTTGGATGTTTACTTTATTTACAAATCCTGCCCCTTGTTCCTTTAAATATATCTTAAATAAATATGCACACAATCTTGTAAAGTAAAAAATAATCTATTTATCTTATTAATTAACAAAGAATAAGTAAAAGATACATACCAAAAGCATTCCTGTGGTTGTCAAACACTGGGCAAACAAACCTGAAGCAAACAGGAAAACAGCTGTCTGGCTCACACTATTGCTTCTGGCACTACACTGCCCTCTTGTGTGCAAATAATCTAACTACCAGATAAAATCAAGCACTAAAATGAAAAATAGAATTATTTCTCTCTGCACCATAACACCTAAGATCCTGTGGTGCTTCCAGATCCAGACAGATAAACAGGTTGTGGCTAACAAACTAGATATTATGGTGGTGGACAAAAAAAGAGAGCAGTAGTAGTAGTAGATGTATCAAATCCCAGTGACAGCAACATCAAGAAGAATAAACACAAATAATTCAAGAAATACCAAGGACTCAAAGAGGAAATTAAGAAGTTGTGGAGAGCCAAGGCTCCAGTAGTGCCTGTAATCAGCACTGTATTTAGAAATGTAAACCACAAACTGGAAGAGTTGCTGCAGCAGATTCCAGAGACAATGTCTGAGACCTCTGTCCTGAGGAGCGCATGCCTTAAAACAGCTAAGATACTGAGGAAAAACCCTCAAAGTCCCAGGCCTCTGATAGAAGACCCCTATTTAAAGTGGAACTGCCATAGTTAGGATAAGTGGAAAATGTTCACCTTTATCAGATGAATAAAAAATAACTACCATAGCACATTCTTCTGTTGCTCCATTCTGATTGGTCCAGCTAACAATTGAAATTGACATCTAAATTAAAAACAGATTGTTTTTGATAGATATCAAAATTGTCGATTGTTTCACATTCTGTGATCCTTTAAATTGTCAATCTTGAATGTTGGATTAGGACTTTGTTGTTGGTGCATTTTGTCTTATTTATTCTCAACGTGTGTATTTTCAGGTTTTTCATATGCACTGAGATGCATTGTTGTCTCTGGTGGTTTGGCAGCACTCATTATATCTGTTGTTACAGTCAACATGAGGACCGAAAGAAATGGTGAGAACAATCACAAATGAAGCTTTTACACATAATAGGACATTTGAGCTTAGATATTAAGTATAAAAAACCTAACAGAAAACTATGGCAGATAATGAAACACTGGATTCGTGATTTATTGTTGTTGTAGTGGGAATTAGGAAAAATTTAGGAGGGATATCCTCACTGCTAAAACAGAATGTGTGTTTTCTTGTTTTCAGCAGAGGCTCATGGATGATAATGAAGGTACAGTCATGAATGAAAACAGAAGACTCTTCTGCAACTGTCAGACAATAACGACAAACAGCTTCTGCATCAAGTCACCACAGAAAATCTGTTTAACCGAAGGAGACCAACTGTTTTGTTTCTAGATTTAGATCCTAAAAGAGATCAAACATTTTTATGGAGTTTTATGCAGACAAGTGATGTAGGCTTAGAATTAGTTTAAAACTTGTGTAAATTATTTGTTTTTGTTGTGAAGTTACAGGCCCCTGGCAGTAGGGGGTGCTGCAGGGCTTACAGCTCCCATCACAGCCTTTCAAAACAAGAATGTCCATAAATTTATGTAAGCAGTGATATTTTCTATCAAATTCATCTGCCTCATTGGTTTATGGGGACTAAATAAGAGAGATTGATATTTTATATTCAATTTTGATGCAGAACAAAACAGGCGAAGAAAAGTTAGCTGCTGCTCTGCTGGCTTTATAAAATGGCTCTTTTTTACAGTTCAGGGGGCCGGAGATATTTAATATTAATTTCTTTGGTGTACCAAAAATATATAAAAAGGAAATAAATAGTGGACTGAGGAAGCCAGGATACCTAAAGAGAACAAATACATGCATGCACAGGGAGAACATGCGAACTCCAAGATAGAAGTCTCCAGGCCGGGATTCACACCCAGGACTTTCTTGCTGCAAGGCAATGGTGCATGCACCACTGTGCAGAAGTCATGCCCAGGTTTCGGTCCTCACCAGTCGCCCAGGACACTCTGTGCTGGTTGCTATGCTTCTTGCAGATAGTGGGCTCAGGTGAAAGTGGCTTCCTGTCACATATTCAGGCTGGTGCTCTGACAAACCAAAAGAGGCAAAGGGTTTACAAACTACTTGCCAGTAAGCTCTCCCAAGGCCCGCCCCTAGGACTTTTGTCATATAATACACTGGAAATGACTGATGATGAAATACAAAAATAAATAACTCCAGGTCTCATTTAGAAAACATGCTTGACATATGGAAACCAATTAAAGTCTGACATAATGAGCAATTATGTTTTTCATATATATATATATATATATATATATATATATATATATATATATATATATATATATATATATATATATATATATATATATATATATATATATATATATGAAAAGAAGCAACAAGCAATTCACGTGCTTCTTTTCCCACAGAGGTTCAGCTCAGTTGAAACTTACACCTCTCTAACCTCAGACGCACCCACCTCTGTTATTTTTTTTATCTATTTTTCTTTGTTCTTTGATATATCAATTTTATGTCATTTTATGTATTTGGCACATTTTAAAACAACCCAGTGTTAGATCATTGTAGCATGTGATGCCCATAGCTTTTAAAGTAAGCAAGAAATTAAATGAATATTTTCTAAAAAGATTTATTAAAGCCAGTTGCTGATGTGAGACAAAGACTTATGTCATGAGGAAGTAACACCTTGCAAACCTGCAACTTTTAGCTTGAAGAACAAACCACTTTTAGTCATTGAATCATTTGTTACCAAGACAGCAAGTGAGACAGAGAAGGATAATGATTTAATACAGAGTGATTAAAATGTATTTACTCCTGAAAATGATGCTTACATTTACAGGTAAGTAATCCTTTAACAGTAACATGACAAACTGAAATATAGATATCAAAAAATTTTTTATTAAATTATAATACTGTTTTGTTTATTCCTGAGAAAAAAACAAGATACATTTTATATAAAATTATATTGTACTTCATTACCTCCTATGAAATATATTAATTAGTTACATGGTTAACTAAAATTTTATCCACTTGGTCCTTCAACAGTAGCTACAGGGCAACATATATCCGTCTTCACTGTCAAAGTTAGTGATAAAGCCACTTTGCCGTGTAAAATTGTGACTGATGGTCAGAATAACTGTGACAGAACAACTTGGAGCTTCATTGGATCAATGTCAACAGAGATGCTGTTTGAAGCTGGAAAGATTCAGATGAATACAGCAAATAAAACAGACAGATTGAGTCTGACTGCTAACTGCTCTCTGGTCATAAAGAAGGTCCTCTTTATGGATATTGGTCAGTACACCTGCAGACAGTTAACATCAGGACAACAAGGACAAAACTTTAAGGTTTATCTGTCTGTTGTTCACAGTGAGTATTTACATGTTTTCTGCTCAAATTGTTTTGTTAGAACAACATACTGAAACATCAGAGTTAGTACGGTAATGCAACCCCTAATGTGTTTCTCTCAAATTCTCTAACTTCACCAGTGACTCAACAGAAGATCAATGATTCAGTTGTCTTAAACTGCTCTGTGGTGGACTATAACTACTGCAGGCACACAGTGGAGTGGCTACATGAGGGAAAAGGGGAACATTCCTCACATATAGATCAATCACCGCCTTGGTATCGTTCTACTGCGTCACTGACGACTTGCCTTCATCAAAACGTACATTTTTTTAGCTCAACAAAGTGCAAAGTTACAAACGTCCCGACTAAAGAAGTTCAGCTGTTCACCTTCAATGACCAGTCACTTCAGAATACAGGTGAGAACATACACTTTTTTCGAAAAGTGAAAATGTATACCTCTTTGAGTATTTCTATATATTACAGTGTTTTGAGATAAAGTGGCATGTGGTTAATGTAGGTTAGTGTGGGTTGTTACACAGAGACTGCACAAGAGTACAAAAATCTGCAACCACAACATAACAAGCAAATAGTTCTAGCATGATTATGACTTAAAATAGTTACTCTTAACACTTAACAAAATGGTTTTTAACTTTATTTTTAATGCGTTTGTGTGTGGTACCGTAAAACCAATGCGTTTAATGAAACCATTTTTGATGGTCTCATAATTAATGACTTTAAATTCTTATATTTTTGCTAAAGAAGCTTAAAGGAGTCATAACCTAGTATTATCTTGGATACCCATGCTCTATTGTAGTCTTTCAGGCCCTTCTAAAAAAGAAAAGTTGAAAAAAAGATAAATAAATAAACACAGAGCAGAGGAGCTCTGTGTTTATTAATTCAGCTGCTTCATATGTTTATGGGAACTAAATAAGAGAGATTCATACTTTACATGCAATTTTGATGCAGAAAGAAACAGGCAAACAAAGCCAGCAGCTTCTCTGCTGGCTTTATAAAATTGCTCTTTTTTACAGTTCAAGGGGCCGGAGATTGTTTAAATTAATTTCTCTGGTGTACCAAAAATATATAAAAAGGAAATAAATAGTGGACTGAGGAAGCCAGGATACCTAAAGAGAACAAATACATGCATGCACAGGGAGAACATGCGAACTCCAAGATAGAAGTCTCTGGGGCGGGATTCACACCCAGGACTTTCTTGCTGCAAGGCAATGGTGCATGCACCACTGTGCAGAAGTCATGCCCAGGTTTCGGTCCTCACCAGTGGGCTCACGTGAAAGTGGCTTCCTGTCACATATTCAGGCTGGTGCTCTGACAAACCAAAAGAGGCAAAGGGTTTACAAACTACTTGCCAGTAGGCTCGCCCAAGGGTTAGTCATAGGACTTTAGTCATATAATACACTGGAAATGAATGATGATGAAATACAAAAATAAATAACTCCAAGTCTAATTTAGAAAACATGCTTGACATGTGGAAACCAATTAAAGTCTGACATAATGAGCAATTATATATATATATATATATATATATATATATACATATGAAAAGAAGCAACAAGCAATTCACGTGCTTCTTTTCCCACAGAGGTTCAGCTCAGTTGAAACTAACACCTCTCTAACCTCAGACACACCCACCTCTGTTATTTTTAAATCCATCTTTCTTTGTTCTTTCATATATAAAATGTTATGTATTTGTCACATTTTAAAACATACAATACAATAATGCCTTCAGAAATAAGGGTCAGAGGAGACCCTTATTTCTGAAGGCACTATTGTCTCGCGAGATTTGATGCGATATTTTGGCTGTCGTGGACGGGCATTGTAATAATGCAAATGAGGGGTGCGTTGATTGGTGGCAGGAAGGAGGGGGGTTGACATGATATGTCTATGGTTGACAACGCTTCAGCATATCTAACCCATATCTACTACTCCCGCTAGCATACAATAGCCACATTAGCAGTTAGCTGCTGTTTGTTACACACAGCAGAGTAATAAAAACACAGCCTTACCGTTTCAATTGCAGGCGAGTCTCTGATTGTTGGAATGGCCCCTTTTTCCAAACGGAGCTTCGATGCCAACTTCGTACGTCGAATCGGTGATGTGTCGGTCACGAACGAACCGGCTCTAAGAGCTAACTCTTTGAAGTGAACGAAGGGAGCAGGCTCGTCATTGGGAGCTGTTTTTTTATTTTTTCATTCCACCCCGCTTGTTTTGGTACATTTTGTACACATAGTTTTGCATTAATATTGGTAATAAATACACTTTAAGCAACAGAAAATCTGAGGAGCATAAAGAGCCGGCTCTTTATGGTGAGCCAAGCCAAAAGAACTGGCTCTCCAAAAAGAGCTGGAATTCCAATCACTAGAATTCAGCAATGGTGGCGCTCGACTGAATATGAGGGGGAGAGGAGCGAGGGGGAGAGGAGAGAGGGGAGAGGGGGAGGGCGGGCTTTCTGCAGCATAGGTCTGCGTTGTCTATATATGGTATATCCTGCGCCGACTTGACGTCAAGTCGGCCAGAAATTAAAACCATGTATTTGAGTGCGCGTGGGCTGGTTGACGAACCCAGGGGTAAACAAACGCTTCACTTTTAAATATCAGCTTCCCGGGCAGTGTATAATCGTTAGGCAATCATAACATGCCTTTTTTCTCATGGAAAAGTGAAAATTACAGGTCATGACTCCTTTAAACGTCTTTTGCAGATTAATAATGACTTTGCAACTGCTATTAGCATCATCTTAATTAGTTTTTATCAGCAACTTGGCCTTTCTTTTGATTTTGATGGCCCATAACAAAGTTAATTTCCTAAACCACATTGTGTGAATAGTTAAAGGCTGTACAACTAGGAGAAACTAAAACTTGGCTGTGGGGTGGTTGAGGAGCTTCTTAGCTGTCCCTAGGACTCTTCTGGACTGATGTTTCTATGGTTGTTCCAAGAACCTGGCAGAGTCCCTCTCCCAGTTTGGTAGTCACGGTCCAAGTTCTCCAGTGACCACAGGCAATTCTCTGGCATTGACTTTCCACAACTTCTCTATTTCCTCTTCGAGGCCTTTGTTCTTGGGATGCTGCATATAAATGTGTTCTGTGTCACAATTTTAAAAGCCCCCTTAAACCATAAATGTACACATTGTATGGTTGTATACTTTTGCAAATTGACCTCATAAACCTGAGAAATATCATATGTATATTCTAAAAGTAGTTTTCTATTTTTGAAGGGAGATTTGTCTTCTCTGGGTAAAATAAAAATGATTGACATTGGCTTTTGTGTTCACCAGAGACAGGGAAAGCAGTGTCCCTACGAACACCCCAAAAGTCATAGTGGTGCCGTAAACCACAAATGCATGAGTACGTGTGTGTGTGTGTGTGTGTGTGTGTGTGTGTGTGTGTGTGTGTGTGTGTGTGTGTGTGTGTGTGTGTGTGTGTGTGTGCGTGCGTGCGTGTGTGTGTGCGTGAGAGAGAGATAATTTGGATTTTTTCATTCTGCCCAGTAAATTACCTCATGGCCCTGCTGTGTTAAATTGCAGTTGGAGCTGACTTCAACCTCTAAATATGGCCTCTTAAAACAGTACGCAGAAAGTATTCATGCCTCACTACAAATATCAAAATCCCCTTTTCAAATTGCCCTTTTTTCCCACCCTAATTCAAATAATATAAAATATACCAAAAAACCTTTAGGTGTCAAACCCCCACATGTCTGGAAACTTTATGTCTGTATGTCTCAGTTTGAACACTACTTTGCAGAGTAACCACATGTCTAATAAAACTAATTGTCTTTTCAGGTTGGCCTTTGTGGCATATTACTGTTTCTGTGGCTTCAACAAGTATCTTAATAATCATTCTGGTCTTCATGAAATGGAAGAGAACTAAAGGTCAGAACATTCACAGATAAATCTCTGAAATAATGGCTTTGTCATAACCTAAAACCAGGTATTTCAGAAGCTGAACACAAGACGATTTTTGTTGCTATACATGGTAGAATATCTTTTGCTTCATTTGATGATTAATAATAAACAGGATTGCAATATAAAAGCTTCATTTATCTCCAATGTTTTTCAGGAAGTAAAAAGGAGGAAGAAAATACAGTAAGTATAAATTAACACCTGAATGCTTGATATTTTAACAAAATAAAGCCCAAAGTGGCAGTCATTAATGAATGTTTATTAAACATTAAATAAATCAAGAACCCACACAGAGATGCTGCATTTTCTGTATTTTTGGCAGGAAGCAACCTTACAGTCTGAAGTCACTGTTTTGGGTCCAGGAACCAGTGAGGATATGGTAAAGCACAGTATAACCAGTCGGAACTCCATTACACTGTTAAATTGCTCTTTATTCTCCAAAGGTTGCTCGATTTAAAGACAATGGCTGTTTAGTCGTATTCACTGAAAAGATGCATTTAAAAACTTAGACCCTTTTTACACAATGTCTCCATTTTCCGTTGCAGTACCAGAAACAAATTCCATTTAAACAACAGAAAAATGAAAGTGCTTTGTGTGCTGAGGAAAATGCACGTGGCGTGCAAATAATGTAGTGCAAGCCAGGTCTTTAGGAGGTGGTGAAACATTTAGAAGATATAAACCAGGTGTGCCCCATGTGCCTTTAAGAGCGGTAGAAGAAAAAAAAGACACAGCACAGCAAAAACAACAAAAGAAGTGCACATATGATCTGGCGCATGTAATCTGTACGTCTTTGCTGACTGTATAAATGTTCCACAATGAGCAGATTTTGCTTTAATACCAAATCATTTGAGGAGGTGCAGCAACACAAACTGAAGACAGACATTTGGCATTGTTGTACTTTGGTGAAAACCAAACACGAGTGTGCAAGAGCAAGATGACGTGGCAGACATCATTTCCAAATGTTTTCGATTTGCGTTTACATGACATGATTCACATCATGTTTCTAAAAAGTTTTACTCTAGTGCTTATTGTCAAACCTTTATTTTTGCTTGGCCAAAATGTTGTTACCATGTCAACGAGAGGCCAAAACACAAAATTTGCATTTTACTGTCCTGGTGTTTTTATGTAAACATGATCTTAATGAGATGTACATATGTAAAATAAAAAATATACTTTTTTCTGCTTACAGGATAATCCTGAGGGGGATGTGCCCTATGCTACAGTATGCCACGCCAAAAAGACCAAGGGAAAAACACAAGTGAGGGGTATATTTGAGTATTGACTAACTTTTTTTTAAAGGTCTTTGTGGCCACAGTGACCTTTATGAACTGTGGATACCATAAAGTGATGGGAGAGAAGTGGGGGAAGAGACATTTGGCTAATGTTCACAGGCTGGAGTTGAACTGGGGACGACCACTTCGAAGACTAAGGCCTCTGAACATGGGGCACCTGTCTTAACCACTGCACTACACAACGCCCTCAGAATTGCCAAACTTAAACATAAGGAATTATTTTTTACATGATGGCATAAAAAAAGGTTTGATGCAACCCTGTGTATAACTACAAATTTGTTAAACGTACCTGATGTTTCTGAAAGACTGGGGGCAAGGGTAGGCTTGACTTAGGTGGTGGTGGTGGTGGGGAAGGGGTCTCCAGTGTTTATTGGGTGAGAGGCAGGAATACACTCTGGAAAGGTTGTCAGTCCCATACTGAGACACTCAAGACAAACAATCACACAGACACACACAAGGGCAATTTAGAGTGTATAATCTGGACTGTGGGAGGAAGGAGGAGTACCCAGAGATAACCCACACATGCCCAGGGAGAACATGCATACTGCATGTAGAAAGACCCCAGGCTGGGATTGGGATTCAAAACAAGGAACTTCTTGCTGCAAGGCAACAGTGCAAAATTGCTGTGTATATGTAGAACCTGACATCAAAAATCCTCTGGTTTGCGAGTGTTCTTAGAAATACTCAGATTATTTTTTACAAATCAGTGAGTCCACTGCCGTCTCACGGTATGGGACCTCCTATACAACCTCTGTATAAAAATCTGTGTACAAAGTCCCAGGAAGTAAATAATGTACTGAAATGTGCAGATACAAACCTATGTCTTCTTGCTGATTGCTTGGCTGTTTCGAGCACTTACTGTATTTGACTGTACAAAGACTAAATAAGGTATCATGTCTGTTATTGTATCACAATATTCTTTTGAACAGCAATGCTATCTAAATGCAATATTTTCAAGTCTCTCCTAAGTGCTGAAATCATCACCCCCATGTTGATATTTGGAATCAGAAAAATAAGTTGCAGTCAGGTGATAAAGGAGTGTGGACTCAAAAGTTTTTTTAAAAGTTACCTAGGTCAGTGCTTAATGTAAATGTTGTATTTTCTTGTCCATTTCTTAGGTCCATTACTCTGTGACCTACAGCACTGTGAACATCTCTTCTCCTAAAGCTATCACTGATCAAGACGCCATCTACTCCACAGTCAAAATAAAGCTAGATGTTACTTAGTGAATGTCTGTTTGGGAAAATGCTGGTTTTAGTTTTCAACAAATGTAAAATGTAGAACCAAAATGGTTCACGTACCTTACTAGATTTGGTGCTGAAATCAGCTCTGGACTTTAAAAGGTCCAATTTAGTTTTACACAAAATGATTTTCCACATCATTGTATCATTTTAAACATTGTAATAAAAGTTTGATTTTATGTTTTATTCTGAGTTATTGTGGTGTATTGTTGAGGAGGGAAATGGTTTAACCACACAAATCTTATTATTTATCTTTGTTGAGATGTGGTGGAGTTGAAGGACATCCCGCAGGCAGGATGAGATAAATAAGATGATTTATTTATGATCCGGGACTGATGAGAGAACCAACAGGGGAAGACAACAGGAGAAGTTGAGGCATGAAGACGAGAACCAGGAAACCGACACAAGATGAGGAACCAGAAGAATATGACGACACGACAAGGAGCCAGTGAAGATTGAAAGGAAGAGGTGTCTAAATAAAAGAAGGTTGATTGCAGGAATGAGGAACAGGCAGCTTGATAAGAACAGGTTGAAGGTGTGAGAGGAAACAGGACAGGCTGAGGCATAGAAGAGCAGGGGAGGAGTAAACACTACAGGGAGAACATAATACTAACATCGAATTGAGAAAAGGAATAAACTACAAGTGAAGATTCTACTCAGAAGTAAAACAAATAAGAACTGTTATGGAAAAAACAATAAAAGCTAAAAATCAATCATGCAAAAATGTAAACAAAATAAAACCCAAACAACCCAGATCCTACAAGCTGAGCATCGCTATAAATAGAAACCCCACAAAGAAATGCTCTAAAGTCACCTTTGATTTGAGATTTATCTTTGATTAACCATTTTTGGTTTCATTTTAAAGCCGTAGTAAACAACACCACGAACCTTCAGTAATTTTTATTAACGTTGCTGTGAATTAAAATGTTTTTCCAGACCAAGAAAATAAACACAACTCAAACCCAACAATGGGGAAACTGTATACCTTACTTTCAATTAGGCAGACATGCTAGACCCTTTTCATCTTTCAGAGCGACATTGATTTCATTTATATTAAACTCCTGGCTCATACCACTGGAGATGGGCATCAGCTTCTGCCCCCACTGAACAGGGTGGGGGCAGTGATAGTTAAATGAGTAACAGGTGTGCTGGGATTATTCTGCTGCTGTTTTCTCCCTCACACACACACACACACACACACACACACACGCACACACACACACACACACACACACACCTCCATATAAGGTGGCGTGAAACGTCACTGTCTGAGCAAATTCAGCCTAAATACCTTTCTTTCTGGGTGAATACAGGTCTAACAACACTGGGCATAGATATGTCAGTAAAACATTCAAATATAATCTTTTTTCAGATACCTCAGTACCCAGGTGGTATTCACACCATACTACAATTATCAAAACCCCTCTTTGAAATGACTTTTTTTTTCAGCCTAACCAACTTATTTCGAATTATATAAGAAATACCAATGCACCTTTAAGTGTCAAATTCACAGATGCCTGGAAATGTTTTATCCGTCTGGATGTCTCAGTTTCAACACTGTTTTGCAGTGCAACCATGTAGAACTAATTATATTTTCACATTGGCCTTGGTGGCATATTACTGTTTCTGTGGCTTCAACAGGTTTTAACATTTTCTCTGGCCTTCATCAAATGGAAGAGAACTAAAGTTCAGAACATTCACAGATTAATCTTTTAAACAATGGCTTTGTCATGAACTAAAACACAGTATTTAACATGAGACACTTGTAATGATACACAACAACAGAATATGTTTTTCTTCATTTGATGATTAATAATGAACAGGATTAACACCCATGCATTACAATATAAATGCTACATCTTTGTTTTTATTCTTTGTCTTTGTCAATTCACCCTGTGTGTTGAACATACAGAGGAATAAAGATCCTGTTTCTCTCTCTCTAGTGCTTAGGCTAGAATAAAAATTAACATTACTGGAAGGGAAACGAGAGGGTGGCTGTAGGAATAATAGTTGTAAAGCACTTTGAGAGTCTTGAAAAGCGCTATATAAATGCAACCCATCATTATTATTAAGAATAGTGCAAAGTTCCACAGTCTTATATGCATTGTTATTATGCAGGGGGCCGGGAGTGGGGATAGTGGGTGGAGTTCAGCATCCTGACAGCCTGGTGGATGAACCTGTTCGACAGTCTTGTGGAGCAGGCCTGAAGGCTTCAGAACCTTCTCCCTGAAGGCAGGAGGCTGAAATGGGGGTGTGAGGGGTGGAAGTTATCCTCAAAAATTTTGATGGTTCTTCGAGTGAGGCAGATGTATAAAATGTCTGTGATGGAGAGCAGAGGGGCTCCAATGATCTTGCTGGATGCATTGACAATTTGTTGCAGAGTCTTTCGGCAGGTGGCAGGCCTAAATGGTAGAAGGAACACGATGGAAGGTGGGACTTGTGCTTTCCTCAGTTTGCAGAGAAAGTAGAGACGTTTCTGAGCTTTCCCTGCCAGCTGTATGTTGTTTATTGTCCAGGAGAGGTCCCCAGAGATGTGTACCCTGAGGAACTTTGAACTACCCACCCTCTCCACAGCTGCACCATTGATGATCAGTGGGAACACGCTGTGGTGGCCTGAATGCTTGATATTTTAACAAAAATACAGCCCTAAGTGGCACTCTGTAATGCATGTTTATTCAATATGAAATAAATCAAGAACCTGCACAGAGATGCGACTTTTTATGTATTATTGGCAGGAACCAGCTGTACAGCCTGAAGTCACTGTTTTGGGTCCAGAAACCAGTGAAAAAAAGCACAGTGAAACCAGTCCAAACTCCGTTAAACCATAAAATTGCTGTTTATTCTTCAAAAGTTGTTAGATTCAAAGACAATGGCTGTAAAATTCAATTAAATTCAGTTTCTTTATATAGCGCAAATTCACAACAGATGTAATCTCAAGGCACTTTACAAGAAAAAAAATTTCAATACAATCATACATATATTACAATCACTTTTCTATTTAAGGAATCCCAGCAGATTGCATCGAGTCATTGACCTGCAGTTGTGCCCTGTTGATACAGACTCCAACCACAGAAATCCCATATACTAAGCAACCATGCATCGTTTAACCATATTCACTGAAAAGATCCACTAAAACTCAGACCCTGTTTACATAATGTTTCCAAGAACATTTTCTGTCTGTACAAGCTCTGCATGAAGTCTGTTGAGTACAAAGTCCCAGGAAGTAAATAATGGAATGAAATGTGGAGGTAAAAAGCTTTGTCTACTTGTTGATTGCTTGCTTGTTTCCAACACTTACTCGAGACTGTATAAGGACTAAATAATCTATCATGTCTTTTAATTTATCACAATATTTTTTGAACAGGAATGCTGTCTAAATGCAACATTCGCACGAAGTCTCTTCTAATTTCTAATTAATTTAAGTCTCTTCTAATCTCTGAAATTGTCGTCTTATGTGTTTATATTTAGAATCAAAACAAGAAGTTGGAATGGAATCATAAAGTCATGTGGACTCAAATGTTTACCAAGGTTGGTGCACTAGGTAAATGTATTTTTTTTGTCTATATCTCAGGTCCTTGCTCCATGACCTGCAGCACTAGGAACATATCTTCTCCTAAAGCTACCACTGATAAAGACGCCTTCTACTCCACAGTCAAACAAAAGAAGCCAGGAAAGAGAGGAAAGGGAGGGAGGTTCTGTGAAGACTGTTTGTTTTATGCAACACAGAAGCGGGGTGGCTGACATCAGCCCTCACCGCATAGCAAACAGCAATGTCAGATTCAAATTCAATTGCAGTACAGAGGTTTAACCTGAAGAGAGCGCCACACTGACGGTTTTAGGCAGATTATTAATATTTTTACCAAAATGAATACTAATATGAAACATGATTGTTTTGACTACAGTTAAACGAGACCAGTGCTGCTGCTGTTGCCACAGTCATACATGTTCAGCAAGCAACAAAAATAATTCCTTTGCCAACCATTGATACACCACACTTTTGTACCCAATGACTATTTCCTACCTAATAAACTTTAAACATATGAATTCATGCACAAGGCCAGAAAGGTCTAAAAATATTTGTACAGTCCAAGCAGACTGTAACTTCTGCAACTAATTTTTTTCTTTTAAATTCCATTTTGTTTTTACTTTAAAATGATTCAAGTAGGGAAAACCATTGAGACAGTAGGGTATCAACAAGGAAGCAACAGCTCCCAAACAATTTGATGCCCATCCACCACTTCTGTAATTTACTCTTCAGTTAAAGTGAGAAGATATACAGCGGTGTGTTTGTCAAAATGGAGAGAAAGACCTTGTTTAAACTTAACAGAAGGTGACCCACAATGTTATTGTAATGGAAGATTAGAGCCAAGTGACTGGGAAGAAACTTTTTTGATAAAGAAAGGTTCTGAGCGAAGGTTTTTATCTAAACATATAAGCCTAGAAATCTAGACAAACCGTAGCAAAGATTTTGCTCTAGAGTTTAGTCTAGCTACACTCCATTGTAGCCTGGGCAGGTCTACCATTGGCTTGAATAAGTGTAGGCCGGGCCAATTTAATCACTCTATGTTTACAGGGAGATGTTGTGTGGGCATTACGGCAGAGCTTTCAATTTTTTTTATGATGACCGCAGAGCTACGACTGAGCAAAACAACAAAGATGGCAAAGGCTCAGGAACAGTCTGCTGTCAGTACACCACATATTCTTATGTTTTTCTGACAATAACAACAGAAGTCATCTATGTTGATGTTGTTGGACACCATGACTGCCCTATTCTTCTTTTTCAATAGTGTATGGTGAACTTCCCCGTTGACTGATTTCCATTCCTATGAATACGTCAACTTATTTGTTGCTCAGACTGATTATAGCGCTGTCCAATTGCGTCCCGAGACAGTTTGAAAGACAACCATAGATTCAGCCCCTAGGGCTGAACTCTGTACAACTGGGGTTTATTACCCTGGCAAGCCATCCGAAGAGAACTGATTTCTAGCTTTTCATTGTGGTAAACTTTTTGGGAGATCAGTAGCTAAGCAGAGTGTCCTCGGCACTCACACACCCCTCCCTCTTACAACGTTTGTTGCTCAATAACCTTCAAAAGGCACATATTAATACATATAAACCAATTCGAATTTGAGCTGTAACACCTCTATCTGGTGGACGATAATAATATTACATAGTTACATGATAATGTGACTGTTGTTCCAATTCCGTGTTTTTCTAACTGCTGAGAAAGAAGAAAAAATCCACCGATGTCCATGAAATAAATTTCGAAAAATTCTAAAGATATAAAGTTTAAGATATTTATTAGCAAATGTAAACAATCCACATTGTGTAAGTAAAACTGAATAAATATTTTTAAATTGTATATCTATAAATAAAAAGTTGTTGAAATGTTATGGGCCACAACTCCATCTGGTGGTTGAGAATAATAATTACACTGCATGAAATTAATACAGAAAGTAACACAAACACTCTGAAAATAATTACACATTGTAAGATTCAGTAACAAATTAAATATCCAAAGTTATAAAGTTTTTCAAGATGTTCTTGTTCAAATATAATGTTTATATATTACATTTGATTTTCAGGTTAGAAACCAATGGGAGTCAAACAAGTTTTACTTTGTGGCTTGGGAAAAGTGTTGAGAGAGATTTGGAGATCTTGAGTTTTCTTTACAGAAACCAAAAGCATAATTTAGCCAAAGAAAACTTAAAGGGAAATGAAAAAAATAAAGTATGACAGGATAGCTAATGGTAAATAAACAGGGGATCAAACAGAGAACGGAGAAAAGTTGAGACTATATCTACTGGGTACAGTGATTGCTGGATGAGTAACAGATGTGCTAATTAGCTGATTAATGTGAGGTGTCCTGAGAGTCAACCAAGGGACTCTACAGAGAAAATACTTTCATTCACTTTCATGGCCAGTTAACCATGTCTATGTTTTAGCGTGCGGTTTTAGGCCATGTGCACACGTAGCCGGTTTTTTTTAAACGAATATTTCCTCCCCTCCCTTTTCAATAATAACATTGTGCACACAACATAGTTTTCAAAAAACTTGTCGTTTATATCAACCCGTCGAGCGCCATAATAACAATGCCAAACCTATGGGCGGCAGTATAGGGAAAGGAATAAAGCCATGCAAGCTAATCAAAATCCTCGACACCAACGAATAACACGAGCGACTTCCTTTTCCTTTCTAAACAGCAAACACGTCTTGGTAGGGAAAGCTGCAGTAAAAATGCTGACCTCCGTGCAGTCCTTCGCCTCTGCTCCTCCATACAGTAGAGCAGTTGTTGCAAATGCAAACAGGCGAAAAGTGTTTGCACAAAAGTACAAATTAGTAGCACCTTAACAGCATCCATGATAATCCTGATTTTGATCCGTAGCCAAACAAACTGTAAATAGGGCACTCACATGACGTTAAGCATTTTCTGGCGCATAATGTGACGTTGAGAACCTAAAACCCTGTTTTTTCCAGTTGACACGGCAAAACATAACCGGCGTTATTAGAAATCTCCACTTTGGCCGGCGTTTTTAGAAATAATCGTTTTCTGTGATAAAAACAGGGTTTTCGTGTAAGTGAGAGGCCAAACTGCAGGGAAATATCTGCGTTTTTCCTTCGTGTAAACGGGGCCTTATTGACTGCAAAAAAGTCCCACACAGGATTCTTCATTTATGGAAATAAATCTGCTACTTGAGAAGGATCCCTGGTGGAGATCACCAGAAAGGTGGCGAAAACAAGAAGACAGACAAAACAGACAAACACCCCTGACTTCTAACACTCGAACATGGCAATGTTGAGATTCATTTTCCACAAACTGAATAGACTGTATCTCCCAGCATCCCTTCCACTGCCCTCAACACATGCTCATTGGTTTGTGGCCAGTGATGACATCACAGAGTTGATAAAAGGGTACGGAACATGAAATCATTGTCTTTCCCCTGCTCATCGCTGAGCTGAATGGAGACGCTCAATTGAGTTGCTAGCAACTATCCCTCTTTTGTACCAACCTGCTGGACCAGGAAAGAACTCCCCTGAAAACGTCAAAGCTTTACCTGCCAAGCTATCCAGTTTCCCGTTTGTGCATCTAGGAAGTCTGCTGGCATCTGAGCTATGCCAAGATATCTCTCTGAAGACAGACCCGATTTTGATCAGTGCCTGCATTTGGACGTGTCCATCTCCGACCTTGGCTGTGCACGACCGCTTCTACCACAGTTTGAACACTTTCGTTTTACTTTTTCTCCATCATTCGTCGTGGACTGGTGTGGAAGGAAGAGAATCATCGCCAAGTAGGATAAACGGGTTAGATCCCGTCTTTCTGTTGGTTAATATAAGTTTGTGAACTTGTAAACCCATGTTTCCTCATCGGCAATTAGCGTCGCCGCACGCTGGCCTTGAGTATTAAATGCTCTGTGTTGTAAACTGGTTGTCGCAAGAAGCATTGCTATATCTCTTCTTTCTTTTGATGAGAGGAGATTTTTAAGTGAAAGCCTGCGCCTTGCGCTGCTATGCTACCAGTCCCTGACCAGCCTGCTGTCTGCCAACTCCTCTCTCCCAGTTCGTTTATCCTGTGGTAAAATATAAAAAAGAATTACACATTCACACAATATATATGTTTGTGCATGCATGGGGAGAGATTCTCACCAGATCATCTCCAAAGAACTCTTCCTCATAAATGCCTTTTATTACTTCACAAAGTAATTACAAACATTCTGAGAGACAGCCTCTCTTACAGGATCCAATCAGCTCAATAATACATATTCATATAGATGCAAAGTGTGCCTGTAGTCCGTCCCTAATAGGTTAAGCCCCTTTTAATATATTCTTTTTGGTTGCTAAGCAGAAAACATTCTCCCAACAGACCATTTGCACGATCAAACCAACAGATGTTTCCTGTTTTTTTCAGAGAATCGTGACCCATTGTCTAACTCATTTCCTGTTCTTAACAGTTTTGTCCATTCAATCATGACCGTTAATTATTTTAACACACAACCCCTTCACATTTTGGCTTGTGTATTCATTCAATGGTTGTTTAAAAGATTTTATTTACATTACTTTCTTTTCCTTTTATTCTGTTAACATCAGTCGATTGTCGCCGTACCGCCACCTGTCTGGGCTGGCTGCCGTCTCTAGACCAGGTCGAGTGGTGTCCATTGTCTGCTAAGACTAGTGCTAATTGTCCCTTTGTTTCCACATCATCTCCACTGTGGGGTGAGTCTGGCCTTTGAAGCCAACAGCAATAACAGCAAGAGCAAACACTACAGTACGTACGAAATGTACTGTGCTGCAGTATTGTTGTTGTCCATCTCCTCAGTCCTTGTGCATATCCTGCTTTTACTCAGTCTACTTTACTGGTGTCAGCATTTGTTTACAATATGTGTGATACTATAGGCCAACCGGAAGAAGGGCAACATGAAAGGGCGCATGTTGCCACCTACCGTCGCGGAGTTGAATGCACTTCATTCAGTAATTTGATTTACTACTGACCATGTAAACTCAGATAAAGGCTCCCATTCTGGTTAAGGAATTAGCGAGATTATTGCCTTAGTTCGATTTAGATGTGCATGTAAAACCACTGAATGTTTAGTTCAGGTTAGATCTGTGAGAGAGATTTATAGCTAGCTGACACATTAAACCTTTTTTTAATGTTGGCAACGGATGTAGCTTGTAGATGGACAATTAGATGGACTTAGGAATTAGCATAAATAAATGTGTGAAGTTGGTTTTCAAGCTAAACATGAGTCAGTATGATGGGTTGCTGATTGAGTGCTGTAGCATGGATCAGATTTGAGGCTGAGAGGTGGGTGAAACTGTGAATAAGTTTGTGACTGATCAGAATAGGAAATGGAACCAAGGACACCTGGGTACTTAATACAAATAATATTTTATGCCATCAGAAGTGCATCCATCCAGCTGTGAACAGGTAGTTTAAAAAGCAACCTTTCATACACAAAGAAATGTGAATGTGGTTTTTTTTGTTATACTTTAAAGTTTAGTTTTTGTTTGATGTCTTTTATCTCCTTTAATTCAATGACACTTTTTGTCTTGTAGAGTTCCCCCAACACAAAAAATATAGTAGTCTGTGTGGTTTAACAAAGTGAGCAAGAAAATCTCTGCTTGTTTCCAGCCGAGGTGTATATGCTAATGTTTTATTTGTATACAGTGGAAAAACTGTTGCTGCTTCCTGTGGCAAGTTTCAAAACCAACACGTTGCCAACCACTAGTGCATCTATATGCTGTATATTTTGTTCCAGTGTGGCTACCTGTTGACTAAGCAGCTCTACTGCAGCGTAGACATATATAAACACTAGATGGAACGGGAGGTCCATCTGGCTGTCCGGCGTATCTCCAGGTCCTCAAGGCAGGATCACCGGGCCATCCGCCCGACTGCCGTCCAGCCAGGGGGCATGACCCGGGTGGTCCGCCCGACCGCTGTCCAGACAGGGGACGCCAACCGGGCTGTCCGCCCGACCGCCGTTCTGTCAGGGGACACCACCCGGGCCGTCCGCCAGACCTCCAGGTCCTCAGGGGCCGCCCACCTGGCCGTCCGCCAGACTTCCAGGGGTTTACCCACAGAGACTCGGGCCCTCCTTTCGTGGGCCCCCTCCACCCACCCTGGCAAGGGTGCTTCGGGTTTTTTTCTCCACGGCGTCTTGAATCCGCCTTTAAAAGGGGGGGTGGGGTCCTGTCATGCTGCCCTAATCACCCTCTCCTCATCACTGTCCTTACCTGTGTCTCTCCCATCAACCACACCTGATCCTCCTTACCTTCTGCCCTTATAACCAGTTACTTCCCCTCACTCGGCGCCAGATCATTGCATTGTCTATGTCTCCATGGTGTGTTGTCCTGCTGTTTCCCGTCCTGCCTCTCCGTTCTTGCCATCACCATCATCATCATCCCTTCAGCCACCTGCACTTTAATAAACATCCTGCACCTTTCTACGGCGTCTGCGTTTGGGTCCATGCTCCACAACTAGTGCATCAATATGTTTTATTTTTTGTTCCTGTACGACCAGCTGTTGACTAAGCAGCTCTACTGTAGCTGGACAACAAATTCCTTAACCCTACCCTAAAACTATTATCAAAACAATTGGAGTGAAAATGTCAAACTTTTGTGTATAAAAGTATGAAATAAAATGTCATTAAAGTGGACGAAGTGAGACACACAGTGTGAAGTCATTGTGAGGAAGTAACACCTCACAAACCACACAGGGATGTGCACTGTGTGGTGCTTCCTTTCAAGAAGCCATTTTAGCATTATTTGAGCACAGCACCTACAGAGCAGAGAACAATGAAGCTATGCGGGTGGATTATTCAGCCTTATTTCCTGATACTGTTTCATTTTAAAGGTATGAATAGTTTTAGATAGCTACAGTACTTCTGCAGCATATGAGTGTGACTCTTGGACGTTTTTTTGTGTTTTTTTTTTTTTAAAGCAACAGCACCGGAGAGGTAACATTCATCCTTCTTCACCATCCAAGTTGGTGATAACATCACTTTGCCTTGTGGAAATAAAAGAAATGGTCAAGAAAACAGCAACAGGACTACATGGGTCTACAGAATTTTTTGTAAGCAGAAACCCTTTGAGCATGGGAAAATTCACAAAGATGCAGCGACTAAATCTGACAGACTGAGTGTTACAGTGAACTGCTCTCTGGTTATAAAGAAGTTCTCACTTCAGGATGCTGGGCTTTACACCTGCAAACAGATCATGTCAGCAAATCAAGATGCAAAGGACTCTCTGGTTGATCTGTCTGTTTTTAGAGGTGAGTGTTTACATACAACATATACCAGTTAGGACAACATAATGATAGCATTGTGATATGCATTATTACAGCTGTAAACCTGGACTTATTCAGGTTTATTTCCTGCACTATATCTACACCTTTTGCAGTGAGTGAAATGGAGGACAATGATGAAGTCAAGTCGCAATCATTTTTACATGAACACACGTATTGTACTCATACAGTGGAGTGGCTGTATGACCAGAAGATACTGTCAGGTCTGAAGATACTATCATATCCCTGCTTGGCCACCGTAACATTTACAACATCTACCTTTCGTCAGAAGACAAACGTTTATGAGTTACTGAAATGCAAAGTGAAAGCTGAAAACACTGGAGAGATTCAGCTGTTCACTTTCAGTCATCAGTTCTCAGGTGAAAAAGATGGAAAAAAAGATGCAACAGATGAAAATATCTCCACAGCAACACTGTCAACAACAACTGATCTGGCAACAGTAAGTAGGAAATGGCTCACAGGAAATACAACAGACAACAGGAAGTATTCAAAGAAACAAGGTATTATCTTCAGTCCT
The DNA here is from genome assembly GCA_963556495.2 of Valencia hispanica. Lineage (NCBI taxonomy): Eukaryota > Metazoa > Chordata > Actinopteri > Cyprinodontiformes > Valenciidae > Valencia > Valencia hispanica. Next base: position 42,608,822 of record OY747719.1, on the reverse strand, counting down.
AAAATATTTTTTAAACGTAAAGTCAGATTTCTTTCTGATGCTCTTAATACATTTTTTTCAGATTTTATCTGTTTCATAAGATACATCATTGTGTTTGTGGGCTTAGCAGCTCTCCTACCATTGGTTGTTACAGTCAACATGTGGGCAAAGATTAAAGGTGAGAATGTTCACATGTCATGTTTGTATATATCCATCCTTCTGTTCTCTGTAATAATCATTTTAGGGTTTCAAGGGGGGACTGCCGGGTATCTGCTGTAAACTTTGGATGAGAGCCACAGTGCACCCTAGACAGATCAGTGAAAAGAATAAATAATAAAAAGGTACATATTCTTTACTTATATCACATATCCCATATATCATATTTTCCCTTTCATCTAAATTCAGGCTTGTAGTGATATTAATGTATCCTGCTGGGATTTGATAAAGTGAAGCTTTATGGTCATTTATCTCATAAGATGGAGGAAGTCAGGAGAAATGTTGTGCAGTAGTGACACCCTATGGAGAGATTTAAAAGTGCTTCATTATGAGCCCAATCTGCCCACTCAATGAAAATGATTTACAGCTTTGTTTCTCTTAACATTATTGTTCTTCTGACCACATACATTACAAAATATATAATATATATATATTTTTTAAATTGCTGCAAGCAATCAGTTCATGTCTAGCATAACCACGTTTTACAGTTCACAACATGTTGTTTCGCCATAAGAAGACTTAGTCTAATACTACGTGTCATGGTTGGAGGGTGATTCAAATATTTCTTCTTTTTCTCATTTTGTTCTGCATAGATAAAACCAATGCCAATTTTATTGCCATGTTTGGGAACAGGTTCACAACATTAGGAAATGGCTGCGGTACTTTGTGCAAACATGAAATAAACACTTTAAAGCACGCAATAAATTAAAAAAATATATATAAAATGGGGTAAACAGATTAGTATATACATGAGTGCAGGTTATGATCAGTGCAAAGTCACATGGGGCAAAAACACAACACAGGGTCATGTTACTGAAACAGAACGGGTGGTGGGAACAGTCTTAGGGCTATTGTTCATGAGTCCAACAGCAGAGGGGAAGAAACTGTTCTTGTGTCCAGAAGTTCTGGTCCGAATGGACCACAGCCTCCTGCCTGAGGGTATCGGGTCAAAAAGTCTATGTCCAGGGTAAGAAGGGTCGGTGTCCTGGAGGTGTACAGGTCCTGTAGAAATGGGAGTCTGCAACCAATCCCCTTCTCAGCAGAGTGCACAACAGGCTGAAGTCTCTGTTTGTCCCTGATGGTAGCTCCAACATACCACATGGAGGAAGAGGTGAGGATGGACTCAATGATTGCAGTGTACAACTGCATCATCGATCGTGCTGGCAGGTTCAATTTCTTTCGCTGCCTCAAGAAGTACATCCTCTGCTTGTCCTTCTCTGTGACAGAGGTGATGGTGGGCTCCCACTTGATGTCCTGGGTGATGGTGGTGCCCAGGAAGCGGAATGAGTCCACAGTGGTGATGGGAGTGTCCTTCAGGATGATGGAGGAGAGTTGGGCTGTCTACAATAATCTCCCCTGCCTTCTGGGTGTTCAGCACCAGGTTGTTGTGGCTGCACCAGGACACCAGACGTTCAGCCTCCATCCTGTAGGGAGACTCATCCCCGTCCGAGATGAGTCCAGTAACGGTGGCGTCGTCTGAAAACTTAAGTAGCTTGACAGAATGGGGATTGGAGTTGCAGCAGTTGGTGTACAAGAAGAGCAGAGGATAAAGAACACAGCCCTGAGGGGTGCCAGTGCTGATGTTTTGGGAGTCTGAGACATTCTTCCCCAGTCTCACATGTTGCTTCCTGTCAGTTAGGAAGTCAGTGATCCACCTGCAGATGGGATCAGGCAGGTTCATCTGGGACAGCTTGCCTTGGAGAAGGTCTGGAAGGATGGTGTTGAAGGGAGAGCTAAAGTCCATTAACAGGATCCTGGCGTAGGTTCCCGGGGAGTCCAGATGCTGCAGGATGAAGTGCAGAGCCATGTTGATGGCATCTTCTAAAGACCAGATGGCTCTGTAGCCAAACTGCAGGGGGTCCAGGAGGGGGGCCGTGAGGGTCTTGAGGTAGGAGAGAACAAGGCACTCAAATGACTTCATGACCACAGAGTTCAGAGCCACAGGTCTGTAGTCATTGAGTCATGTGATCCTAGGCTTCTTGAGGACAGGGACTATGGTGGAAGTCTTGAAGCAGGTCTACATATAGACATATATAAAATGAAATGAAATGATTACAAATTACAAACTGTCCACCTGCTGTGGCCTGAATGCACAGGCTCACAAATGTTTTCCTGTTCCGCATGGAACTGAGATGCTAACCTGCTTGTGTGTAATCCAATCAAGGGATTCCAGCAAAGGTCATTGTCATGAGGTTGTAGTTAGGATTCATGGATTCAGTAACCAAATCTTCATTAGCCAACAAAGCTTCATGTCCACACTGACAGAGACAATTGCAATTTGAATTATTTTTTTTTTCCTGCAAAAGGTTGAAATTGATTGTATTTGAAGTACATTAATAATTACAAAGAACAAAAGGATAAATCCAGTTCTAAATCAAATCCACAAGCCAAATGAGCAAGTGTCACGGAACCACGGAATAAAGCCAAATGTAAACGTGGACATGAAAAATCTAAATTCTAGATTCTAAAGTCTAAATATTTCAGATGCTATGCAGGTGATACAAAAACCTCTGGCATGTCAGAAACTATTGTGGCTCCTGTACTCTGGTAATAACCAGTGTTGGGAATAATTACTTTGGAAAGTAGTTAATTATGTTACAGCGTTACCATCAATTAAAAGCAATCAGTTACGTTACAGCGTTATCCATTCATAAAAGCAACACGTTACCATTAAAAGCCAGTTCGCAGCGCCTCACACATGCTGCAACTTCATTGAAAGACACAGCCTACTTTAAATGCACCGAGAAGTCGTGACGATAAATAACGTCAGTCATCCAACTAAATTAACTCTGCAGGATAACAGGAAAGACAGCCAGCAATAGGCTATTCCACATAGCGTTTTATTAATTATTTTTTTGACCACAGAACATATGAATCAAAAACACTTATCCAGCCCAGGTAGCCTGTAGCCTGATAGAGTGGTGTTAGATGTTTTAAATTTGAAGTGGAATTTTTTGCGGTCGACAGAAACTTTTCCCAAATGCAGAGTGTGCATTTTACCGTTATATTGTTTTCTCTTTCGTTGACGAAATTAAAGTGATGTCCGTACTTCCACGAAGCTGTGCTACTGCTCTCTGCCATCTTGCCAGGAGTTCAAAAACACTCACTCACACAGGGTCAGGAGGAGAAGGGCACAGATGAATCACAGCGCTTCGGCTCCGCTGATACAGCCGCAGGTTGCATCGTTCCTTTCACTTCACTACGGCACCTGCTTAAAGCACTTGAACATAAGCAAAGGGAATTTCCACTTCACAAGTGGAAAGTATCATCTTTCCCATACCACATGAAGGCAGCAGTAGAGCAAGCTTAATGCGTATAAACAATGGTTTTATTTTGAGGCAATTTCCATTAGAAACAAATAGAAGCTGTAAACAATTGGGAAATCTAAGGAGGGTATTGACTGCTGAGAAAAAGTCCAGGTACTCATCAACACATGCTGGGAAAATGTTCCGGTACGCAGCGCATGCTGGAAATAAGTCCCGGTACGCTGAGGAGTAAAATTTAGAAGTGCCGGTACTACGTAACCTTGCGTACGGGCCCACTTAAAGCGCTGAGTAAGACACACATACAGAGCATAGTAAAATCTATGACACTCTAGGAAACCTGTTGCTATTAAATTTGGGCTCAAAGAAAAGCACTGCTGCATTCTAAATAACCCTTTAAAAGCTGATTGAGCAACATAACTTTTAGTAAAAAGTCACAAACTGGGTTATTTCAATTCAGGGTTTCATCTTTTCAGCATAAAGGATTAATGTTAAAACAGGTTAAAAAGCAGGGTGTCACGTGGCGTAGTGGTTAGAGCAGACACCCCATGTGCAGAGGCTTTGGTCCTCGACGTGGCTGTCCCTGGTTCGAGTCCCGTCCCGGGTGACCTTTGCCGCATGTCTTCTCCCACCTCTCTCCCCCTTCATACTCTGTCCACTATCAATAAAGGCCACTCAGGCCCAAAAAGCAAAAACCACCAGAGCAACAGCTTCTATTAGCAGCCTCGGCTGCTTAGTGAAACTAACACCTCACTGACCACAGATATTAAAGCAAGAGAGTTGTTCTCAGGGATGGTATATTATGAATGCAAAAAAATATAAAACTAGAGAACAGAAATAGTTGCAATGACAGCATGTTGAGTTTTGAGCGCCTTTATGGTTTTTTTTTATTTAGAGAGAATAATGAAAAAGGTCTGATGTGGAACAGAGAATGAAGTCATGATGAGGAACTAACACCTCACAAACCACACACAGCCCCTCATATATTCATCTGTGACCTCTTTAGGGTCAATCATTTGTGATCGTGTCTGCAGGAGAGACAGAGAGGAACAATGAACACTGCTAGAAAGAGACAAACATCTTTATTTCTAATCCTGATGATTTACTTAACAGGTAAGAATGTTTCTAAGATTTTAAATTTCAATTTGAAAAATTATGCCAAGATATTTTATTTTTTATTCAAACTAAATATGTTTCCTTATCTGAGACAGTCGTGTTTATTGTGATTTGGTAGCAGGTGATCTTTCATGTGCAATAAACTGCATGATGGATCCAAGATGATCCTCACACTAACAGAGAACAGAAAAGTTATTTTATTTTTCCGGATCTCTCTCTTTCTCTCAGCAGCAGCAGCTGGGCAACATCTGTACCTGTCAGTCAGAGTTGGTGATAAAGTCACTTTGTCTGGTGGAAATGTGATAGATAGTAGGAATTACTGTGACGGCATCACCTGGATGTTCAGTGATAACAGTCGAGCAGCAACACTGTTTGAAAAAGGACAGATTCACAAAGATGGAGCAGCTAAATCAGACAGACTGAGTCTTACAGCAGACTGTTCTCTGGTTATAAAGAAGATCTCAGTGAAGGATGCTGGTCTTTATATCTGCAGACAGTTTATAAATGGACAACAACAAGGACCAGACTGTAGCATTTATCTGTCTGTTATTCACAGTGAGTATTTACATGACTTTGTTTATCAGAACAAAATGTTCAACCATTCCCTAGAACAATAACCACAAAAATATTAAAAAAAAAATATTTTCCTACTTTTATCTCAAACCTCCATCTTCATCAGTGGTTCAACAAAACCAGAGAGATCAAATCATCTTAAGCTGCTTTGTGATGGAATATAACTGTAGCCACACAGTGGAGTGGCTGAATGAAGGTAGAGAGGAAATGTTCTCAGACATGGAGAAATCAGAACAGTCCTGCTCTGCTACCGTCATGTTTCCTACATCTGTCAGAAACTGGAAGCCAAACCTAAAGTGTAAAGTGACGGATACTTACACTAACAAAGTGCAGCTGTTTGCCTTCAGGCTTCAGTCTTCTGATGGAAGAAAAGGTGAAAATATTTTAATCTTATTGATGAATTCAGTTTGAAAACAATTTAAGGATTTGTACTTACACTAGGAGGGCTGTTCCACAAAGCGAGCTAATCTCAAAAGCCAGGCTTACTTTAACAATCCTGGCTTAATTGCCTAAAATTCAGTTCCACTAACTAGGCTAAGCTTCAGCCCCACTTAGTCATTAAAAACGCCGGACCATAAATTAGCGAACAGGACTGCACCATTCTGCTCAGTGAAAACGAGACTTATGTTAACATATGCTCTTGGACAAGCCTTGTTAGCTGAGAGGCTTATTTTAGCTTGATGAATATGACTGGACAAGCATGTGATGTCACACAGCACGCCTTCTTCTTCTTCCCACCCAACCGACCCTCCAATATAATATGCAATGCAATGTGGGGTTTTATCTTTTAAAATGTAGTTCTCATTAGATTTAATTTTTTAACATTTTGACGAATATTGCTGTATTTAATCCCTACCTGCTGCCAAAAACTGTTACACCCATGTTGCTCTTACACCAAGCATTATTAATAATTACAAATATCACTTTTTTTCTAAGATGGGCCCATAAAATCAACATGCTGTCCTTTCTAAATATGTTAACATATCCTTAAAATACCTTGCAACTGGTAACAAAATACATATGTAAAAGGAAAAACTGTATTAATGTGACTTTGCATTTTGAAGATTTGAATCTGTTCTTATATACTGGTAATTGTTAAATATTTTCACATCCTTACTTAAATCACGTTCTAACACATTTAACCGGTCAGCTATTTTCTGTCATGTGTTATATGCTGGTTTTAATAATTCACAACAGCTGTCAGATTATCTTGCCCTACGCAATGAGGTAAATTTGATTTAATATGGATTGAGAAGTTTGCAGTCAGATGTGCTTCTCAGCGCTCACTGTGTCACACTCTAGACCAGAAGTCCCCAACATTGATCCTCAGGGCCTAATCTCCTACAGGTTTCCAGTGTTTCCCTGTTGCTACACACCTGACTTCAATAAATGGACAATTAATGTATTTCTGCAGCACTTGAAGGAATGCAGTAGGTAATGCAATCATTTGTGTCAGGTGTGCTGGAGCAGAGACTCATCTAAAACATGAAGGGCTGTGAGACCTGAGGAGCAGCGTTGAGAACCACTGCTGTAGACTGTTTGTGCAGCAACATGATCTACTGCAGAACACCGGTATTACAACTCAGCATGCAATCAATAATGATCCTTGCTTGGGCTGAGAGAAGGACGCGGCTCTTTCCTTTCTTTTGTTGTATTCTACTTTTTTAAGGCTATTTTTATTATGCATTACATATGTGTTAATTATATCTTTTTTAAGCTTTAGAAGTAATAGGCCTGTTTATATTATTCAGGGTAGTAAAACATGACTCTGTTACCAGTATTTTATAGGGTTGAAGGTTTTAAGTAAACAAACTCTTGAGTAAAGATATGAACTGAAAGCAGGGAGGATCAGCTATAACTTTTAAGTCATGTTATAACCCAGTTCATAGTAAGGTCAAGAGACCTGGAGAAAATAAATGACCTGTCAAGATGTAGAAGGAGGAGAGAGGAGTCACGTGATATGTTCTTTGTTCTTCTTGAAATAAAAATGGTGCGGCCCTGTAAGAGAACGAGTCAGACAGTCAGGTCTTGTCTGATTCCCATCTGCAGGTGCGTCTTTTCCAAAACAGATCTGATTTTGTGTGTTTTTGTAACTCTATGTCTCTCAGCTCTGAGTCTTATTTTGAAACAGTTCCCGTTGGGGTTTTTGGAGTTCGGCGCCCCCACCTCTCTGAGCAGGAAGTGAGTTGCAGAGCACATTGTGGGAAAAGCCGACACTTTCCATTCTCACTTATCTAGCATCGATCGACAGGGGCTGCCTTTAATGTAAAGAGGATATGCATGAGCCTGGCTTGTTACGTGTCATGTTTTCGTATTGAGGACCCAAATACAGAAAGTAAATAGGAATGTTTTAATAATAATAAAACAAGGACTTACAAAACTCAGGAGGATCAAAAACCACAGCAATGGCAAAAACATGAACCAAGAAGGGACGGTAGACGGGCAGGAACCAGAGAGGGAAGAATGACAACGAACCAGCGAGTTGTGACTGAGTGAGGACTGTATTTATACCGAGGGGAGAGTGAGGATGTGAACAGAAAGAGCTGAGGACTAATTAAGAGAAGCGGTTGCAGCTGAGAGGGAGTGAATGGAGAATGTTACTGTGAAAACAACATTAGGATACTCTGAGCTTTGCACTATTATAGGACAGGAACTTGTGTGTAAATGGCAGAGGATATGGGATGCCGAGAAAAGAGGCAGACATTTTCATTCAATTCAAAGTAGTGTCAAGGGGGGAGACACCATCTGGGGGAAAAGTAGAAAGGAACAAGTCATTTATACTCGGTTAAGATTGGGCCACTGTGGATTTGCCCCCGACCTTGCTCTTATGGGAAAGAGACCAGATGGATTATGTTCGTGCGCGACAGGTGATGTAATTGCTGCAGTAATGGAGTTTGTATATTCTACTAATCTACATGTGAGGATTTGTCCATGATGCAGTTCTGTTAAAAAATAAAAAATAAAAACAGTGGAAGGCAGCAATGCGCCTTGCGGCGTCCAGCCTGCCGGAAATGAACAAGAAGAAGAAGAAGAGAGGGAGTGAGCAGGTGAAACTAATTAGCAGCTGAGATGGAAGGCAGAATGGCTAGGGAAGCTGGGAGGAAGACCAGGAGCAAAACATAAGGACTAGACAGAGGTTGATACTAAAGAGGAATTAAGTATAACAGAACTAACTGGGACTAATAAAGGATAAGTATTAATAGGAACTTGGGAAAAGAGATGAACACAGACATGGGCAACCAAACACAAGAGCACCAGAGGGAGACAAAAATGCAGTGGAAGGAAAAAACTTAAACCCAAAGCCCAAACACCCAAGGAACCCAACATTACGCCTCATTTGAATTAGCAGGGACTGAATCAACCTGAGCTTCCTTCGTGAAACCAATTAAGCCTGGAGTGAACTGTTATGCTAATTCAAGGAAGTCTATTTTAAATAAGCCTGAATTTTCTGAGCTCGCTTCGAGGAACAGCCCTCAGAGCTGCTTTCTTATCTAACGTTGAAAAAAATAAATTTTATTTTATTTTTATTTTCTCAGATAAGGATTCATCATCTACAACAAAATCAACAAAACCACCAACTACCACATCAATAACAACTACAAAGACAGAATCAAGCAAATGGACATCTATGGCAAAAAACCCATCTATAAATGTAAACAATTTCTCAGAAACTCCAGGTAGAGACTGAATCTCTTGAAGCTCAGAGCTTTAATATTAAACTATCTATTACTATCTAAACTGTCTATTACAGTCACATGTGAAACCTTTTGTTAGGAATGATTCCAACTAATAATTCTTTGATTAGGATGGTTTTGGTTGTTCGTTATCCGTCCTGTGTGTTTGGCAGCAATGATAACTGTTCTGGTGATCATCGGATGGATGAAAATTAAAGGTGAGAATGTCTTTTCTTTAATATAAATTTGCCTCTGTGTGAACATTTTTGATTAAAAGATTACAAAGAATAAACAAAAGGAAGAGTCATGTCAAGATTCTTATTTAATATGAACATTAACAAAGGTCATTATTCCTGCTCATGGGAATCATTCCAAAACATCTGAAGTTTTCAGAGAGTGAAAACTAAACCTAAATGTTCTGCTTCTTTTCAGGAAATAAAACAAAAGAAGAATATGAAGTGAATAAATTAAAATGTCATTGTTTTTATGAATTTCTGGGCCGTTGTGTGTCACACAGGCCAATTGCTGTTTGCCTTTATTCAATATGGGAAAGACAAGAGAACATGTGATTCGAGTAAGACAGATGATTGTTGATCTTTATCTATCTATCCATTCATCCATCCATCCATCCATCCATCCATCCATCCATCCATCGATCATCCAATCAATCCATCGATCATCCAATCAATCCATCACAAGAGGACCACGAGGAAACAGGCTGAGGGTAAAAACAGGAAGATCTGACCAATTGAGAGATATTTTTGCTGCAGAGTTGATTACATAACAAGGAGCAGATGGCTGATTAAAAACTGAGCGCAGCTGTGAGGGAAAGCAAGTAACTGAAGCTGAACTGAGGAAATGGGATAAATGGATGATAGAACGAATAAGGAAGAAGAATTTATATTAAATAAACCAAAAACAAAGACAATCCGAAGCTCCTTTGATAAAAGGAGAAGATTTGTTTTTCTATTTTCCATTGTAGTAGACACTCTACATTATCTGTACATGTCTTTTGGCAGGTACCAAGTTTAAGTGCAGCAGAAACTAATTTCACCCCACAAACCAGTCAAGACTCAATTCAAACAATAGCTACAGTCAGACAAATTATGAACCAAAAAAGTTGTTGAGTGTGATTCCCTGATGCACAAAAATGAAACAAGCTTCACAAGTGACAAGCTAAAGCTAAGCTGAATTAAATGTAAGCCTATATGTATACTGGGGAGTATTAGTCCAAGTACAGTATGCAGGAGCAGTTACTCAGCTGTATTCTGTGTACAGACTGATCCTGAGGACGATCTCACACCAAAGAGGCCCAAAGAACCAAGAATAAAAGCCAGAGTGAGTGGCTATTTGTAGTCCAACACAGGATCTGTTATAATTCCCACAAACAGTGAATCTTATTTTGAAACATGTATCTGTGTTTTTATTGTGATGTTTCTTTTAGAGCCCTGACTCTGTGACATGCAGCACTGTGAATACTTCTTCTGCTGAGGCCACCGTTGATCCAGAGAGCCTCTACTGTAACCTCAGTCAATACGTAACATTAGATATTGTTTCATAAATCAGATTATTTATTTCCACCTAAAACAAGCAGCATGAAAACAGATAACACTGACTAATTCCAAAATATTTTCCAGAAAATCAGTTTAAAGACACCCTCTCATTAAATGAGTTTTTTGTGAAATACTTGTTAAATAGCACTGAATCCTTGTGCACAATTTCTGTAAATGGCTTATTAGAGATGATGTTCATCATCTTATGTTTTTCTATGTCTTACTGTCCATTATGCATGACCATTATGATAAAATACCTTTTTGTCATTTCACACGTTAATAAAATAGCAGCTGAATGTTTCCATCTCGTCAGACGTGTTAAAGTTCCCTCATTCAGACCAGCTCCAATATAGACAGCAACTCTCCAACCACAGCTGGATCTCATCATCTTTAATGCTAAATTTATACCTATGAAAAAAACAAAACTTGCCAGTATAATCACACAGGAAGATCTCTCTACGCCCACAAACCTCCCACTACCTTTTCTTTGGCCCCCTTTCCCATTATTTTTCACATCCTGAACTATCTCACAGGACGCCCACAGTATGTGAGCACACAGGGTTGTGTGTCTGACAGGCTGGTCTGCACTAAGGGGGCCCACAGAGAACTGCGCTGGCACCTGTTACAGAATATTTCCATGTTATGTCAATAAATTGATTAAGATATTATTATTAAAGGCATCTGGGGAATATGCGATAATTATGAGTCGGGGAACTGCTGACTCCTCAGCAGTGAGGAGTGTTTTGGTTAACCTTGCAATGAAGACATAACATCAGGGGACTGAAGGCAGAAGCTGCTTGCAGAGAGGGCAGACATGATCTGGGTGCAAGAGAATTTGAGCGTTGGCCCAGATGGGCTCATGTATAAGACTGGCTGTAAAGAAAAATGAAAAATGCCCATGCAGACCCCAGCCTCATTCCTAGGAAGGGAAGAAGACATTTCTTTCCACAACAACCGCTCCTCTTCCCCCTCTACACTGCAGACGTCTCCATCAACTCCCCACACTGCCACCTTCAGAAGTTCTCTGATGACTCTAGCCATAGTCTGCCTCATCACAGTTGAGGACGACTCACAGAACAGACAATGGACTCAGAACTTTGTAGACTGGTGCCAGCAGTACCACCTCCTGATCAGCGCTGGGAAAACCAAGGAGTTGGTGGTGGACTTCCTCAGGTGGTGTAGACCCATCACACGGACAATTTAAAACATGCATCTGTGTTTTTATTGTGATGTTTCTTTTAGAGCCCTGACTCTGTGACATGCAGCACTGTGAATACTTCTTCTGCTGAGGCCACCGTTGATCCAGAGAGCCTCTACTGTAACCTCAGTCAATACGTAACATTAGATGTTTGTTTCATAAATCAGATGAATTATATCCACCTAAAACAAGCAGCATGAAAACAGATAAAACTGACTAATTCCAAAATATTTTCCAGGATATCAGTTTAAAGACACCCTCTCATTAAATAGGACACACAAACACACACCCCTTCACACACACACACACACCTGGAAACTAAGTAAAACTCACATAAGAAAGTCTCTGACACTCTAGGGAACCATTTTTTCATTAACTTTGCACTAAAAGAGAAAGAACTACATTTTAATTAACTATTTAAAACCTGATTGAACAACATAACTTTTAGTAAAAAGACACAAACTGTGTTGTTTTAATTCAGTTTCATCTTTTCAGCACAAAGGATTAACTTTAAAACAAATGAAGAAGCAGAAACCACCAGAGCAACAGATAGAAGTCTAAGATTCTATATGCAGCTTCTGCTGCTTAGTGCAACTAACACCTCACTGACCACAGATATAAAAGCCATATAGTCACAGAGTTGTTCTCCGGAATTGTATATTAATATGAATGCAAAAAATATAAAACGATAAAAGAGAAATAGCTGCACAGTTGCAATGTGATGACAGAAATTTTGTTTTTGTGTGTTTTCTTTACTTAGAAGGGACCAATGAAAAAGGTCTGATGTGGAACAGAGAATGAAGTCATGATGAGGAACTAACACCTCACAAACCACACACAGCCCCTCATATATTCATCTGTGACCTCTTTAGGGTCAATCATTTGTGATCGTGTCTGCAGGAGAGACAGAGAGGAGCAATGATCACTGCTAGAAAGAGACAAACATCTTTATTTCTAATCCTGATGATTTACTTAACAGGTAAGAATGTTTCTAAGCATTTTTTTATAATGTAAAGTTGTTTTAATATCAATTAAAAATAAATATGTTTACTTATGTGAGAAAGTTCTGTTGATTTTTTCATGTGCGATAAACTGCATGATGGATCTAAGCTGATCCTCACACTAAAAGGGAAGAGAAAAGTTATTTTATTTTATTTTTCCATTTTCTGATCTCTCTCTTTCTCTCAGCAGCAGCAGCTGGGCAGCATCTGTACCTGTCAGTCAGAGTTGGTGATAAAGTCACTTTGTCTTGTGGAAATGTGATAGATAGTAGGAATTACTGTGACGGCATCACCTGGATGTTCAGTGATAAGAGGCGAGCAGCAACACTGTTTGAAAAAGGACAGATTCACAAAGATGGAGCAGCTAAATCAGACAGACTGAGTCTTACAGCAGACTGTTCTCTGGTTATAAAGAAGATCTCAGTGAAGGATGCTGGTCTTTATATCTGCAGACAGTTTATAAATGGACAACAACAAGGACCAGACTTTCACATTTATCTCTCTGTTATTCACAGTGAGTATTTACATGATTATGTTTGTCAGAACAAAATGTTCAACCACACACTAAAACAATATAAAACTTTTTTTCTTCATACTTGTATCTCAAACCTCCATCTTCATCAGTGGTTCAACAAAACCAGAAAGATCAAATCATCTTAAGCTGCTCTGTGATCGAATATAACTGTAGCCACACAGTGGAGTGGCTGAATGAAGGTAGAGAGGAAATGTTCTCAGACATGGAGAAATCAGAACAGTCCTGCTCTGCTACCGTCATGTTTCCTACATCTGTCAGAAACTGGAAGCCAAACCTAAAGTGTAAAGTGACAAATACTTACACTAACAAAGTGCAGCTGTTTGCCTTCAGGCGTCAGTCTTCTGATGGAAGAAAAGGTGAGATGATTTGAAGCTTATTTAAGGACTCAGTTTGAAAACAATGATTTAAGGATTTGTACTTACACTTCAACAGTTTCCTTATCTAACACTGAAAAGCAACACGTTTGTTACATGTTATGTATTTTCTCAGATAAAGATTCAGCATCTACAACAAAATCATCTACAAAGACAATAACCACAACACAACCACCAACAACTAAATCAATAAGAAGGTCAACAACAACAAAACCATCAACTACCACATCAATAACAACCACAACAACAGAATCATCGATCAAATGGACATCTATAGGAATAAATCCATCTACAGGCGTCAATTTATCAAAAACTCTGGGTACAGACTGTGAGGTTCCATATCTCTTAGGTCCTCTATCAAAATTAGAGCTTTAATCACTCATTTCCTGTTATGTTTCAGACTTGTTGTTGATCAGTGATTGTGCATAAATAATATTTCTTCTCCCAGGTTGGTCTTGGTTTTATATCATCGGTTCAGCAGCGATCATAATAACTGTTCTGGTGATCATCGGATGGAAGAAAACTAAAGGTGAGGAAACATTTCATTCAGCATTAATTTCTCTTGCTCGAGTAAATTTTATAGTTAAAAATGATATTCAATTTGGAACAAAATGAGTGAGCGTGTTAGGATTGTTATTTTATAAAAACACACACATCAACACAATCAATTTGTCATAGACATAGTGACTGATTGAAAATGAATTTTCCTAAGAATAAAAACTGATCTGAACTCCTCTTTGTTTTTTCAGCAAATGAAACAAAAAAGGACAAAGAAAGAAAAGTGAGTAAAATACTGAATATTTGCATTGTAGTTTTTATAGAAAAGAGAGATTTTATTCATTATTTAATAACTGTAAAATCTATTTTTGTAAAACAAAGAAAAAATTTTAGGCAAAAACTTTTTGAAGAAATCCATTTTAAAAATATTATTTTAATTGCAGTGTCCTCTATACTTACTGACAAACCTGATAGGAAAATAAATAAAAGTATTTAAAATAAATGTATTTCTTTTTTGAGTATAATAAATCAATTAATTTATTTAACCCCATTGCATAATTGGACAACATAATTTTAAAGTTCTCTTAATTGATACATTTCTTTATTAGGTAAAGAAAATCCCCTTCAGCAAATGATGTGTCCATCTGTCATCTATATGTTTTTATTTATACTTTACATTTTTCTAGCCTAATAGCTAAAATAAAATTACTATTCACTATTACTGTTATAGGATAGCAGTAAAGTTTTATTTTTAGGCTTTAAATCCAGAAGAATCTCACTTAAATATTACCTTCAATGTAAAAACTAAAATACTGATGATAGCAGTGGAATTTTAGGCAAGGCAGTTTTATTTGTAAATCACACTTTAAACAAGATGATTCAAGGTGATTTACATGATTAAGAGGTCAAATAAAAACAGCAGTAAAACACAGACAAAGTATATAAAGTAAAACAACAATAAAGCAAGAAGCATACACAGATACATCAATGCATTACACAGCATATAAGCATTTTATTCCCTATTTGTGTTTAATTAATGAATTACTTTATCCACTCAGCGACTGAGAGGGAGAACAGGTTTTATCACAGGAGAACG
Source organism: Valencia hispanica (assembly GCA_963556495.2). Taxonomy (NCBI): domain Eukaryota; kingdom Metazoa; phylum Chordata; class Actinopteri; order Cyprinodontiformes; family Valenciidae; genus Valencia; species Valencia hispanica. Next base: position 42,593,746 of record OY747719.1, on the reverse strand, counting down.
TCGTGTCAATGGTGCCTCAGGAAGTAGGAGTTCGTCCTGTGACCCAGTGGTTCCCTGTTCGAATCCCCGCTCTGTCTGCCTCAGTCATTGTGTCCTTTGGCAAGACACTTCACCCACCTTGGCTGCTGGTGGTGGTCAGAGGGCCCGGTGGGACTAACTGTATAGTATGACTTCTGTTAGGCTGCCTCTGGGCATCTGTGGCTCGAATGTTATTTACCACCATCAGTTTGTGAATTTCTGGGGGTGAACCAAAGTGATTGTTGTACTGTGTGTCATTTCCTGCTCATAAAACAGAAGCATCAGTAGTGACAATTGAATTAAGCTAAATTAAATGTGTGTGTCAGCTGGTGATGATCAGTCCAAGTACAGTAGTTTAATTTGTTGTATTCTGTGTGCAGACTGATCCTGAGGACGGTGTCTACTATGCCTCCATCAAGACCAAACGGGCCAAAGAGACCAAGAAAAAACCCAGAGTGAGTTTTTCTATGTAGGTCATGTTATAAAGGAAACGTTGCCTTTGAAACTCATTCCAAGACCTATTATAAAGTAGCATGTAAGAGGTTAGTCATAAATATATGTTACTTATAAACAAGTACTGTAATATGTATTAAAATGGGAAAACATTGAAAACTTTGAGTCAGTATGTGAAATAATAATGTAGATGAAGTTTTATGAGACTTATGTCAAAATTTTTAACGTCTATTTGAATTTTTGTTGTAATGTTTTGAAATAATAATGTAGATGAAGTTTTATGAGACTTATGTCAAACTTTTTAACGTCTATTTGAATTTTTGTTGTAATGTTTTTCTTTAGGTCCCTGACACTGTGAACTACAGCACTGTAAATACTTCTGCTCAGGCTACCATGGATCCGGACAGCCTTTACTGTAAAATATAAGTGACATTAGATGTTGTTTAATAATCCATATGAATTATTTCCACCTTTAAACAAGCAGCATAAAAACAGCTTAAATCCAGATCAAACTGACTGGTTCCAGAATGTTTTTTCAGAAAATCAGTTTGAAGATACCATCACTGAGCACCAGGGCCCTCTAGTGGAGAAAAGCATAAACCAGAGACACTGTCACTCTATATATGTGATCCACTGTTTCAAAAAAAAAAAAAAAATACAATTTTTCCTTCAATAACACTTCTTAAATTACATTGCAGGCTTGTGCCCCATATCTGTAAATGGCTTTTTAGAGATAATTTCCAATGTCTATGTTCTTCTTTGCTTTACTGTACATTTTGCATGACTATTATGGTATAAATATATTTTTGTGGTTTCACGCTTTCAGAAGAAAATGGCAGCCGAATGTTTCGTCAAGCTCAAAGGTGTTGAAGTTTAAATCTTAAAAAAGGATCTGCCAGAGCAACACCTGGTGCAGCTCACATTCCCACACTTAAACCAGCTCTGATATAGACAGAAACTAGCACCTCACCAACCACAGATACAGCAACATGCTGCAGCTCATGATCTTTAATGTCAAATTGATTCTTATGCACATGAGAAAAACAAAACGTGGCAGTTTTGTACAGTAACACAGGAAGATCTCTCTACTCCACCAATCAGCTTAACTGAGTGTATTTTACTGCATTGTATTATAACTATAACCAACATTGAACTGAAATGTATGTATCTGAATCTGTATGAAATGGAAATATGTTTATTTGATTATTTGTTCATTTCTGGCGATACATTTGGGGTTTCTTTATCTTGTAAGGTGCCACGACATGACATTTGTTGGGAATTGTTGCTATATACACACAGTGCTGCCCATAAAGTAGATGAACATTTTTTATTTTACCTCTTTCCATTAAATGATTGTGACATTGTGAATACATTGTTAGATATCGTTGAATGTTTTCTCGAAGTTTAAGTATTTAGTTTTGTTTTCATGTTCATCCTAAAGTTATGGGTAACAGTGTTGAATAAATATGAAGACAGATTGAATTTGATGCTTTGTTTTTTTATTATTGTAACTCTGGAATTTTTTCTTACTGTTCCTGGATGTGAGTAGCCTTTAAATAAAATCAGTTTTTATGCTTTGGACTTTTTGTGCTTGAGTTGTTAGGGATTAACCACACCCTAAAGTGAACATCGATTGGCTGTCTGTGGGTCTGCTTAACGTGAGCGGACGGTTCTGTTGTGGTGAGGGCAAGATGAGTGAGGATGAGCGGTGAGATGCAGACAATGTCATTTTAGTGTCTTTGTCGCTATATTTAGCGAATTTTTAGACCCCTCCAGCGATTCTTTTTCCCCCCAAAAAAAGGGACTAGCGAAAAATCTAGAGACTTTTTCTGGAGTTTTTGGAGAGTTTTGGGTGAAGCACCTTACTCTGAGCAGTGGTGCAGCCGTGAGCTCGTCTCCTGTCTCAGAACGTTCACAGGAGGCAGTCGGTGTGCTGCATCTCCACCAGTCCAGCTCCATCTGGACTCAGAGCAGATATTTACCCCACTGAGTCCAGAATGCTAATAAATCGCGCATGCTCGAAGCTGAAGTTGCAGTCAGCACTGGGACTAGTCTTAAAAACAGACAAATGTAAATGGCTGGGACTGCATCTGTTAAAGTCTGTTAAAAACAATAAATGACTCCATAAAGCCACTTTTTGTTATATATTTGTTCTACCACAATACTGTTATTAATTCTGATGAAAATACCTCAAGATGAGGGCTTATCTCAGCAATTATTAGGTGTGATTAAAGAAGAAATCAGATTAATCGATCGTAAAGGAATAAGGTAAGTAACAAACTTGGCTTGAGGAGATAATCTCAATTTATTAACATAAACCAAATAAATATAACAGAGGTCGAGGGCTGGAGGTACTAACAAAATTAACTAGACACAGCCCTGAATTATCCACAACAAAACAAAAAGCATAAATAAATTATCTTAACAAAAATACTCAGTTTCCTAGAAACTGATAACAGGCTTTTGATTTTAACAAAACAGTGCTTTCAAAAAAGGAAAAACGAAGCACTGGACACGGCCAAATAGGGCTTCAAAAGGGGATTTTACCCCAAATAAATTAAAGAATTTCAAATGTCAGCAATTCTGACAAAGTGAGGTGTAACTCTCACTTGAAGTGATGTTACGATGTGTGCCGAGGCTACGAAGCGTGTGTCGAGCAGTGGAGGGAGCATTTCCACAAAGCGCGCATCGAGGCCTGCTTCATTTAGGGGAGGAGCCGAAAACGATGACGTCTGAAGCCCCGCTGCCTGGCTGTACCACGTGACTGCTTCAGGAAGTGGTTCAGAGTTTGCCCAGTGGTTTGACAGCAACATAAATTCCCTCAGGCTCCATTCAAAATGTGGGTTTGTGTGGGAGAGTTGCAGTCAGTTTGGAGTTCGGATAGGAGAGTTTGGTTTGCGTTTATATAGTTTGGAGAGTATAGAGACAGATAGTTGGAAGAATTAGGAGAGTGAGGAGAGAAAGATAAGATTTAGGTAGGGAGACCAACCGTCCTGTTTCCCCGGATATATCCACTTTTCACGTGTTGTCCAGGGCGTCCGGGGGGATTTCATAGATTGATGAAAATGTCCGGGTTTTCATCGTTTTTAAGGGGACTAATAAGCATACTTAGATTGACTGGTGCGATGCATGCAATACGACACATTTCCTCTCATCTATCGTTTAGATGCTTTAGTGGATGGTTCTGAACCGTTTCAGACGTAAGACAGCGGGCTGTGATGCGCTGGACCACTTCGCCCTTCACCGTGCTGCGACTGTTTACAAGATATCAAAGCGCAAGTGTAGCTTTACAGACAAACAGAGCTGGTATATGTGTTTCTGTTTGTGACAAAAGTGGCAAAGATCCAGTAGGTCCACATGGAAACGAAATCTATAATAATTCATCTATAAACTGTTTGAGGAGGATGAAGATATCTAAAAAATGGAGCATGCCTTATTGTGTTTTTGAGACTGCTGCTTTTTAATTTTATTATTACATTGAAAAGAAAATAATAGCCTACCTGTTTTCTCAGAATGTTATTTCAGATTTTTGTTTAATTTTTGTCCAGTAAAGCAAACTATTACTGTTTCTGGTACATTTTCTAATTAGGAAGAGTAATTATTTCTATTATTAATTAATTTCTAGAGATTTTAAAGTCATTTTTGCACTTGTGAAAGCCTATCTGAAGTTTGTTATTAAACTGTTCATTCTCACCACATGGAGAATGCACGCTTTAAATATGTTAAAATCGAAAGCCTGGTCACAGTCGTGGCAGTGTTTCAGGACTGGGCCAAGTGTCCTCTTTTATAGAGACAGATGAGATAAGTGAGAGGATGGAACCAGCTAGGAAGAGGAGGATTCCCCCTGTTTGGCAGCCAAATATTAGCAGGCTGGAACCCCCCCCTGGAATATTGGGAAAAGCAAAAATTGCTGTACCCCAATTTATTTAGTCTAGCACCTGTGTTTTTGTGTATGCCGGCATCTTCTGTGCCTTGTGAAAGAGTGTTTTCAAAGGCTGGTGAGGTGGTGTCAAGAAGAAGGAATCGCTTAAAACCTAAACCTGTTGAGAAACGGCTATTTCTGGTTAAAAAACATTTTCTCCTGTTTTGTACATCATTGCCCAAGTTACACAATCATTCTCAGTGCCCTCTTCCTAGTTCCACAAGCATTTCCACTTTCCTCTGCCTGCTTAAGCCCATGCCTTTTACCTCAAGTGAGAGAAAAACATTACAAACCTGCCATGACATATGATTCTACCGTTTGGGGATAATTAACAGACAGAATACATTCAATATTTTTATTGTTCACATTTGTACTATTTGATGTAGAAAAATTATTTATTGGGAATTCATAGTCATTCCCAAGAACCATAGCAGACTTACAATTAATGCATCACAGATGGCTCCTCTGATGGCGTTTCCTTGCATGGTTCATCTGCACTCGGCCCAATGTCCTTTTTTACTGTTTCTTTTAACTGTGTGTGTGCATGGGAGATGGGTTGGGGGGAGGGGGGTATAACTGTGACCATGCTTTTAAATCTGTGGGGGAGGGAAGGGAAGGTGGTTTTATGTGGGGTCATTTTAATCTGTAAAGCACTTTGTGATGCAACTTCTTGTATGTAAAGCGCTTCATAAATAAAGTTTGATTTGATTTGATTTGATCACACATTAAGAGCTCCAGCTGCCTGTGATTATGTACCTGGCCAGTAAGGGGGTTTGTGTTCACATGAAGCCCCGTGAGCAGAACCCTTTCTTGTACCAATTGGCTGAAGTGGTTCAATGTCCCATGGGGCTTCATCTTGCCATCACTACTCACTTCTATGAAGGTATGTATGTGCCAAAACGTATGTAGTTGTAGCTTGCGATGTGAACACTTGTAGAATTGCAGTTGAGAACTTGAGCAACAAAAATCTGAAGTTCTATGTGAACCATCACAGCAGGGGAAAAAAATCACACACAAACTGAATTTCAAATTGCACTAAAACCCAAAAGATGTAAGACCCTGTGTGAAACAAATGCACTAGTGTCAGATTTTCGCCTGGAGAAAACTTTCACATTAACCTGTTCTGAATGTAAAGTCACATAAAAATATTCACGTGTCTGCTTTCATTTTTATACAAGCAAAATTACAGCTTTCCGCTTATCATTAATCGTTTCCTACTATAAATATTGTTTTATGTTTATTTTTGGTTACAACTTCAACGTATGGATTTCAACCACTCGAATCTGCTGCTTAGTGCGCACACATCAGCTACGACGAATCACAGCGCAGCGAAAACAGTGCACGGAATTTTGGCACACTATCTGCGAAATGTTTGTGCCAAAACTAACTTGTACTTGAAGGATAAGGGCAGAGAGCAGAGGGGCGAGAGGGGGGGGGGGGGGGGGGGGAGTGATGACGTCGTCAGAGCGAGAGGCCCTGTGGACGAGCCATATTTATTTTCCCCCTTTCCATACCGTCATGGCCATAGACTGCATATACACCAAGACAGAAATTAATGGACTTGGCGGAGTGGAATATTAAGTTGACATGGGTCTATTTCCTCTTCAAAACACATAACGGACATGTCTTACGATGTTTGGCGAAGTAACTCACCCCAGCTTGGTGCGTCTTGGTGTAATGATATACAGTCTATGGTCATGACGGTATGGAAAGGAAGAAAAAAAAAATATGGCTCGTCCACAGGACCTCTCGCTCTGATTGGTTGATCTGTTGACGACGTCATCACTCCCCCCCATCCCCCCTCTGCTCTCTGCCCTTATCCTTCAAGTACAAGTTAGTTTTGGCACAAACATTTCCCAGATAGTGTGCCAAAATTCCGTGCACTGTTTTCGCCGCGCTGTGATTCGTCGTAGCTGATGTGTGCGCACTAAGCAGCAGATTCGAGTGGTTGAAATCAATACGTTGAAGTTGTAATCAAAAATAAACACTTAAAAAAATTTGTAGTAGGAAATGATTAATGATAAGCGGAGAGCTATAATTATGTTTGTATAAAAATGAAAGCACACATGTGAATATTTTTATGCGACTTTACATTCAGAACAGGTTAATGTGAAAGTTTTCTCCAGGCGAAAATCTGACACTAGTGCATTTGTTTCACACAGGGTCTTACATGTTTGGGGTTTTAGTGCAATTTGAAATTCAGTTTGTGTGTGTGATTTTTTCCCCCCTGCTGTGATGGTTCACATAGAACTTCAGATTTGTGTTGCTCAAGTTCTCAAATGGTATTCTACAAGTGTTCTTTTTCTCCCCATAGAAGATATACCTGGTCTGGTATCCTGCTTGGCTGCAATGCCCTGTTGGACGGGGGGCATCGACTGGGATGATGCTCCCAGTAACTGAACATCCACTGTGTCCTGTTATCAACTTTTTACTTTCTGTAACATAGAAAGTTCTCTTATTTCAGATCTTCTGTTCCTTCTGTGTTCTGCTCTGTCTTCTCAAACCCCCAGACGGTCGTGGCAGATGGCCGCTACTTCTTGTTAAGTGCCTTGAGAGGACATCTGTTGTGAATTGGCGCTATATAAATAAACTGAATTGAAATTGAATTGAATTGAATTCACATCGCAAGCTATAACTACATGCGTTTTGGCACATGTCTACCTTCATAACTTCTAACTATACACTCTGTCTTAGTACTATAAAATAGCTTTCAACACAGCATTTCCTAGGAGGTAAGTTAAACACACAACTTTACTGAAGTCTGGAAGAGCATTGCAGCTCAAGTGGAGACTACTATGGATAAAGTAGCTCCTAGAGCAGTCAGTCCGGCGTGGTTTTAAACTCGCCAGCAAATGAAGGTAATCAGTCCAAAAGAGTTGCAGCTGCAGTTAACGCAGCAACACCCTGCAGGAATCCTCCGGTGACGTCATCACCAAGGACTCCGCTGTTGTCATGGAGATAGTACACAACGCCGCAGTCGCCATCTTGTTTCCGGGTTACCGAGGCTGAGCCGAATCAAGTAGCCTGCGCAGCTTCACTTGCTCTCCAGAAAGCAGCGAGAGAAGAGGAAAAGGAAGAGCAGAGAGCACACAAACACGGTGGCCGTGACAATGCTCAAATCTATAGTTGACCACATCCCGCAAATAATTTATGATGCAAAAATATTTAAAATATGATGGCAGATCCCTGATTCATGGACGCTTGATCTAGACATCTGCTTTTTCTCTGCTAATAAACAAATCCTCCACCTCCAAGACAGAGCAGTGCACAGTCCATCTGAATATAGTTGCTTGGTATATATTTGCACATACCCACTGATGATTGATGCAGACAGTGGACAACTTGATTCTAAATACCCCAGAATTATTGTTTCAGATGGTCATTAGAAATAAATAAAATACTGGTTTCTGTGCTGAAAGAGAACCAGATCTTCATACTTCAAAGTTCAGATCTTTTGAAAGATCAGAGTAAGGGCTATGTCAGCATCCTTGCAGAGAAAGGCAAGAAAGAAGGCACTAGAGGAGTTCATTGTAAAAATGTATGGTAAATAAAGAGAAGAGCAAAAAAGTTAAAATAAAATGAAGGAAGTAAGTAAGAAAAGGATAAAACAATTTTCTTTTGTTTTTAAATTGGAGAGGAAATGAAAAAGAAAACTTTATTTCAAAGCTGTTTCAACACATGCTGAACCCGAATCTTAGATGCTTTCGTAGAAATATAGTCCGCTTGTTTCCTCTTTGGCTTTACCAGTCTGATCTAAGGATTTTAGACAGGCAGCAGCAAATGTTTTAATTTACAGTCATGTCAACTCGGTTATTATTGTGAGGTTCTACTTTTGAGGAAGAGAAGAACTGAAATTCTGTTAAAACGACAACACCAGAGAATGTTTTGTCCTTTAATCCCATGTATGTCATGGTGATATTAAGCTTTGCTTTCTGACCACATGCAGAACACCGCTAGGAAGAGCAGTTGTAAAATCAATAAAGTTATTTATTGATATGTTGAAGATCACTGGAACCAGGAGAACTGCATGGAGGAGTGGAGAAGTAAGGACTGTAGAAGGGAACTCCAGAGGCGAGAATGACTCTTGGATTTTAAATGACAGTTTGATGGTACTCAGGTGAAGTTTCAAAGCAGGTGGTGGAGAGGACACCAGGGAGAGGAAGCTATGTATTGTGCAGTGCTGGTGATTTTGGTTATTGTGCGTTTCACATTGTTATATGCAGTTTTGCACCAGATGAAGCGTTGCCCGACCTTTTTAGTTCAATCTCGTTAGCATATGTTGTCTATAGATACCCAGCATCTTCCTCCCGTCTGGGTTATTTTCTGTTAGTGCATACAATTCAGTGTAGAGCATTTGCATTTGTAAGAGTTGCTGGTGCATATCTCGACTGTAGAGGATGGAGCGAGCAGGTCAGTGTCAGAGCAGGATGCCTTCTGTTTCCATGATGCCATTTTCTGTGGTGTTTTATTTGTGCCTGGTTCAGGATGTCAATATGAAGATAGGTAATTTAAGTAAAATGTCGATGGGATTGCATTTGAACATTAAGGACTTTATTCAAAACTGCGGCTCAACATCAGAAAAAACCCTATAATGAGGAATCGTGGCCTATTTGCAGAAACCAGTTCTTTAGACAGAGCCTCTCTTATAGGGCTCCAACACATATACAGTTCCATATTTGGCATTCATGTCCTCGTTCATCTCCAAATGGTGCTGGGATCCATAACTAATGTCCGTTGAAGTCTAGCAGCGGTCTTCACACACACACACATCTCCATATATGGCAGTATGCAGCTTCACTGTCTGCCTGAGTACATACCTTTGCTTCTGGGTGAATCCAGGCATAAAAACATTTAGCATAGATATGTTACTAAAACATTAACATATAATCTGTTTTCAGATACCTCAGATCCCCCCTTTTTCGGGACTAACAAAAGTCCCTAAAACTGAATTACTGACACAAACATGGCCAATATCTAGTATCTATGATATAGCCATGTGCATGGATTAACAAAAAAATTCACTGTTAAATTTTATTCAAAGTTAATATAGTTAAGTTCATATTCCTGATCAGCATGCGCTCAGCAAGGAGCGGTGAAGAAAAAGAGCCTCAATGTTACGGACACCGCCCGTCCGTCCTGGGAGCCGGAGTCAGCACCACAGACAGCGCCTGCTCCCGCGTCTCCATTCAGCACCGCGGACAGCGCCTGGTCCCGTTCCCCTCCATTCAGCACCGCGGACAGCGCCTGGTCCCGCTCCTCTCCATTCAGCACCGCAGACAGCGCCTGGCCCCACGCCTCTCCATTCAGCACCGCGGACAGCGCCTGGTCCCGTTCCCCTCCATTCATCACTGCTGACAGCGCCTGGTCCCGTTCCTCTCCAATCAGCACCCCGGACAGCGGCACACCAGTCTGGGCTTTCCACCCCTCCTCCCTCCTTGTTGTGCCGCGCATGGAGCTGTTCCAACTTGGGCTGATGACTTCTAGGAAGTGGCTCGCCCATAAAACGCCCTGCTGCCATTCAGTCAGGAGGTTCAGATGCTGTCGTCCCTACTTAGCCCCGTCTCACTTATGTGATTTGTGTGTATCCGCACTGTTAGATTTGATAGCGTTAAGCATGATAAAGATCATTTGGTGGTTTTGTACTTTTGATAGCCAAGAGTTCCGGTTGGTTACAGGCTGGTTTGTTTTTCCATCCCACTTTAAGATTCCTCTTTGAACTTATTTTTGTATAGTGAAAGTGATTTTGGTTATTGTGTGTTGTACATAGTTATATGCAGTTTTGCACCCAGTGGAGCGTTGCCCGGTCTTTTTAGTTCAATCTCGTTAGCTTATGTTGTCTGTAGATACCCACCATCTTCTTCCCTCTGGGTCATTTTCTGCTTGTGCATACAAGACACACACACACCTGTAAATATTCCTGTGTAAATTAATCCATTGGTTCAAGACGTCAAGATGTGTGAAGATGGCTAAATGAAGAAAAATGGAGACGGGACTTCAGTTGAACTGCAAATGACTTTATTCAAAACTGCAGCCCCTCCCCCAGTTCTTTGGACATACCCTTTCTTCAACACACATACAGCTCCTTATTTGGCATTCATGTCCCCAATAGTCTCCAATTAGTGCTGGGATCCATGACTTTATGTGCGTTGAAGTCTCTAGCAGCAGTCTTTACACACACACACACATCCATATAAGGCGGCATGCAGCTTCGTTGTCTGATCACATTCAGCCTAAATAAATTTCCCTCTGGGTGAATCCAGGCATAATTCAGCTTAGATATGTAACAAGAACATTCAAATATAATGTGTTTTCAGATTTTCAGATACCTCAGTACCCAGATAGTATTCACACCCCACAGCAGCACCATTGATGATCAGTGGGGCATATTGTGATAGCCTTCTCCTGAAGTCAATAACAATCTATTTAGACTTCCCCAAGCTACACAGCGGCAGGGTGACTGACATCAGCCCTCACCAGAAGGTGAACAGCAATGCCCAATTCAAATTTATATGCAGTATAGAGTTTTAACCTGAAGAGGACAACACACTGATGGTTTTAGGCAGAAAATTAATATTTTTACTAAAATGTACTAGAATACCAAAAGTAATTACCAAGAAAGAGAAAAGAAGACATCACTATTAGACTCGTTTATAGTTCATCAGCATAACATTTTGTACCTCAGAAACGAAGAAAGATCTAGTGTACATTTTTCTTTATTTGCCTTTTTTTTGAAACTATAAAATGATTCAAGCATGGGAAACCGTTGAGACAGTAGGGTCTCAACAAGGACGTAACCGCTCCCAAACAATTTGAGGCCCATCTACCACTTCTGTAACTTACTCTTCAGTTAAAGTGACAAGATATACTGTGGTGTGTTTGTCAAAATGGAGAGAAAGATCTTGTTTAATCAAAAGAACAACCTTTAAATTGACAGTTCTATTGTCATCACAATGCGGAAAGTAAAAAAAGAAACTTAACAGAAGGTGACCCCGGTGTGGTTGTAATGGAAGATTAGAGCCAAGTGACTGGTAAGAAACTTTTTTGAGTCAGAAAGGGTATGAGCAAAGATTCTTTTGTGGAGACATGCATGGTAAGTAACGTTACCGTGGGGTTGGCTCGGCTACATTTTGAGACATGCCCAAAATAAAGTATAAACTTTTTTTTACTGGACTTATAAGCCCTTAGCCTAGAAATCTAGACAAACCGTAGCAGTAGCAAAGATTTTGTCACGTGGGTGTGTGGAGAATGGACCCAAACGCACTCGCTGAAGGAAGGTGGAGGATGTTTATTAAAGTGAGGAGATCGTGATGATGGTGGTGAACGGAGACACTGGACATCGGGCTGGAATGAAGAGGCAGGAAGACGACACACCATGGGGATGAAGACAATAGAGGACTAGGAGGAAGGAGGACTAGGAGGACTAGGAGGACTAGGATGATCCGGCCGGGAGTGAAAGGAAGTGAGGGGTCTTAAAGGCAGGAGGTGAGTAGGATCAGGTGTGGATGATGAGACAGACAGGTGAAGACAATAAGGCAGGAATAGGGCAGCGTGACAGATTTTGCTCTGGAGTTTAGTCTAGCTACACTCCATTATAGTCTCGGCAGGTCGACTAAGTGTAGGCCGGGCCAATCTCATCGCTACATCACCCCAGCCAAGATGGCACTGCATACAGATGCCCTGGTACTTTTCATCTGCGTCTGAGTTTCAACAGACTTTGATGAGGAAAGTTAGATGCTGAAGAAGAGGAAAGCGAGCTGGTGTGCTTGTGCACCTGAGGAGACAGGGATTACGCATTGCTTTACTGGGGATTTTCCTATCCAACATACGCTCACTCCTTAACAAAATGGTCGAGCTGGTCCTCTGCGGAAATTTGCTTCATTCATTCTGGCTGCTGTTTACATCCTGACAGATGCAGATGTGCACAGGGGTCAATGTGCCCTCAAGGACCAGATACCATGCATTGAGCAGACATAGCTGGACTCTCTCATTAATGCTCTTGGGGACTTCCAAAATGTTAAGTGTATATTAAATGCCTGACCAGAGAGGAGAGGACACAGGATCACTGTTAGAGCACAGTAAGTGGGGCCTATCACGTAGTGCCCCATTCAGACTTTCTGACCAAGTAATGATCCACCTGATCCCTGCGTACAGACAGAGGCTGAAGCTCTCCAAACCTGTCGTGAGGACTATAAAACTCTGGAGCAACGACGCTGTGGAGGAGGTTCGCATGTGTTTAGAAACTACACACTAGGACGCAATAAGGGCTGCTTCTGTCAGCTTGGATGAGTTTACGGACACTGCCACCTCCTATATCCTCTTCTGCAAGGACAGCATTGTGCCATCATGCACCAGGGTGAGTAATGCCAATGACAAATCACCACTGTGAACTCATTCCGCTTCCTAGGCACCACCATCACCCAGGACCTCAAATGGGAGCCCACCATCACCTCTGTGATAAAGAAGGACAAGCAGAGGATGTACTTCCTGAGGCAGCGAAAGAAATTCAACCTGCCAGCACGATCGATGATGCAGTTGTACACTGCAATCATCGAGTTCATCCTCACCTCCTCCATCACCGTGTGGTATGCTGGAGCTACCATCAGGGATAAACAGAGACTGCAGCGTGTTGTGCGCTCTGCTGAGAAGGTGATTGGCTACAGATTTCTTATCTCTACAGGACCTGTACACCTCCAGGACACTTGGGCGTTCAGGTTGGATCACACCCTTCTCACACTGGACACAGACTTTTTGACCCACTCCCCTGAGGGACCAGAAACTTTCGATGTAAGAACAGTTTCTTACCTTCTGCTATTGGACTCATGAACAATATCCCTAATGGGGCGCTCACATCGCTCAACGCGCCCAGGCGTCAAATCGCTTTAATGGACGAAAGTTGAAGCTTTAAAATTAAAACCCAGCTGCTTGCACACTTTGTAGTTTGCGTCGGCGCTGATTCTGTGGGCAGGTATTTCTCTGTTGCTACTTGTTTACAACATGGCGGATCATGTCAAGAGAGTGGCTTGGCTTTATTTAATTAATAATGTCGTCGTCGGGCGCATTTGCGATGTGTGTGGATACAATTCACAAAAATTACAGACAGTGATGATTAGTTGATCCTCCATTTTGCAACTGCTGCTTGGACAGTCCGTCAATGCGTCATTTTACAATGACCACGAGCTATGACAAAACAACAAAGATGGCCGCAGCTCAGGATCGGTCTGCTGTCAGTACACCAGATATTCTCATGTTTTTCTGACAATAACAACAGAAGTCATCTATGTTGATGTTGGACACCATGACTGTCCCATTCTTCTCCTTCGATGGTGTATGGCAAACTTTCCCATTGACTGATTTCTGTTGCTATGAATACGTCACCTTTTTTGTTGCTCAGTCTGATCGTAGCACTGTACAATTGCGTGCAGAGACAGTTTGAAAGGCAACCATAGATTCAACCCCTAGGACTGAACTCTTGTCTATGGATCGTGGCCAGACTATATATTTATACATATAGGATGGCTTGCCAGGCTAATAAGCCCCAGCTGTACAAAGATAATTGGTTTCTCCCTTTTCATTGTGGCAAACTTTTTGGAAGATCAGTAGCTAATCAGAGTGTCCTCGTTACTCACACACCCCACGCTCACACAACGTTTGTTGCTCAATTACCTTTAAATGTTCAAGCACACATAAAAACATATAAACCACTTGAAATTGAGCTGTAACACCTCCATCTGGTTGGCGATAACAACATTACATAGTTACATTATGTGGCTGTGGCTCCAATTCTGTGTTTCTCTTACTGCTGAGAAAGAGGAAACATTAAAATACACTCATGTCCATCTATGAAATTCATTGAAATTCTAAAGATTTAAGTTTAAGATATGTATGAGCCAATGTAATAAATCCACATTGAGTAAGTAAAACTGAATAATTTTTTTAAAATGTATATAAATTTAAAGTCGTTAAAATATTATAGGGGCAAAAATCCATCAGGTGGTTGAGAATAATAATTACACTGTATGAAATTAATAAAAAAGTAACACAAACTCTCTACCAGTAGAGTCAAGCAAGGTTTACTTTGTGGCTTGGGAAATGTGTTCAGAGAGATATTGAGATCTTGAGTTTTCTTTCTGATCACATTCTTGATATTTTAATTTAATGTTGATTAGCCTAAGTTCTGACATGAGGGAGACAGAACGGAATAATAATACTATTTGTTATAAATCTCAAATATTTGCAAAAACCCCCAAAAAATTATTCAGCTAAAGAAAACTCAAAGGGAAATGTAAAAAAAGTATGAAAGCATAGCTAATGGTAAATAAACAGCGGAGCAAACAGAGAACAGAGAAAAACTGAGACTATATCTACAGGGGACAGTGATGACTGGATGAGTAACAGGTGTGCTAATCAGCTGATTAATGACAGGTGTGATGAGATTCAACCAAGGGACTCTATGGAGAGAATGCTTTCATCCACTTTCATGGCCATTTAACCATGTCTATGTTTTAGCATGCAAGTTTTATTGACTGAAAAAAAAAGTCCCATACAGGAAGCTTCGTTTATGGAAATAAATATGAATACTACACATGTAATAGATATTGATTGTGAGGTTGTTATGAACTCAAAACCATCAGAATTGTGACCAGCTCTACAACAGTATCTGGCATGTTGAGTTTATTCCATTATTTAACATTGTTCTTAGCTTTTTTCCCCTCCTTCAAATAGTTTGTGACAGACTTCAATGACAAAGTTGGTTGAAATGTGAGGTTGAGACTGAATTTGCTTTGAAAAACATGAGATATCCAGTAGACTGTCATACAAAAATCACATGCAGTTTTTGTGGGAAAAACTGTCTTCTTCCCTTCAGGAATGAGGCTGGAGTCTGCATGGACATTCTTCATATTTTTTTTTACGGCCAGTCTTGTACATGAGCCCATCTGGGCCAACGCTCAAACACTCTTGCACCCAGATCATGTCTTCCCTCTCTGCAAGCAGCTTCTGCCTTCAGTCCCCCAGATGTTATGTCTTCATTGCAAGGTTAACCAAAACACTTCTCACTGCTGAGGAGTCAGCAGTTAGATCAGAGTGGATGAAAGGCCTCCTCCCTGACTCTAATAAATATGCAATATTGCCCAGATGCCTTTAATAATAAAATATTAATTAATTAATTGACATAACCTTGAAGTAATTCTGTAACAACCCTCAAAAATGGAACCAAGGAAAGTGATGGCTGACTGTTGGAAGTCACATTTTTTGGCTTTGACAAAGAGTCAGATTTTTAGAAGTCGCTGGAGGACTGGTTGGACGTGTCTTTGGTCATCAGACACATTTAGGAACATTGTTTCCTCTGATGGCGTTTCCTTGAATGGTTCATCTGCACTCGGCCCATTGTCCTTTTTTTACTGTTGCTTTTAACTGTGTGTGTGCATGGGAGTTGGGTTGGGGGGAGGGGGTATAACTGACCATGCTTTTAAATCTGTGGGGGAGGGATGGGAATGTAGTTTCATGTGGGGTCATTTTAATCTGTAAAGCCCTTTGTGATGCAATTTTATATGAAAAGCGCTTTATAAATAAAGTTTGATTTGATTTGATTTTTTACTCAAGCTCGGAAGACTAGCGGAGCATTAGTTAAGCCGAAAGGCATAACCAAGTATTGAAAATATTCCAGAGATGTGCGAAAAGCCCGATTTCATTCATCTCCCTGGTGTATTCTGGTGAGGGGATAGGCGTTAGATAGTTCTAACTTAGTGAACATGGTGGCACCTTGGACTGGTTCGATTGCGGAGGGGAGCAGAGGAAGTGGGTATTAGTTTTTATTGGTGATCTATTTCAAACGACAGAAATCAATGCAGGGGTGTAGAGAACCATCTTTCTTAGCCACAAAAAAGAAGTCTGCCCCTAGAGGTGTTGCCGTGTGTTGCTGTGACACTCCATCTGTCCTCGATCTTGAAGGACAGGTCCTCTACTTGAGCAGGATCCCTAGTGGAGATCACAAGGAAGGTGGAGAAAACAGACAAATCCCGCTGACTTTTAACATGCAAATGTAGCAATAACAGCACAAGCAAACACTACAGTACGTACGAAATGTGCTGTGCTGCAGTGTTGTTGTTGTCGATCTCCTCAGTCATTGTGCAAATCCTGCTTTTACTCAGTCTACTTTACTGCTGCCAGCATTTGTTTACAATTTGTGTGACACTATAGGCCAACCGGAAGAAGGCCAACATGAAAGGACGCATGCCGCCACCTACCGTTGTGGAGTTGAACACCCTTCATTCAATAATTTGATTTACTACTGACCATGTAAACTCAGAAAAAGGCTCCCATTCTGGTTAAGGAATTAGCTAAATTATTGCCATAGCTCGATTTAGATGTTCATGTAAAAACACTGAATGTTTAGTTCAGGTTAGATCTGTGAGAGAGATTTATAGCTAGCTGACACATTAAACCTTTTTCCTAATGTTGCCAACCGATGTAGCTTGTAGCTGGACAACTAGATGGACACAGGAATTAGCATAAATAAATGTGTGAAGTTGGTTTTCAAGCTAAACATTAGTCAGTATGACGGGTTGCTGATCGAGGCCTGTAGCATGGATCAGATTTGAGGCCGAGAGGTGGGTGAAACTATGACTAAGTTTGTGACTGATCAGAATAGGAAATGGAACCAAGGACACCTAGGTACTTAATAGAAATAATATTTCATGCCATCAGAAGTGCATCCATCCAGCTGTTAACAGGTAGTTCAAAAAGCAACTTTTGATACACAATGAAATCTGAATGTGGGTTTGTTTAGTTATAGTTTAAAGTTCAGATTTTGCATGATGTCTTTTATCTCATTTAAGTCAATGACATCAAACACTTTTTTGTCTTGTAGAGTTTCCCCACCACTAAAAATATGGTAGTCTGTGTGGTTTAACAAAATGAGCAAGAAAAAAACTCTGCTTGTTTCCAGCCGAGGTGTATATGCTAAAGTTTTATTTTTACACAGGGGAAAAACTGTTGGCGAGTTTCGAAACCAACACGTGGTAAACCACTAGTGCATAAATATGTTGTATGTTTTTGTTCCAGTACGGCCAGCTGTTGACTAAGCAGCTCTACTGTAGCTAGACAAAAAATTCATAAAAACAAGAAAACCCTTAACCCTACCCTAAAACTATTATCAAAACAATTGGAGTAAAAATGTCCAACTTTTGTGTTTAAAACTATGAAATAAAATGTCATTAAAGTGGCCGAAGTGAGACACAGGGTGTGAAGTCATTGTGAGGAAGTAACACCTCACAAACCACACAGTGCACGTGTTTTCCTTTCAAGAAGCCATTTTAGCGTTATTTGAACACAGCACCAAGAGAGCAGAGAACAATGAAGCTATACGGGTGGATTATTCAACCTTATTTCCTTATACTGTTTCATTTTAAAGGTATGAATAGTTTAAATTATCTACAGTACTTCTGCGTCATATGTTTGTGACTCTTGGAAGTTTTTTGTTCTTCTTTTGTTTAAGCAACAGCACCGGAGAGGCAACAGCCATCATTCTTTACCATCCACGTTGGTGATAAAATCACTTTGCCTTGTGGAAATAAAAGAAATGGTCAAGAAAATTGCAACAGGACTACATGGACCTACAGAAACCTTATGCAAGCAGAAACACTTTTTGAGCATGGGCAAATTCACAAAGATGCAGCGACTAAATCTGACAGACTGAGTGTTACAGTGAACTGCTCTCTGGTTATAAAGAAGTTCTCACTTCAGGATGCTGGGCTTTACACCTGCAAACAGATCATGTCAGCAAATCAAGATGCAGAGGACTCTCTGGTTGATCTGTCTGTTATCAGAGGTGAGTGTTTACATACAACATATACCTGTTAGAACAACATAATGATAGCATTGTGATATGCATTATTACAGCTGTAAACCTGGACTTATTCAGGTTTTTTTCCTGCACTATATCTACACCTTTTGCAGTGAGTGAAATGGAGGACAATGATGAAGTCAAGTTGCAATGCTTTTTACATGAACACACGTATTGTACTCATACAGTGGAGTGGCTGTATGACCAGAAGATACTGTCAGGTCTGAAGATACTATCATATCCCTGCTTGGCCACCGTAACATTTACAACATCTGCCTTTCGTCAGAAGACAAACGTTTATGAGTTATTGAAATGCAAAGTGACAGCTGAAAACACTGGAGAGATTCAGCTGTTCACTTTCAGTCATCAGTTCTCAGGTGAAAAAGATGGAAAAAAAGATGCAACAGATGAAAATATCTCCACAGCGACAATGTCAACAACAACTGATCTGGCAACAGTAAGTAGGAAATGGCTCACAGGAAATACAACAGACAACATGAAGTATTCAAAGAAACAAGGTATTTTCTTCAGTCTTAAAATATTTTTTAAATGTAAAGTCAGATTTTTCTTCTGATGCTCTCAATACCATTTTCTTTTAGATATGATCTATTTCTTAAGATGCGTCATTGTGTTTGTGGGCTTGGCAGCTCTTCTACCATTGGTTGTTACAGTCAACATGTGGGCAAAGACTAAAGGTGAGAATGTTCACATGTTAGGTTTTTATTCATCCATCCTTCCCTTCTCTGTACCCGATAATCACTTTATGGTTTCAGGGTGGGGCTGCCGCCTATCTCCTATGAACATTGGGCGAAAGGCAGAGTGCACCCTAGACAGATTAATAAAAAAATAATAATTAAAGGCATATAATCGTTACATATATAACTTTTTTTTTTTTACTAAGTTCAGGCTTGTAGACCACAGCAGTGATTTATTTCTTTATCCGGATTCAAGAATTATGTCACCAGCCGTTAAACTGAAGTTGAATGCATAATAAAGAGTCGACCTGAAACAAAAGTAGTGATATTAATTTCTCCTGCTGGTATTTCATAAAGTGAAGCTTTATGGTGGTTTATCTCATAAGAAGGAGGAAGTCAGGAAAAATGTTGTGCAGTAGTGACACCTTATGGAGGGATTTAAAACTGCTTTATTATGAGCCAAATCTGACTGTAATTCAATCCAGTGAAGAACGACCACTAAATTAAAACGTTTAACACTTTTGCTTCTCTTAACATTATTGTTCTTCTGACCACAGACAATACAACATATTTGAAATACATTTTTATTTTAATTGTTCCATGCAATCAGTTAATGTCTCACAACTATGTTTTACTTGTGAGGTGACTGAAGCTCTATATGTTGTTCTACAGTTCACAACATGTCGTTTCGCCACAAGAAGACTCCTCAGTCTAATATTACACATGTCATGGTTGCAGAGTCATTCAAAGATTTCTTCTCTACTTCATTTTGCTCAGCATACATAAAACCAATGTTGTTACAGTTAAATATTATTCCTTGATTTTAAATAATATTCAATCTGACCAAGCTGAACAGAGAACTTCATATAGAAAAAAAAATTAAACAATTATAAACAGTTCACCTGCTGTGTCCTGAATGCAGTCTCACAAATTCCTCCTGCTCCTCATGGAACTGAAATGCTCTCCTGCCTGTGTGTGTTCAAATAGTGGGATTGCTGCAGAGGTTATTGTCATGAGGTTTTGGATTTTTGCCTCTCATGGGGTTTAGTGGTTGTTATAGAGGCTGAATCAGCGCTCCCCTGCCACACTGCAGACTGGAATTACAAGTGCCACTGCAGGCAAAGTTTTGAAATGAGATACAATTTCTTCCAATAAAGTGATCAGAAGTCAGAAAGACTCTCTGAACGAGCCGTTTCTTGACCTGCAAGCTATTGCTTCAGCGGGAGGAAATCCCACAGCTTCCACCAGTGGTTTGGATGACACCGGTCTCTTTGGAGCCTCAGTAACTCTTTAACGAGCTGTCAGCTACTGGTTAGCAAGATTCAATTAAATTAAATTCAGTTTATTTATATAGCGCCAATTCACAACAGATGTCATCTCAAGGCACTTAACAAGAAGTCATTTCAATACATTTATACAAACATTCCAATCAGTTAAAAAATTTCCTATCTAAGGAATCCCAGCAGATTGCGTCAGTCATTGGCGTGAGGTTGGGCAGACTTTCCAACCACAGCAATCCTTCAGCAATCCCTCATACTGAGCAAGCATGTAGCGACGGTGGAGAGGAAAAACTCCCCTTTAACAGGAAGAAACCTCCAACAGAACCAGGCTCAGTAGGAGCGGCCATCTGCCACGACCGTCTGGGGGTTTGAGAAGACAGAGCAGAGACACAGAAGGAACAGAAGATCTGAAATAAGAGAGCTTTCTATGTTACAGAAAGTACAAAGTTGATAACAGGACACAGAGGATGTTCAGTTACTGGGAGGATCATCCCAGTCGATGCCCTCCGTCCAACAGGGCATTGCAGCCAAGCAGGATACCAGACCAGGTATATCTTCTATGGAGAGAAAAACACTGAGAGAAAACAAAGTTAACAGTTGAAATAACAGAATGTACTGTAATACAACTGGAGAGTCATAGGAGAAAAAGAAGTAGCAGAGTGAAGAAAATTGGTAAGTCTGTCCTCCAGCAGTCTAAGCCTATAGCAGCATAACTACAGAGATAGCTCAGGATGACCTAAGCCACTCTAACTATAAGCTTTATCAAAAAGGAAAGTTTTAAGCCTCGCCTTAAAAGTAAACAGAGTGTCTGCCTCACGGACTAAAGGTGGGAGCTGGTTCCACAGGAGAGGAGCCTGATAACTAAAAGATCTGCCTCCCATTCTACTTTTAGAAATCCTAGGAACTACAAGTAAACCTGCAGTCTGAGAGCAAAGTGCTCTGTTGGGAACATATGAAACAATTAGATCTCTGATGTATGACGGAGCTTGATTATTAAGGGCTTTGTATGTAAGAAGAAGGATCTTAAACTCTATTCTGGATTTAACAGGGAGCCAATGAAGGGAAGCTAAAACAGGAGAAATGTGATCTCTCTTTTTACTATTCATCAGAACTCTTGCTGCTGCATTTTGGATCAACTGAAGGCTTTTAATGGCATTTTGTGGACTTCCTGATAGTAAAGAATTACAGTAGTCCAGCCTTGAGGTAACAAATGCATGGACTAGTTTCTCAGCATCACTCCTGGACAGGATGTTTCTAATTTTAGCAATATTCCGGAGGTGAAAGAAGGAAATCCTAGAAACCTGTTTAATATGGGATTTAAATGTCAAGTCTTTGTCAAAAATAACGCAGAGGTTCTTTACGTTATTACTGGGGGCCAGTATAACGCCATCCAGATGAAGTGATTGACTAATCAGTTTCTGTTTTAGAACTTCTGGTCCAAAAACAGCAACTTCTGTCTTGTCAGAATTTAAAAGCAAAAAGTTTAGTGTCATCCATGTCTTTATGTCTTCCAGACATGCCTGTAATCTACCTAACTGACTGGGTTCGTCAGGATTCATGGATAAATATAGTTGTGTATCATCGGCATAGCTACCAATTGGGAGCATATATATGGTGAAAACAATTGGTCCAAGCACAGAACCCTGTGGAGCTCCACAAGTAACCCTTGAGAATGAAGAAGATTTATCATTTAGATGAACAAACTGGAATCTGTCAGACAAATATGATTTAAACCAGCCTAGTGCTGTTCCTTTGATCCCTGCAACATGTTCAAGCCTTTCTAAGAGAATATTATGATCGACTTTGTCAAAAGCAGCACTGAGATCTAACAAAACGAGAACAGACACAAGTCCATTATCTGAGGCCATGAGAATATCATTAGTAACCTTCACCAATGCTGTTTCAGTGCTATGATGAGCTCCAAAACCTGACTGAAACTCTTCAAACAGCTCGTTACTGTTTAGATGCTCACAGACTTGATTAGGAACAATTTTCTCAAGGACTTTGGATAAAAAACGAAGGTTAGATATAGGTCTGTAATTCACTAAGTCATCTTGATCAAGGGAAGGTTTCTTGAGTGAAGGTTTAATTACAGCTATTTGAAATTCCTGTGGTACGTATCCGTTTACTAAGGATAGAGTCATCATATCCAAAATGGGGCCAGGAACCAAATGGAACACTTGCTTAAATAATTTGGTTGGGATTGGGTCCAACATACAAGTTGAAGGTTTAGATGAGGCTAATATTTTTGATAATTCCGAAAGCTCGACTGAATCAAAACAGCCTAAGCACAAATGAGGTTCTACAGTTCTTTCCGACGCTGCCTCATTTACTGAGGAAGAAGTAATCATGTTTGGGAGGATGCCAATGATTTTATTTTTAATAGAATTAATTTTATTTATGAAGAATCCCATAAAATCATCACTGCTTAGAGCTGGGGGAATAGTTGGCTCAACAGAGCTATGACTCTGTGTAAGTTTGTCAACTGTACTAAAAAGAAACCTAGGATTGTTTCTCTCTATTGTTTTTCTCTATTAATGATGAAAAATATGCTGTTCTAGCTTGTCGAAGGGTCTTTTTATACAGCAGTAGACTGTTATTCTAGGTTTAATAGGAATCCTCTAGGCGTGTAGAGCGCCATTTTCTCTCCAACTTCCTAGTATTCTGCCTTTAAAGTACGCAACTCTGCGTTAAACCAAGGAGTCAGCCTCCTATGGCTAGCCACTTTCGTTTTCAAGGGGGCTACACGATCTAATGCCAAACGCAATGAGGAAGTAACGCTGTGAACCAGACCATCAATTTCTGAAGGGTTAGAGATAGAATTTCTGCCATCCACTGTGTTACCCTGAGACACTGAGGAAAGTAAGAATGGAACAGATTCTTTAAAATTTGTTACAGCATTGTCTGATAACGCTCTACTATAATGAAATTTTCTTTCAGATTTAAGATGGTCAGTTAAAGTAAATTCAAAAGTTATCAAGAAGTGGTCAGACAGGACCGGGTTATGTGGGTGGACTGTTATTTCCTCACACTCAATACCGTATGTCAGTACAAGGTCCAAAGTGTGTTTACCTGAGTGGGTCGATCCCTGTACTTTTTGAGTAAAGCCAATTGAGTCTAAAATAGCATTAAAGGCTGCATTTAGGCTATCACTTTCAGTATCCACATGAATATTGAAGTCCCCCACTATAATGACCCTTTCAGTAATTAATACTAAATCAGATAAAAAATGTGAGATCTGATCCAATAATTGAGAGTAAGGGCCTGGTGGACGATACAAAAGCACAAACAAAAATGGTTTTAATGTTTTGCAACTTGGATGAGGAAAATTAAGGGTTAGATGTTCAAAAGAACTGTAGCCATCAATTGGTCTGGGACTAATTAGTAAATCAGAACGAAAAATGGTTGCAACTCCTCCTCCTTGCCCAGGACTTCTAGGAATGTGAAAATTTAAATGACTGGAAGGAGTTGACTCATTTATACTGACATAATCCTCCTGCTGCAACCAGGTTTCTGTGAGACAAAGGAAATCTATGTGATTATCACAAATCAAGTCATTTACTAAATGTTTTTGAGGAGAGAGATCTTATGTTTAATAAACCACATTTAATATATTTATTTTTCTGTTCAGTCAAAGTCATATTTATCTTTATGAGATTTCCATAATTTGCTTTTGTTGGCTTAACTTTTAATCCATTTAATTTTGGCCGTGGGCAATACACTGTTTATATAGGGTAATGGGTGGGTAACAGTACCGAAGCAGCAGAGTGGTGGGTTAAACTACGACTCTGCTTCCTGGTCTGGCCCTGGTCTGGCCCAAGATGCAAAGTCTGAGAATCCAGGTCTGAGATGATGCTGAAATCCTCTCATGGAAATCTGTTTTCAAATTTATTTAGTTGTCTGGACTCCGCGTTTAAAATTTTAAATGTATGCGCATTTGCACTAAGTGGTCAGAGTTGTGAATACTAACCTTGTCCATCATGAAAAATATTGGGTTAAAGCGACCCCTGACCCTTACTCAAAGTGATTCAGACAGCAAGACTGTATTGGACTGCTGAGAAGTATTTCATCTTCCTTACCTGTGTTCATTTCCACAAAAGCTTTTGATCTTTGTAATAAAAGTGCTCAATATTTTTGTTTCCTGTGCCATTAATAGGCACCCACAGATCCATAAACATATTCCTCTTAAAAAGGCATATTTATATGAATAAAAAAGATCCTTTACACTTATCACACATATTTGGTTATGCCTTCCTATCGTTATGGGCATGAGAAAAAAGGTTTTTTTTTTGTTTCAAAATGAGCATTTTAAAATGAGTTATTCACAATGAAAACCAATGTTTATTTAATTTAGAATGTGTTTATTCTTTTTTTATTTCTGGGGTTTTCCTCTATAAAGTGATGATGTTTGCCCTTTAAGCAATACTCTAAACACTATTCTGTCTCTATTCTTTTTATTTTAGAACACAGGGCACATTTGGAAAAAGTGAGTTAATGCATTTAATAGTGCCTTCTTTGAACAAATTATTTTTAAAAAAGATAACTTGTGTTGAAATAACTGTAATAAACTAAAAGGTACAACCGACAGACAAGCTGTGTGGTTTAGATATATTATTAACACTCACTCCTAATAAACTCTTAATTTGTGCTGTGCTGTGTCAACAGAAACAAAATAAAGAAGATGAAAACAAAGTGGTGTATGAAAACATTGAAGAGCTGTCTGCCTCTGTCAAACTCAACCTCAGCAGAATTCCCCACAGGACACCTCTAGATTTCAACCAATCTTGATTTATAGTAGTACTAAAGAATAGTGAACAGTATGGGAAAACAGTAGATCCGTCGTCACTCTATTTCTTTAAAACAACCTTGACTGGTATTGTTTTCATTTTTGCTGCCCATGATTTGACCCTTTTTGTTTTTGCCATTCCTTTTGGCACCTTCTTTATAGATAATCTGACATAGAGCTGTTGCCGGAATATTCCAATGTAGTTAGGGTTTATTTACATATTCTCTGTCTAGTGACTGTTCCTTGGGCAGGATGACAAGTTAGGGAAAAAAAGCTTCTTGCGCCAGCATAATATATATATATATATATATATATATATATATATATATATATATATATATATATATATATATATATATATATATATATAATTTCTTTTCTTTTGAATAACCTTGTGGTTGAAACTGTGCTATACAAATAAAATTGCCTTGCTTTCCCAGTTAAGGTGGATGGCACTTTTTGGTGCCTTTTTACCAAAGGTACTGTTGTGGGAAATTAATTATTGAGAATGATCTACTTTGTGTATTTCATATACTGATAGTTACTGTGTGCCAGCTCTTTGTGATATGGTAACCAATCTGATTATATGACACTGTATGAATTTTAAATCTACTGATTTAGGCTCTTACATCCTGGGTTGGCATAGCAACTCTCTTTTACATCTAAGGACGTCCTGACATACATTGATTGTTCAACTATCAAGGCCCTGAAGCCTGCGAGTCTATTTTTCTCATACTGAAGAAATGTTTTCTGATGTCATGTTGATAGGAGTCAGGATTACTGAACCTATATAATTCTGTGTCTTGTTTTGGAAGGCAGGTCAGTATTGCATATTCTCTGTTGACGCTGTACCTCCTTGCTTGATCAACCAAGTTTGTATTTTATTTCAGAGACCCAACGGGAAAAAATCGGGTGGGATTTGTTGTTTGCTCTGATCATTGTACTCTGTCTGCAGGAAGCCTCCCATCTAATTTCTCTGCACAGAAAGCCGAGTTGATTGCTTTGACCAGGGCCTGTGAGCTGGCTAAAGAAAAGGCCATCAACATATGGTCCGACAGCAGCTAGCAGTAGGTGTAGTGCATCATTTTGGGGCGCTCTGGAAGCACAGCAGATTTCTCAAGGCTGATGGTAAGCCCATTTTGAACACTCCCCAGGGCACTGCTCTTCTGGAGGCAATTGTGTTACCCTCCAAGTTTGCTGTGATGAAGTGCACAGCTCACTCCTCCTTAGGAGACACTGTTTCTTTGGGAAACGCCAGAGCTCATTCCAGGGATAAAGGTGTAACATCTCCCCCCCAGCATAGCGCACACCCCCAATGGTGTGGCACACCACACACACACCATTCATGCATGGTGTGTGCCACAAATAATCCAGGGCGACCGGTGTCCACTCAAACTGCTGGCCATCGAGCGCCTCAGAGGCCCTTCGAGCACTTGATGATGGACTTCATCGAGCTGACTCCTGCTGAAGGTAAAAAATGTTGTCTGGTGATTATCGACATGTTCTCGAAATGGCCAGAAGCTTTCCTGACCAAGCATGCCGATAGTGCAACTGTGGTTAAGGCTTTGTTGGGAGAAGTCATCCCCATATGGGGAATTCCTGAAGAAATCAACAGCGACAATGGCACGCATTTAGTAAACAAAGCCCTTTCAGAGGTGGGTGAATTT
This sequence comes from Valencia hispanica, assembly GCA_963556495.2. NCBI lineage: Eukaryota > Metazoa > Chordata > Actinopteri > Cyprinodontiformes > Valenciidae > Valencia > Valencia hispanica. Next base: position 42,567,082 of record OY747719.1, on the reverse strand, counting down.
CTGGGAGGGAAATTAGGCACACATTGTGCCTATCACCCACAGTCGGGGGGAGCAGTTGAAAGAGAAAATGGAACACTAAAATCCAAACTGGTTAAATGCTGTGAGGAAACAGCTCTGACATGGACCAGAGCCTTTAGCTCTGTTTTACATGAGAATGAGAAAACGGGACAAGAATAACCTTTTGAGATTCTTTTTGGCAGGCCTCTAGCGATGGGATTGAATCCACCGATAAAACCTCATCTCTCTACAGGCTTGTGTGAGGATGCAATGATCTCTTACTGTCATAATTTCTCCAAGACTCTTGCACAGGTGCACCAAAAGGTGAAAAAAACCCTACCAAAAGCAGCAGAGGGGCCACTTCATCCTATTTGGCCAGGCGATTGGGTTCTTATTAAAGAATACAGACAACGACATTGGAAGTCAAAGCGCTGGCAGGGTCCGTTTCAGGTTCTGCTTGTGAATTACACCGCCATAAAGGTCGCTGAGAGAGCAACCTGGGTGCACGCCAGTCACTTCAAGAGGCTGACAGGACCTATTCTGGACAAGCCTACCCCCACTGAAGCAAAGAACTGAGAGAAGTATACTCAAAGAAGAATAACTTCTAATCAGTGGATTAGACACTTTCTATTCATCTAGTGATCCTACGTGAAGAAAAGAAAAGAAAAATGATGACACATTCTATGAAGCTCTGGGGCTCCAGAGCAAAAATGACTGAGACATTAATATTGTTTGTGTTTCGTGTTTTATTAGGGGGCACCTTTTGGACTCTGCATCAGGGGCGAACAGTCACTTCAGCCGGGGTTCATGAGAGATCCGTCGCTTCTAATGTCCTCCGAGAAGGATGGGTTCAAAGGAATTTGTGGTATCAGTTTGCAAATTATTCTGCTAGATCAGTGTCAAATGAATCTTGTGTTATTTGCATGGGAACAGCTCTTCCGAAGTATTATGTCCCAATACCGTTTGAGGAAAAGTTGGATCAATGTGTGATTTACTGTGAGACTCCTGGGAGTAATCCTGCCCAGTGGGTTTCAGTGCAGGCCCCCAGAATTAATTTCACCCTTGAAGGCAGAAAGTGTAGTATGTGTGCCTCTCATTGCATTTTAGCTGTAGCAGCAGGTTTGAATAAAGGCTGGGGTAAGCTACGTGGATTGGATAAAGCTGCTGAAGCACCTGGGTTAATTAACCTTTTAGAGCCAGCCCCATATGCATCTTTTGTTTGTTATAATGTGACAAGATCAGGAGAACAGGTTGACATGAGTAAATCTTTAGGAAAATGTTCTAAAATATTTAATCTTAATGATAAAGGGGATTCTTTTTCTGAGTGCTGGAAATCTGACAATCTTAGAGATGATACAACTGTTGATTACTGGACCTCTTCTAAGCTTCAACTGCGTAGATCGATTTTGAAACAGGAACAGGCGGGGCCAGACGTTTACTGGGTTTGTGGCGATGGCAAACTGAGATCCACTCTTCCGTCCAATTGGGGAGGTATGTGTGCTGATGTGATGTTAGGCTATGATGTCTCCATTGTAATTGATCCATTCCAGGAAAGTGGAGTTTCCTCACATCACATGTCTAGGAGAGAAGCACCTGTTCCAGGCAGCTTTGATGAGTATGTTTACTTTGACGTGATTGGTGTGCCACATGGGGTCCCAGAGGACTTTAAAGCTAGGAATCAGGTTCTAGCAGGGGTTGAGTTAATATTATTGTGGCCTACTATTAATAAAAATGTGGATTGGATTAATTACCTGTTTTATAATCAGCAGAGGTTCATCAACTACTCACACGACGCGTTGCAGGGCATGGCTGAGCAGCTCCGTGCAACCTCCCTGTTGCATGGGAAAACCGGATGGCTATCGACATGCTGTCTGCAGAAAGGGGAGGGGTGTGCGCTATGCTGGGGGGGAGATGTTATACCTTTATCCCTGGAAACACGGATTCTGATGGTAGTGTATCAAGAGCTTTAGAAGGCCTAAGAGTCATGGAAGAGGGCCTTGCTAAGAATGCTAGTGTAAATACTGATCTGGGAGGTCTGGATGATTGGTTGGATTCTGTATTGGGTGAGTGGAAATCACTGGCTGTTTCTGTGTTTGGGACTTGTATTACTGCATTCGCAGTTTTCTCTATGTGGGGTTGTGTCATTTCAAGCATTAGAGGACTGGCGATTAGAGAGTTTGACAGAGCTTTTACACATCAGATGATGATCTCTGGCTGAGCCGACAGGTGCGGGCGAACCTGGTACAGATGCGAGATAAAGGGGATGGAGACGATGGATGTGGCGTGGAAATGCTTGACGACCTCGAGTTATATGAGTGATTGGACTCCAGGTGTATGACGATTACCTTTAAATCACTTTGTGAATTAGGTTTTCTGATGTTTTCTTCTGTAACTACTCTGTTCCTCCATGTGAGTCAGGCAGTTCCATGAAAATTTAGCAGGGTCTCATCGCAGGTAAAGCAGAGAGAAAGCATAACCATAGCATAATTTATGAGCAGTGAGGTATTCCTAATCAGTACTGAAGTTGAAGTAATTTTTTACATTACTATTTCTTGTGGTTTTGTTATGATGGAGTCTATTGTTATTGTTGATTACTACTGATCTGTTTTGTGTAACCTCTTTAAATGGTTACTTTGGCGCTTCGCAATGAATGACTGACTATCTTTGATTTCGGCGTTCACACTGTGGATCCAAGTCTCGTTTTGAGGGAAGAGTATACGTTTTTGAATTTGTGCTAAGATTTATTTTACTCATTCATTGTGTACTTGACTGATTCTGCCTAAAATGTTTTTTTCCCTCTCTGTTTTGCATTTATTTCTTAGGCATCCTATCTGATGATCAGCGATGCAAAAGGGCCACCTTGTGGGGGCAAAGGGGTCGCCACATTCTTTTTCTCCCAAAAAGTCGTGAGATGACAAACACGACTGTAGGTTGGAGGTTGTTCATCTTACGCCCCTGGGTTTTTTGAATGTGGTTTTGCATCGGGTCCAATAACTGTCATCAGGAGGGATGCATAGAACTCATCATTTTGTTCAGAAGTAAATTTACTGTGACATGAATGCATGAAATCATTTGGTACTGTTGTTTTTTTTTCTTATACTGCCTGCCTTCTCAGTAGTGGTAGTTTCAAGTGAGCCATTCTTAATTATTGATTTTTGTTGTGTTTTTGATTTATCACTGAGTTATGATAAAAAGGGAGGACTGTAGTGGAAAATTAACTATCGATAATGATCTGCTCTGTGTATTTCATGTACTGATAGTTACTGTGTGCCAGCTCCCTGTGATATGGTAACCAATCTGATTAAATGACATTGTATGAATTTGGGTCTGGACAAATCTACTGACTTAGACTCTTACATCCTGGGTTGGCATAGCAACTCTCTTTTACATCTAAGGACGTCCTGACATACATTGATTGTGCTTCAACTATCAAGGCCCTGAAGCCTGCGAGTCTAATGTTCTCATACTGAATAAATGTTTTCTGATGTCATGTTGATAGGAGTCAGGATTACTGAACCAATATAATTCTGTGTCTTGTTTTGGAAGGCAGGTCAGTATTGCATATTCTCTGTTGACACTGTACCTCCTTGCTTGATCAACCAAGTTTGTATTAAAACTTCAGAATATCTGAAGGAATCTCTCTCATCTCTTTTATTTAAGAACTTCACTCACAGTACCAAATGGAGTGCCGCCATTGCCCGGCATGGATTAAACATAGCTCTGTGAGATGTTCTAAATTACCTTCACCACCTGGTAGGGGAAAAAGGGATGAAGGGGGATGTCAAGTGATGAGGAAGGGGTGTGGAGATGAAAGGATGAGGGAGGGGACAAAGGGATGAGGGATTGGATGAAGGGATGAGGGAGGGGATGTGGGGATGAAGGGAGAGGGAGTTGAAGAAGGGATGAGGAATGGGATGAAGGGATGAGGGAGGGGATTTGAGGATGAAGGGATGAGGGAGGTGACTAAGGGATGAAAGGGAGGATGAAGGGATGAGGAATGGGATGAAGGGATGAGGGAAGGGATGTTGGGGTGAGGGAGGGGATGTGGGGGTGAAAGGATGAGGGAGGGGATGAAGGGATGAGGGAGGGGATGAAGGGACGAGGGATGTGAATAAGGGATGAAAGGGAGGATGAAGGGATGAGGAAGGGGATGTGGGGATGAAGGGAGAGGAAGGATAGGAAGTGATGAAAGTGGGTATGAAGGAGTGAGGGAGGTGATGAAGAAATTGTCATGCTGCCCTAATCACCCTCTCCTCATCATTGTCCTCACCTGTGTCTCTCCCATCAACCACACCTGATCCTCCTTACCTTCTGCCCTTATAACCTGTCACTTCCCCTCACTCAGCGCCGGATCATTGTATTGTTGATGTCCCCATGGTGTGATTCCCTGCCGTCTCCTTCCTGCTCGATGTCCTGTCTTCCCGTTCCTGCCGTCACCATCATCATCACCGCCTCCACAAACAGCACCTCAATAAACAACCTTGCACTTTCAACTGGTGTCTGCGTTTGGGTCCATGCACCTCACCGCATTCCCCTGACAGAATGATCCGGCCTTAAAGATGGACCCAGCACTTGCCAAGGAGATCGCCGTTCTGCAGAAGGATAGCTGGGTAAACCTTTCCAGGATCTCTGTCTCCCCTTCACCTACGCATCTCCGGAGCTGATGAGATTCTGCAAGTTCTTCCTCAGTTCCAGAATGTGTTCTACGCCCAGGATCTCACCGCGCTGTGGCACAAGGCGGAAAGGGTTCGCCAGGAAGCATGGGAGCAAATCCTCGGTCCACCCTCTCCGTCTCCACCATCTGGCCGCCGGAGGGGATCCTGCTGCACCGGGACTGCTTCCGGGAGCAGTGAGCCTGTGCGGCCGCCGCTCCCTCGTCGGATCTGTGAGTCAGAGCCAGTCCCAGTTCCAGTCTCAGTCCCAGTCCCAGTCTCACAGCCAGTCCCAGTCTCAGAGCCAGTCCCAGTCTTAGAGCCAGCCTGCTGCCATCGTGACCACTGTCCACCTGACAGTCACAGCGGCAGCTCTCCAGCGACCGACATTCCCCTATGCGTGGCTAGAGCTCTCAGGGAGGGTCAACGAGTACCCTTCCCCATTGCTGGAGCCTCTTCGCCGCCGACTGCTGTCGTCCGCGCTGCCAGACTCTTCTCAGCCAGCCTCCGCGCTTCCAGACTCTTCTCAGCCAGCCAGGCCTCTTCGTCGCCGCCGTACTCGACCGACAAGGCCTCCTTGTCGCCAATAACAGGATTTTTAGACTTTGCAACGTCTCTTTCAATGACAAAAATGCTCTAACATCACTTGTGCGACCTGTTTACACTCAGAAACAGCATTCATGCCCTCAGAGCTGTGTTGACATTATCGATTGGCAAAGCACTTTTTGCTTGCTGGTTTTTACAAGCTCAATTACTGCTCTATGTAGAAGTTAGAAAGTAGAAAGTCACTCTGAGTGGATAGGATTTGACATGTCTATGAATGTGCTTAACAATATACTTATGAGGTTAGGTTTGGACAGAGCTTTTTTTTTTTAAACGAGAGTGGTGAGAAATTTTTTTATTTAATTCCGGCTACATATGTACATGTCCTTAGTAAAACACACATACAGAGCATAGGAAAGTATCTGACACTCTAGGAAACATGTTGCTAATACATTTTCATTCCAAGGAAAGTACTACTGCATTATAATTAATTACTTAAAAGCTGATTGATCAACATAACTTTTAGTAAAAAGACACAAACTGTGTTGTTTTAATTTAGGTTTCATTTTTTAAGCACAAAGGATTAACGTTAAAACAAATGAAGAAGCAGAAACCACCAGAGCAACAGCTTTTATATGCAGCTTCTGCTGCTTAGTGCAACTAACACCTCACTGACCACAGATATAAAAGCCATAGAGTCACAAAGTTATTCTCAGGGATGGTATATTATTTTGAATGCAAAAAATATAAAACTAGAAAACAGAAATAGTTGCACAGTTGCAATGTGATGACAGCAATGAGGTTTGTATGTGTTTTTTTCACTTAGAACCAATGACCAATGAAAAAGGTCTGATGTGGAACAGAGAATGAAGTCATGATGAGGAACTAACACCTCACAAACCACACACAGCCCCTCATATATTCATCTGTGACCTCTTTAGGGTCAATCATTTGTGATCGTGTCTGCAGGAGAGACAGAGAGGAACAATGAACACTGCTAGAAAGAGACAAACATCTTTATTTCTGATCCTGGTGATTTACTTAACAGGTAAGAATGTTTTGAAGCAATTTTAAAAATGACGTAAAGCTGTTTTATTATTAATTAAAACTAAATATGTTTACTTATGTGAGAAAGTCATTTGGATTTTTCATGTGCAATGAACTGAATGATGGATCTAACATGATCCTCACACTAACAGTGAACAGAAAAGTTATTTTATTTTTCAATTTTCTGATCTCTCTCTTTCTCTCAGCAGCAGCTGGGAAATTTCTGTACCTGTCAGTCAGAGTTGGTGATAAAGTCACTTTGTCTTGTGGAAATGTGATAGATACTAGGAATTACTGTGACGGCATCACCTGGATGTTCAGTAATAACTGTCAAACAACAACACTGTTTGAACATGGACAGATTCACAAAGATGCAGCAGCTAAATCAGACAGACTGAGTGTTACAGCAGACTGCTCTCTGGTTATAAAGAAGGTCTCAGTGGAGGATGCTGGTTGTTATACCTGCAGACAGTTTATAAATGGACAAGGACCAGACTCTAACATTTATCTGTCTGTTATTCACAGTGAGTATTTACATGATTATGTTTGTCAGAACAAACTGTTCAACAACACACTAAAACAATAACCGTAAAAATAATATAACAATGTTTGTCTTTTCCTAATTTTATCTTAAACCCCGACTCTCAACAGTGGTTCAGCAAAACCAGAAAGATCAAATCATCTTAAGCTGCTCTGTGATGGAATATAACTGTAGCCACACAGTGGAGTGGCTGAATGAAGGTAGAGAGGAAATGTTCTCAGACATGGAGAAATCAGAACAGTCCTGCTCTGCTACCGTCATGTTTCCTAAATCTGTCAGAAACTGGAGGCCAAACCTAAAGTGTAAAGTGACGGATACTTACACTAACAAAGTGCAGCTGTTTGCCTTCAGGCGTCAGTCTTCTGATGGAAGAAAAGGTGAGATGATTTGAAGCTTATGTGAGGACTCAGTTTGAAAACAATAATTTAAGGAGTTGTACTTAACACTAGAGGGCTTTTCCATGAAGCGAGCTACTCTCAAAAGCCAGGCTTACTTTAACAATCCCGCTTTATTTTCCTGAAATTCAGATCCACAAACGAGGCCAACCTGAAGTCTTGCCTAGTCACTATGGTAACATAGGCTGTTGGACAAGCCTGCTCTGTGGTAGGCTAACTGCCCACCCTCCAATGTAATATGCAATGTCAGATTGTATCTTTTAAAATGTACTTCTAATTAGATTTTTGTTTTTTACCATTTTGAAGAATATTGCTGTATTTAATCTTTGCCTGCTTCCAGAAACTGTTTTGTTCCACCCATGTCACTCCTGACAGCAAGTATTATTAATTACAAATAAATCACTTTTTCTCTAAGATGGACCCATTAAAATCAAAATGCTTTCCTGTCTAAATGTGTTAAAATAGCCTTAAAGTACCTTGCAACTGGTAACAAAATACTGGACTGTGAGACCTGAGGACCAGGGTTGAGAACCAATGTTCTAGACTGTCTGTGCAGCAACATGAGCTACTGCAGAACACCGGTATTACAACTCAGCATGTAATGAATAATAATTATTGCTTGGGCTGACAGAAGAACGCTGCTCTTTCCTTTCATTCCATTCTCACTTATCTAGCATAGATCAACAGGGGCTGCCTTTGATATAGCTAGGACGCTCATGACCCTGGCTTGTAGTGGCCTGTTGTTATTTAGTGGGGAATTAATCCACCTGAGCTTCATTCGTGGAGCAGAATATGCCTGGAGTGAAATGTTAGGCTTCTTCATGTGAAGCTATTTGAAATGAGCGTTGATTTCTTTTTAGCTCGCTTTGTGGAACAGCCATCAGAACTCTTTACTAATTTAATTAATGCTGGAAAGCAACAAATTGGTTATTTTTTTATTGTATTTTCTCAGATAAAGATTCAGCATCTACATCAAAATCAACAACAAAGACAACAACCACAACAGGACCACCAACAACTAAATACACAAGAAGGTCAAAAACAACTAAATCAACAAAGACAACAAAATCAGCAACAACAACAACAAAACCACCAACTACCACATCAATAACAACCACAACAACAGAACCATCAAGCAAATGGACATCTATAGGAATAAATCCTTCTACAAACGTCAACAATTTATCAAAAACTCCAGGTACAGACTCAGTCTCTTGATGCTCAAGGGTCTCATTTATAAAACTTTGCATATAATCCTTACTAAAACTGTATTTAAGATCAGCAAAAAAATTACTTACGCCGAGTAAGTTTCAGATCTAAAGAACTTTGAGTATACACAGCTGCATGCAATTTTCACTTTATAAATCACACTCTCCCTAGAAATGTGCTCATGTGATTTTGGATCATATCCTGCCTCCTACACACCCACTTTCTGCCATGATAATCAATGCAAAGTGCTAAGTGAATATTCTGCATATACTTAAGCTGGTTGATATGGGGTGTTTCCATAGAACAAGTTTTAATAATCAATATGTAAAGAAGAAATGTGATCATTTCGACCCATTTTTGACCAAGCAGCATCTTAAATGCACAGCAAAAATATAATTTTACTTACTGAAAAAACTGGAGCAGAGACTTCTTGGACGGTCTGTTAGAGCAATCAATACCACAGCAAGCTATCTTTGTCCAATAAGAACACGATTAACATCCGAACACGAATAAACATTGTGGACGCAAATGAAAGTCAAGTTCAGAGAAACCAAATGCACTAGACTTTTAACGTGAGGCCGAGACTGCGGTCTTCCCTGGAGCAAGAAGGTGGGGGGGGCAAGCCGTTAGCCACCATTGCTAGCGCAGACGGCTCATCTGAGACCTGTCCATCAAAATTACATGGCCCTTATTATTCATAAAAAAATGTAAGAGCTGCAGGTGACACAGCATTGATGCAACGGTGTGCCTGACATAAATAACAATGTGGAGGCATACAGAAAGATGTTATACCACAGCCAGAATGTGCTAGGGGGGGCACAGTTCCAGCGTGTTGGTAGATCTAACACCAGGCTCAGTTCAGCACATAGACCTAATAAGAATGCTTTAGAGAATCTAAATTGGCTGATCAGCCAGTCATCATCATGGGCCAGGAAATCTCTAAAAACTCCCCCATCCAGATGCTTCCAGTGGCTGAACTTCAAAGAGCGCCAGCGCATCCATTGTGCAGCATTATACAAGAGTGTCACTGCAGTTTTTATATTTTTACTCATCACAACTAATGAACCAATAACTACAATTGCTATATAATCTAAAGACATACTTATGAACATAATGTGAAACAATTCTTAAATGCAACATATTTTCATTCAGATTCTCATTTTAAATCTCTGTTCAGAGACGTGGTGGGGGCTGTTGGTTGTGTGAGAAGCTCTACAAGTCTGAAAATGTGGCTTGAATTCACAATTTTTCTTTCTCACCGGCTTCTCACCGGACACTGCCAATGTCCTCTGTGTCCAAAATGTGCGTAAGCAAGGTCCATAGTGTGCTTGGTCACAAACTTTGTGTAGAAAGTGACTTACACAACTTTTGTGCATAAGCCAGCTTTATAGATGAGACCCCAGAGCTTTAATATTAAACAGTTTATTACATTCATGTTTTGAACATTTTGTCAATCAATGATTACAACTAATAATTCTTTTATTAGGGTGGTTTTGGTTGTTCGTTATCCGTCCTATGTGTTTGGCAGTAATGATAATAACTGCTCTGGTGATCATCGTATGGACGAAATTTAAAGGTGAAAACGTCTTTTCTTTAGTCTTAATTTGCCTCGATTGTTTACATTGTTGATTGAAAGATTACAAAGAATTAACAAAAGTGATGGTCATGTCAAGATTGTTCCTCACAACAATCTGCATCAATCTACATACACGGATGATGAATTTATGCCCAATTTGAACATTAATGTTGTCAATCTGTATCTTTAAATAAATAACAGATATTGTGCTACAATGCCATATAAATGTTTTTACCTGCTCTAAAACGAAACTAAAACAACTAAATTATATGACATATCAGTATTCATACCCTCACCAGTTTGTTATGAATTTGCCACATATGTCTCTAACATGACAGAACTTCAGATTGTTTACACACTTGACCCCCGTTTGAAGCTACAGCCACGCTAATGTGAAATATTTGTCTCAGAACACTCTCCACGTGAGTTTCAGACAGATTCAGACCAAAGAACAATCATAGAAATCATTTTGCCTAACAGCACTGAAAAATTGTTACCTTCGAGGTTTCACCTTAAAAGTTAATTTTATCTACACTTTATCCATTATTTACTATTAAAAATCCCTCCAAACGAGATAAAAACACTGCAGCAGCACATCCCAGAACCCGAAATCTACAGGCATGGGCTAGAGTCCCCAGAAGTCCTGTTTCATTTCCTACTGCAATTTGGCGAGACTCTTTGGTTGAGCGTGCCACCAATCTAATTTCTGTGCATATAGCTTCATTATATTGGCCCTGAAGATTCCAAAGAGGTGTCATACAAACGGATTGTCCAATTAGTCAAGGAGATACAAGGGTGAGTGAATCAAGCAAACATTTTGTTGAAGGCAAAGCCCAGCTTTAACAATGTTATATAAATAAGAAATGTACAAAAAGAAATATTTCAACACATTCAAATACAACTATTCTAATATTTATTTAATTAATTTAGTCACATAATCATTAAGAATTTGGTATTCTACATGAGAAAAGTGAAATGGCACATTGTGTCACAGATTAGCACACTGCACAAACCTCACCTGACGTTTCTTTATAAAAACTTCTACAATATTGTTGTTTTTCAGTTTATTAGAATCAATCTCTGTACAGATAATGTTAAGATTCTTAACTATGAAGTTATTGAGGTTTTAGGGTGCAGCTGCATTTTTCCAAAGAGATATTCATCTTAAAAGTGATTTTTTTTTTCAGGCAAACAAAAAAAAAAGTTTTACAATTATGTAATGTTCAGTTACACTTCAGCAATAACACATAAACTGATCTTTACACATCCTAATGATTCTCACAAGGGTTTCCCTTTATTATTCAAATAACAGTAATAAAAGATCTTGTGGTTATGGAAATATACTCATTTAATTACAGGCATGTCATTTTTGAGCAGATCTCTAAAAAAAGAGGCATATCGCTCTATAAACACATCAAGGCAAGGCAAGGCCAGGCAATTTTATTTGTATAGCACACTTTCAACAACAAGGTGATTTAAGGGGCTTTACATGATTAAGAGGAAAAATAAAAATAGCAGTAAAACACAGACAAAGCATATAATGTAAAAACAGCAGGAAGAATACACAAAACCCGTTACATCAAAGCATAACTCAAAGGCAGCTCTAAACAGATAAGTTTTTAGTTGTTATTTAAAATAACTCAGTGTTTCACCAGCTTTGCAGTTTTCTGGAAGTTTTTTCCAGATTAGATGACCATGAGGGATGTTGAGTAGACTGGAATTAGAGAACCTGAGTGGTCTGGTGGGGGTTGGTATAGTAACAGTAGATCTTCAACATACTTTGGTGCTAAGCCATTCTATGATTTATAACTAGTAACTAATTACTGGTAAAAGTATTTAGAAGTCTATTCTCTGAGCTACAGGGAGCCAGTGTAAGGACTTTAGAACTGGGGCGATGTGCTCTACTTTCCTGGTTCTAGTGAGGAACACGAGCAGCAGCGTTCTGGATCAACTGCAGCTGTCTGACTGACTTTTTAGGGAGACCTGTGAAGATGCTGTTGCAGTAATCAATCCGACTAAAGATCAATGTATGGATGAGTTTTTCGAGGTCCGGTTGCGACATCAGTCCTTTAATCCTAGAAATGTTTTTCAGGTGATAGAAGGCTGACCTTGTTATTGGCTTTATGTGACCCCGGAGGTTCAGGTCTGAGTCCATTACTACACCAAGATTTCAGGCCTGATCAGTACTTTCTAGCTGTATTGACTGAAGCTGTGTGCTGACTGTTGATCTTCTGTTTTGTTTCTGTTCAGCTGGACAATGTTATGGCACATCCATCCATTGATTTGCTCAATGTATTTACTTAGGGTTTGGATTAAGGCAATGCAATGTTCTCTTTTATTTGTTAATCATGGAAATAACTTCGAATTGCCTTGATGGTGCAAGGTTCTATATAAATAAGCTTACCTTGCTTAAACAGAAAGCTAAAATGATCCTTATTCTCCTATTGATAATGAGAAATATGCTGTTCTAGCTTGGTGCAGGGACTTTTATACAACCTGCTATATGTTAAAGAGTGGCATGCAATAATTTATAATAATAAAGACAACAGGAAAATAGGAAAAGTTACATTTTAAAGCTGTTTATTATAGACATTTGTCATGTGTAAACTAACATTAATCGTGCAAAGAATTATGACGACACAGAATGTGTTAAAATTCCCACAAACAGTGAATCTTATTTTAAAACATGTATCTGTGTTTTTATTGTGATGTTTCTTTTAGAGCCCTGACTCTGTGACATGCAGCACTGTGAATACTTCTTCTGCTGAGGCCACCGTTGATCCAGAGAGCCTCTACTGTAACCTCAGTCAATAAGTAACATTAGATGTTGTCTAATAAATCAGATTTATTATTTCCACATTAAACAAGCAGCATGAAAATAGATGAAAGTTACTAGTTCCAAAATGTTTTCCAGAATATCAGTTTAAAGATGAGGCCCTCTATTGGAGAAAAGCACAACATAGACATAATGTTTGTACTTGATACACTGTTTCATTAAATAAATGTTTTTTGTGAAATACTTCCTAAATAACATTGAATCCTTGTGCACCATATCTGTAAATGGCTTATTAGAGATGATGTTCATCATCTTATGTTCATCTATGCTTTACTGTACATTAGGCATGTCCATATGGTAAAAATACCTTTTTGTCATTTCACACTTTAAAGTGCCCCTGGCATGAAATTCCCCACGACGTTTGGGCCCTTTTTAGTCACACTCTAAGTACCTTAATACTGTATCAAAGGATCGTTTGTCGTAACCCAGCCTTATTGTAGGATTGCAGCGCCTACTAGGCGGCCCTTCTTTTAGCATTAGCACAGAACAACCGAGTTCTGGTGGGAGGGGCCCAAGCCATGCGCCTCTATTGTCAAATGAGTCTCTAACGTCCGCATCTGAGGAAACATTGACAGACATGCATTTGGCACCACAAATTGCTCAAATTCCAATATTATGTATGTATGTAATATTATTAAATGTAATTGGGTTTAGGCCTAATTATATAGTGTGTTGAACAATAATCTGTTTACAAATTACAAGCCTAAAAAAATATTTGATCATCCATCCACACATCTCTCCGTCCTCATTACGTCTCTAGCTTCACCACGATAGTAATGGCTCAGTTATCGGCTACTATAACTATGTAATGGCGTTTCAATTTGATCCGGAATCTGATCCGGACGGCGAGGCACCTGAGGAGGAAGCAGAAAGGTAGAGGATGTCCTCCACAGATGATCCAGGCAGACGTGCTGCACGGAGGGAAGGGGCTGTGTGTGTGTGTGTGTGTGTGTGTGTGTGTGTGTGTGTGTGTGTGTGTGTGTGTGTGTGTGTGTGTGTGTGTGTGTGTGTGTGTGTGTGTGTGTGTGGGTGTGTGTGTGTGTGTGTGTGTGCGAGAGAGACGTGAGTGACAGAGAGACGAAGAGAGAGCAGGGAATGAATACGCTGCGTGTTTTAAATAGTGTAAAAAAGAAAAAACGAAACGCAATATGTGACGGTCAGATATGTGACGTCAGACATGTGACAGTCGGTGTTGATTTTTATTTTTGGGGGGGGGGGGTCGGTGTTGAATCTGTGGCGGTCGGAGTTTAATCTGTGGCGAAACGCCAAAGATTCGTCTATGTGTGGGAAACCAGTGTGGGAAACACTGGTATATAACAGCTGAAGGACATTATTGCGGAAATATACTTACTTGTATAGGGATATTTGCTGGTTCACGGAGAGTTGGTAATGATCCTGCTAAAAGTTTAAGACGATCTGTGATACCACTGCTGTATTGTCCCAAGTTAATAAAACATTCATCAGAGAAATGTTTGCCACAAACGACCAGGCGCTTCGGGAGTCGGTCAGGTACATTCCCTGCATAAATAAAGTCCATCCACAAGCTTTTCAGTGGGGAGGAAGTGGGGAGGACAGTGTCAATGCGGTCTGGACTCCATGTTGTCGGTTTGTTGTTTGCCTTTTACCGTAGCTCTCGTTGTTTAGGTTGTAATACCCGCCGCGCGGGGGTGGGACTTGGAGAGTGTAGTTCAGAGAAGGGGGTAATTGGCTGGAACTCAGTGATGACATATGCCGAAACGTGTGGTCATATGCCGAACTGCAAAACAGGCCGTTTCTGAGTGCTAATTTCACTATGTAGGCAGACATTCCCCGGGGACAAAAGAAACACTAATCAGTAGTTTTAACCCCTTAGGGGACATAGGGTGCGCATGTGTCGGCGTCCTTCTACAGAGAGACTTGCCAAACTTCGGCTCCCTAACAAACACGGGTTTAACTGGTTTTAAATCGTTTTGATGACTGGTTTTAACCGATTTTAACACCACTGACTTTTAGCAACTTGTTTTTATCGGGGGCGTTTTTTTATCCGAGCACGGACTACTTTTTATTTCGTCATGCCTTCACTCACCTGCACCCCCGGATGTGATGGCTGTTTTAAATTAACACAAAAAGTTCTGGAGCTGGAGCAGAGGATCTCCACGCTCCATCAAATCCAGGACCATGAGTGCGATGTGGACATCATCTTCGGCCGGACTTTCGCCGCCGCCAACAGTGCCCAGCTGGCGGACAGAATTCCCTGCCAGCCCGGTGAAGCTGCGGAGGGGGAATCCATCGCTGGACTCGGACTGCTGAACGCCGGAGGAGCAACAACAACTGCAGAGGAGGACTGCTGGTTCCATCTGGGGGCTAAGCCAAAAGCCCCCATCAGCTCAACACCGGTGCTTCAGGGTGCCTGGTCCATGGTCGGGCCCGGCCGCGGTGGGGGGGCCCGGACCAGCCGCCACCGCTCTCCTTCACCCGGCCTACCATTGTCAAACTGCTTTGGTGCCCTGGAGCATGACTTTCCTCCTCTGACTGTCCCTCCGGCCGCCCTGAAACACCGCAGCTCCGCAGGACTGCCGCCCATCCCCTCCCAGCAGCCGGAGCAGCAGCCGGGCTCCCGCACCCCTCCACGTCGCGCTAAACCCAGGACTCGCCGAGGAGTGCTCCACTACACCCCGAACCCACGGAACGAGCCCTCGGCGCCGACTACACATCGCTGCAGTCCTAGGGAAGCTAATCCGCCCAAAATCCAGAAGGTCCTGGACGGTGAAAGATCCTCTGCCCAGCATCAACTTGTTGACCAGCCGCCCACCACGCTCATCATTGGAGACTCTATTATCAGGAATGTAAGGATGAGAGGAGCGGTCACACTGTGTTTACCTGGAGCCACCGTAAAGGATATTGCTGAACAGATCCTGGACCATATCCAACATCACCCATCTGTGAGTAGAGTTATTATTCACGCTGGAACCAACAACATTCGTAAACAGCAATCTGAGCTCCTGAAGCTGGATTTTATTCATTTGTTTAATCTTTTAAAATACACACGTGTCTGTTTTTATTTCTGGCCCCACCCCCACTGTTGGCAGAGGTATTGGTCGTTTTAGCAGACTTTTATCTCTTAACACCTGGCTTTCCTCTGCCACCGTGATGCACAATATTGGTTTTATGGACAATTTTAACATTTTCTGGGGCAGGAGTCAATTGTTTGGTCCAGATGGACTACATCTTAATAGACAGGGTGCCCACATGCTGTCAATGAGCCTGGCATGCCCTCGCCCCCCCCTGTCTACCACACCAGCCCCAGCTGCACCTGCCCTCCATGCCCCTTCTGCCACATCCTGATGTGTAGCTGGTCCCTGCTCCTATGAACTCAGTTCTGATTTTAACAGTAATTCACATATCGGACTTGGACCTTGCCCTAAACCATCTATACCCGTTATTATCAGCAGAGAGCGGACAAATAATAAAAAACGTAGCAAATGCAACTCTAATAATCTCAAACAGTTACCAAAAGTCCTACCCCCAGTAAATCATACAGTCACTCAATCTCCAACCACTATTAATATGGCACTTTTAAATGTCCGCTCTCTGCTGACTAAAACTTTTATAATAAATGACCTAATTTTAGATCATAATATACATTGTTTATTTTTAACAGAAACATGGCTGAGTACAGATGCCCCTGTTGTTCTTACAGAGGCCTCCCCACCAAATTTTAACTTCACTTATTCCACGAGGAGTTGCAAAAGGGGAGGCGGAACTGCTTTTATTAGTTCATCAACGCTTTCTGCCAAAACCTGTTTTATTTGATAATTTTAGTACTTTTGAATATAATGCAACTGTTTTTAGCACTCCTCAGATTTTATGTGTCACAGTTTACAGGCCTCCTAAAAAGAGTGCACTTTTTATTGAAGAATTTTCAGAGTTTTTATCAATTTTGTACAACTCCTTTGAAAGGATCATTTTAGCTGGTGATTTTAATCTACACATGGATAACCTTTTAGACCCTTTATCAACAGAATTTTTAAATATTTTGAATTATATGGATTTTAGTCAGGATGTGATGCAGCCAACTCACAACAGAGGACACACCCTGGACTTGGTCATCACGCATGGCCTGTCCACCCGTGTGTCCTCTGTTGTTGACTTGGCTGTCTCTGACCATTACTGCGTGTTTTTTAACATCACCAGTTTTATCCAGCAGGAGACCTCTGTGAGAACTGTCAGGAAGCGCCATCTAACTCCTGAAGTGGCTGCAGGTTTTCTAGAAGTTTTCCAAAAGTTTCCTCCTACTCTCTTACCTGCCCCCTGTGATTTTATCGCCAGTGATTTCAACAGAAGACTTCAGTCCGCTCTTGACCTGCTGGCTCCACTTAGAGTGAAACGCTCACATTCAAAACTTGCAGCGCCATGGAGAAATAACAATCTTAAAAAACTAAAGAGGGACTGCAGGGGGGCAGAGAGAAAATTGAGAAAATACGGAGACACTGATGCATGCTTTTATCTCCAGTAGAATTGATTAGTGTAATGCCCTGCTTTCTGGTCTTCCCAAAAAGAGTATATCAGGTTTTCAACTACTACAAAATTCAGCAGCACGTGTCCTGACGAAGACCAGGAGGCGGGAGCACATTACAGCGGTCTTAAAATCATTGCATTGGCTCCCCGCACATTTCAGGATCGACTTTAAGGTTCTTTTAATGGTTTTTAAGAGTCTTAATGGTCTTGGGCCTTCTTATCTCTCTGAACCGCTTTTACCATATAAACCTTCGCGGTCTCTGCGCTCCTCTGGTAGCCGTCTCCTTGTTACCCCAAAAGTCAGGACACACACGCACGGCGAGGCGTCTTTCCAGTTTTATGGCCCTCACCTCTGGAACAGGCTGCCAGAGGACCTCAGGGCTGCAGAGAACGTTCATGTTTTTAAGAGCAGGCTCAAGACTCACCTTTTTAGCTTAGATTTTAACTGATTATTATTTATCACTGTTTGTTTAATTGCTCTGGATGTTTTATAAGATTATATTTTTATCAGTTTTACTTTTCAATCTTAGCACATTAATTTACCGTTTCTTTTTATACTTTAATTTATCTTAATCCCCGTTCCAGTGTTTCCTCTGTGGGAGCCCTCTGCCCTGGGAGCGGTGGTCGGCTGTGGCTGCCTGGGTGCTCTCCAGGTGGAGCTTGGGTGGAGGTGGGGGTCTTGGCCTTGCCTCCACTGGGTGCCCTGTGTCGGTGCCTCGGCTGCTGCTGTTAGTCTACCGCTGCCGGGGCAGATGGCTCCTCTGATGGTGTTTCCTTGCATGGTTCATCTACACTCGGCCCAATGTCCTTTTAACTTTTTCTTTTAACTGTGTGTGTGCATGGGAGATGGGTTGGGGGGAGGGGGGTATAACTGTGACCATGCTTTTAAATCTGTGGGGGAGGGAAGGGAAGGTGGTTTTATGTGGGGTCATTTTAATCTGTAAAGCACTTTGGGATGCAACTTCTTGTATGAAAAGTGCTTTATAAATAAAGTTTGATTTGATTTGATTTGATAGGCAGGATGGGGAAACTAAGAAATATGACCAAAAAACTCAAAAAATGCAAATGTCATGCCAGGGGCACTTTAATTAAATAGTGGTTGAATGTTTCCATCACGTCAGACATGTTAAAGTTCCCTCATTCAGACCAGCTCCTATATAGACAGAAACTAGCAACTCTCCAACCACAGCTGGATCTCATCATCTTTAAGCTAAATTTATACATATGAGAAAAACAAAACTACAGTATAATCACACAGGAACATCTCTCTACGCCCACAAACCTCCCACTACCTTTTCTTTGGGCCCTTTTCCCATTATTTTTCACATACTGGACTACCTCACAGGACACCCACAGTATGTGAGGACACAGGGTTGTGTCTCTGACAGGATGGTCTGCAGTAAGGGGCCCACAGGTAACTCCGCTGACACCGCTCCTCTTCACCCTCTGCACTGCAGTCGTCTCCATCAAGTCTCCACGCTGCCACCTTCAGATGTTCTCTGATGACACAGTTTACATTTTTGACTTATTGCAAATAATATGTTGGGTTTTTTTAAGACACAAATGCACATGCACATTTTGTAAATATTTTCAAATTATCCTGCTCAGTTGCCCATATGTCAAATCTGAGCATATAAATTTTATTTTAAATAACCGAACAGTACTTTCGTTTTGTAATTTTTGTTCTTACTGTACATATAATATTCTTAATTCTGTTTGTTTTATATATTTTTCTCGTGTGAATATAAATGGTTTAATTACTTTTCACTTTGTTGCTGTTTCAGCTGAATTTCCCCTCTGTGGGACAATAAAGGATGATTCTATTTCAGTCTATTTCTAATTTCTTTGTTTAAAATGTTTTTGTGAATACTAGAACTATAGGATGCATCGTACAAGTGTCAGGAGGCCAGGACAGAGTAACAGAGTCAGTGTGTCTGGCAGCTTTTCTGACACCTCAGGTTAACAACTGCAATGCCACAAACACACACACACACATTCTTGTCTTGCTACTGGTTGTGAGGACCTTAATTGACCTCTATTCATTTTAGTGTCTGTATTACGCCTAATACAGACACTTTGAATCTCTCTCTCTCTCTCTCTCTCTCTCTCTCTCTCTCAAATTTCTGCTGATTGATCAACATAACTTTTGGTAAAAAGTCACAAACTTTGTTGTTTTAATTCAGAGTTTCATCTTTTCAGCACAAAGGATTAACGTTAAAACAAATGAAGAAGCAGAAACCACCAGAGCAACAGCTTCTATTTCCAGCTTCTGCTGCTTAGTGAAACTAACACCTCACTGACCACAGATATAAAAGCCATAGAGTCACAAAGTTATTCTCAGGGATGGTATATTAATATGAATGCAAAAAATATAAAACGATAAAAGAGAAATAGCTGCACAGTTGCAATGTGATGACAGAAATTTTGTTTTTGTATGTTTTCTTTACTTAGAAGGGACCAATGAAAAAGGTCTGATGTGGAACAGAGAATGAAGTCATGATGAGGAACTAACACCTCACAAACCACACACAGCCCCTCATATATTCATCTGTGACCTCTTTAGGGTCAATCATTTGTGATCGTGTCTGCAGGAGAGACAGAGAGGAGCAATGATCACTGCTAGAAAGAGACAAACATCTTTATTTCTAATCCTGATGATTTACTTAACAGGTAAGAATTTTTCTAAGCAATTTTTATTATGTAAAGTTGTTTTAATATTAATTCAAACTAAATATGTTTACTTATGTGAAACAGTCATGTTTATTGTGATTTGGTGGCAGGTGATTTTTCATGTGCGATAAACTGGATGATGGATCTAACATGATCCTCACACTAACAGAGAACAGAAAAGTTATTTCATTAATTATATTTTTTTATTTTCCGATCTCTCTCTTTCTCTCAGCAGCAGCAGCTGGGCAACATCTGTACCTGTCAGTCAGAGTTTCTGATAAAGTCAGTTTGTCTTGTGGAAATGTGATTTATACTAGGAATTACTGTGACGGCATCACCTGGATGTTCAGTGAAAACAGTCAAGCAGCAACACTGTTTGAAAATGGACAGATTCACAAAGATGGAGCAGCTAAATCAGACAGACTGAGTCTTACAGCAGACTGTTCTCTGGTTATAAAGAAGATCTCAGTGAAGGATGTTGGTCTTTTTACCTGCAGACAGTTTATAAATGGACAACAACAAGGACCAGACTCTAACATTATTCTGTCTGTTATTCACAGTGAGTATTTACATGATTATGTTTGTCAGAAAAAACTGTTCAACCACACACTAAAACAATAACCACAAAAATTTTTTTTTTTTTATATTTTCCTACTTTTATCTCAAACATCCATCTTCATCAGTGGTTCAACAAAACCAGAAAGATAAAATCATCTTAAGCTGCTCTGTGATAGAATATAACAACTGTAGCCACACAGTGGAGTGGCTGAATGAAGGTAGAGAGGAAATGTTCTCAGACATGGAGAAATCAGAACAGTCCTGCTCTGCTACCGTCATGTTTCCTACATCTGTCAGAAACTGGAGGCCAAACCTAAAGTGTAAAGTGACAAATACTTACACTAACAAAGTGCAGCTGTTTGACTTCAGGCGTCAGTCTTCTGATGGAAGAAAAGGTGAGATGATTTGAACATTTTTTATGAACTCGTTGAAAACAATGATTTAAGGATTTGTACTTACACCACAACAGTTTCCTTGTCTAACGTTGAAAAGCGACAAATTTGTTTTATATATATATGTGTGTATATATATATGTGTGTGTGTGTATATATATATATATATGTGTGTATATATACATGTGTGTGTGTATATATATATATATATATATATATATATATATATATATATATATATATATATATATATATATATGTATGTATAAAAAAACTGTTTGTATTTTCTCAGATAAAGATTCAACATCCACAACACAATCAACTACAAAGACAACAACCACAACACAACCACCTACAACTAAATCAACAACAACAACAAAACCACCAACTACCACATCAATAACAACCACAACAACAGAATCATCGATCAAATGGACATCTATAGGAATAAATCCATCTACAGGCGTCAATTTATCAAAAACTCTGGGTACAGACTGAATCTGTTAGGTCCTAAAGTTTAGAGCTTTAATCACTCATTTCCTATTATGTTTCAGACTTGTTGATCAGTGATTGTGCATAAATAATATTTCTTCTCCCAGGTTGGTCTTGGTTTTATATCATCGGTTCAGCAGCGATCATAATAACTGTTCTGGTGATCATCGGATGGAAGAAAACTAAAGGTGAGGAAACATTTCATTCAGCATTAATTTATCTTGACCGTGTAAATTTTATAGTTAAAAATGATATTCAACTTGAAACAAAAGGAGTGAGCGTGTAAGGATTGTTATTTTATAAAAACACACACATCAACACAATCAATTTGTCATAGACATAGTGACTGATTGAAAATGAATTTTCCTAAGAATAAAAACTGATCTGAACTCCTCTTTGTTTTTTCAGCAAATGAAACAAAAAAGGACAAAGAAAGAAAAGTGAGTGGACATTTACATTATTTTAATAGAAAAGGGAGATTTTAATTATTTACTAACTGTAAAATACATTCTTGAAAAACAAAGAAAATTGTTTGTTTAGGCCAAAACTGTTTTTGAAGGAATACATTTTCTTTTTTTTTTTTCTTTTTTTTTTTTTTTCTTTTTTTTTTTACGTGTCCTGTTTGGCAGTGTGGAGCTCAGAATTGGTGTCTGAGTACCAAGTAGAAGCCCAAAAGATTTACTTTCACAAGCGGAGCAGTACAGCTTTTGCTATAGTACTCCACTTGATTTATGTGTGAAAAATCTTTATTATGAATTGTTGGGGTTTTTATTTCCTGATGTTATGGACACGGAGACGGAAAATTAAGGAGAAGAAAGAAGGAAGATGAAGAAGAGAGGTAGGAAACAAAATGTCACGAGAGAGGGTGAGTTGAAAATACAAGAGAGGAAGGGGAACAAAGAAAACACAGGAAGACATTGAAGTCTGCCTCCATACCCACAGGACAGCAGAGAGAGGGGGAAAAACAAAACACGAAAAAGGAACATCAACAAAACCAACCAAACATTGTGAACTAAGAATTACACAACCACATCACACAAAAATAGATATAAAAATACAACAATGTCACAGAAAAACTCATGGTACCGATTAATCAAGCTCTAGTAATGATAACCTCAGCCCAAGAATATTTCCTTAAACACCAGAGACCCCACATCTATGTGTGTGTGTTAGCATGCTGGTGCATATAAGGTTTCTCCATAAGAGTGTTCGATAGCTGGTGTGAGCAGGCATCAATCCGTCTCCCAGGAATCGATGCAGACATGAAGGAGATCGGAGCAAAGACGTCCAGAGGACCCCCAGAGCCCCAGGCGGACCCGGGCGGGGCCGACCGCATCCCCCAAGAGAGGAGCAAAGGAGAACCCCAGGGGAACATCCAGCGGCCACTATGCAGGGGCCCGGGGGGCAGCAGTGACGAGCCCACGGGCTCCGCCGGCAACCGGCCGCGCCGGGGCATACCATTTTCTAAATATTATTTTAATTGCAGTGTCCTCTATACTTACTGACAAACCTGATAGAAAGGGAAATAAAAGTCTTTAAAATAAATGTATTTGTTTTTGGAGTGTTATAAATCAATAAATTAATTTAACATCATTCCACAGTTGGAGAATAAAAGTGAAAGTTATCTTAATTGATAAAGTCCTTCATTAGGTAAAGAAAATCCACTTTAGGAAATTATGTGTCCAACAGCTATACCTTTTTATTTCCACATTACATTTTTCTAGCTTAATAACTAAAATAAAATTACTATTCACTATTGCTGTTAGAAAATAGCAATAAAGTTTTCTTTCTAGACTTTAAATCCAGAAGAAACTCACTTTGTATGTTACCTTCAATGTAAAAAACTAAAATACTGATGATAGCAGTGGAATTTTATTCCCTATTTGTGTTGGAATAAATACATTAATTTATCCACTCAGCTGCCCTGAGACAGAGAACAGGTTTTATCACAGGAGAACGTCGTGTCAATGGTGCCTCAGGAAGTAGGAGTTCCTCCTGTGACCCGTGGGTTGCCTGTTCAAACCCCGCCCCGTCTGCCTCAGTCATTGTGTCCTTGGGCAAGACACTTCACCCACCTTGGCTGCTGGTGGTGGTCAGAGGGCCCGGTGGCCCTGACTGTATGGCAGCCTCACGTGTGTATGCTGGTGATAATCAGTCCAAGTACAGTCGGTTAATTTGTTGTATTCTGTGTGCAGACTGATCCTGAGGACGGTGTCTACTATGCCTCCATCAAGACCAAACGGGCCAAAGAGACCAAGAAAAAACCCAGAGTGAGTTTTTCTATGTAGGTCATGTTATAAAGGAAACGTTGTCTTTGAAACTCATTCCAAGACCTATTATAAAGTAGCATGTAAGACATGTTTTTATCATCGAATATTTTTTGTAATGTTTTTCTTTAGGTCCCTGACACTGTGAACTACAGCACTGCAAAAACTTCTGCTCAGGCTGCCATGGATCCGGACAGCCTTTACTGTAAAATATAAGTGACATATATATTGTTTAATAATCCATATGAATAATTTCCACCTTTAAACAAGCAGCATAAAAACAGCTTAAATCCAGATCAAACTGACTGGTTCCAGAATGTTTATCCAGGAAATCAGTTTGAAGATTCCATCACTAAGCACCGGGGCCCTCTGGTGGAGAAAAGCATAAACAAGAGACACCGTATGTATGTGATACACTGTTTCATTAAATAAATAGAATATAGTTTTTCCTTCAATAACACTTCTTAAATAACATTGAAGACTTGTGCAGCATATCTGTAAAGGCCTTATTATAGATAATTTCCAATGTCTATGTTCTTCTTTGCTTTACTGTACATTTTGCATGACTATTATGGTATAAATATATTTTTGTGGTTTCACGCTTTCAGAAGAAAATGGCAGCTAAATGTTTCCACAACCTCAGAAGTGTTGAAGGTTAAATCTTAAAAAAGGATCTGCCAGAGCAACACCTGGTGCAGCTCACATTCCCACACTTAGACCAGCTCTGATATAGACAGAAACTAGCACCTCACCAACCACAGATACAGCAACATGCTGCAGCTCATGATCTTTAATGTCAAATTGATTCTTATGCACATGAGAAAAACAAAACGTGGCAGTTTTGTACAGTAACACAGGAAGATCTCTCTACTTCACCAATCAGCTTTACTGAGTGTATTTTATTGCTTTGTATTATAACCGGCATTGAACTGAAATGTATGTATCTGAATCTGTCTATGAAATTGAAATATGTTTATTTGATCATTTGTTCATTTCTGGTGATAAATTTGGGGTTTCTTTATCTTGCTGGGTGCCATGACATGACATTTGTTGGGAAATGTTGCAATTTACACAGTAAATGAACATATATATATATATATATATATATATATATTTAGCTCTTTCCATTCAATTATAATGACAATGTCAATAATTTGTTGAACAGACTTTAACATTTTCTCACAATTTTAGTCGTTAGCCTTTTTTTTCATGTTCATCTTAATGTTATGGGTAACATTGTTGAATTAATACAAAGACAGATGCTGATTGTTTGTATGCAGATGAATTAAAAATACATATATTTACATCTGATGGTAAATGTTTATATGGTTATAGTCATGTAATCAGGAGAGGATAGTTTAGTTTGTGAAGGCTTGAACTCCTCCTGATGTAATGTCTCCATCAACTTCAGGAAGGAAGCAGGTCCATACGGCAGAATGGAAAATCCTCCTGTCCTCTTATAGCAACACATTTAATCCTACATGTACAGGTCAATAAATTAGAATATCATTAAAAGGCTAACGTATTTCAATAGTTCATTTAAATAAGTGAAACTCATATTATATACATAGAGTGAATATATAATTACTATAAAAACCTGTAAATTATTATTCATTATAATTATATTATATACGCTGAACATCTGGGTCAAAAATCTTTTGTTTGGTAAAAAATTAGCACACAGTTACAAATCCACTACATTGTGATTTAGTAGAATAAATCCACATTCAGTGGAATATTTGTCTTAAAACAAATTGTAGTTGAAATGTTGAAACTGCATCCTGCTTCATCAGCCTGTTCACTTTCTTACCACAGGGGGGAACTAGAGTTCCTTCGTCATGTCCCTGTCACACTTGTACATCCATCCATGTTTGAAAACCAAATGCATGCTCACACCTATGCAGATATCTAAGAGTTAACCACATCCCTGCAAATAAGTTATGATGCAAAAATATTTAAGATATGAGGGCAGATTCCTGATTCATGGAAGCCTGATCTAGAAATTAGTTTTTTTCTCTGCTAATAAACACATCCTCCATCGCCAAAACACAGGAGCACACAGTCAATCTGAATATAGCTGGTGGGTGTATTTGCACATACCCACTGATGATTGATGCAAACAGTGGACAACTTGATTCTAAATACCCCGGAATTATTGTATCAGATGGTCTTTATTAATAGCTAAAATACGTTGGTTTCTGAGCGTAAAGAGATCCAGATCTTCATTGTATTAAAACTCAGATCTTTAGGGAGATCAGAGTAAGAGCTAGATCAGCAACTTTGCAGAGAAAAGTAAGAAAGAAGATCAACAGGAGTTAATTGCAAAGAAAATATAGTAAATTGAAGAAAAGAGTAAAACATTTAAAAACAAAAGTGAAGTTAGCAGGACAAATGAGATAAACTGTTTTTGTTTTGTCTTCTAATTGGAGAGGAAATGCAAAACACTTTCCTTCAAAGTTGTTGCTACACATGCTGAAACAGAATCTAAGATGCTTTCATTGAAATATAGTCAGCTTGTTTTCTCTCTGGCTTTACCAGCCTTATCTAAGGGTTTCACACAGGCAGCAGCAAATGTTTTAATTGACATTGATGTAAACTTGGTTAATATTGTGAACTTCTAGTTTTGAGTAAGAAAGAAAGCAAAATTCTGGTTAAAAACCCACCAGAACATGTTTTGTCCTTTAATCCTTTATAGGATCCATTTGGGAAACTGCTCCTTTCTTTCTCAATGTCTCTACAAAGCTAACTGTGCTCTGTCTCTAACATGCAGACATTCACCCACATTAATTAGTGCGTGTATACATGTTGAGATTGTGTCTGGGGGTGTGCAGGGTAGTGCTCAAGCAGTTAAGGACAATAGGCTGTCAAACAAAGTGATTCTGCTTGAGTGATGACCCCATGCAGGATGCATTCCTCACACACAACG
Organism: Valencia hispanica; assembly: GCA_963556495.2. Classification (NCBI taxonomy): domain Eukaryota; kingdom Metazoa; phylum Chordata; class Actinopteri; order Cyprinodontiformes; family Valenciidae; genus Valencia; species Valencia hispanica. The sequence goes on along the minus strand of OY747719.1, from coordinate 42,540,484 downwards.
GTCTGACTCCTCCTAAAGGCCACAAGCAGATGAAAATGTTGAAATCCAGAAATGTGAACCAGCAGTCTGAGTCTGCTCTGTTGCACATTTAAATACTCTTACCCTCAGAAAACAGATCTGAACTCAGCGTTAACTTTGGTGTTTACTTTTCCCCCTTTGTATTTTTATGTACTTACATCGATCAAAGTAAAACTATATATAAAGATCAATCTGCTGCTCTTAAATATAAGTCTTGTGTCTGTTTGTGAAGCATATACACCAAAGTCCCTCAAATAAAAGAGAATAATTGCATCATTAAACATACAAATGGGCTAATTCAATTGCCATTTTGTAGTGAAAGAAGTTGACCCAATTTACCAGCCAATCACAGCTCAGTTAAAATCTCCTGAGCCAATAAGGTGCTGGGAACCGCCTTTGTTTGAATAATAATAAGAGGCAGGATAATAAGTGTGTGGAGTAAACCTGCAGAAGCTGCAGCTTGCTCAGTGTGCTTTGGAGATAACTTTGTCCCCTGCAAACCTTCACCATGGTCGACGCCTTCTGTGCCACCTGGAAACTGGTCGAGAGCGAGAACTTCGATGAGTACATGAAAGCACTTGGTGAGTCCAATCTTATTACTTATGAGCAAGTACAAGAGCTAAATAAGATCTATGCTTTCTGGTCATGTTCGAATGCAAGCTGCACATTAATAAACAGAAGATATTGAAAAATAAGATGCTTTTAAAACAATATTTGTCCCTGTTTCTTTGCCTCAGGTGTGGGCTTTGCCACCAGGCAGGTTGGGAATGTGACCAAGCCGACCGTCATCATCAGCCAGGAGGGAGACAAGGTGGTGATCCGCACCCAGAGCACCTTCAAAAACACAGAGATCAGCTTCACGCTGGGGGAGGAGTTCGACGAAACCACCGCTGATGACAGAAACTGCAAAGTAGGGTGCCAGGAAAACCAAATACAAGCTGCTTCATTTCATTCTGCAGCTTTATATGTACAGTCAGAGTCTATGGATTGTCTGAATATGAGAGATTAAAAGCAACTCAAACTATTTTTAAGGATTAAAAACTATTTGTGACTAATTTAAAGACACTAAGTATCTGAAACAAGTGTAAAACTTAGTTTTAAATCAAAGATCTTTCTTTTCTTTCCATATCTGTGTGAGATTGTGATTCTGTGCAAATTTCTAGGTTTGATGTTGCATTTCTGCATAGATCCATGTCTAAACTTTATATCTTCTCTACTCTGGAGAAAAGCAGCAGCCTTTCTTTTGGATTATTTATTATATTTTTCCCACTGAAACTCTTCTTTTCTTTGATTCTTTTCAGTCCACAGTGACTCTGGAGGAAGACAAACTGATCCACGTCCAGAAGTGGGACGGCAAAGAGACCAAGTTTGTCAGAGAGATCAAAGACGGCAAGATGATCATGGTAAACACATCAAATGTTGTTGACTTGTACATTTTTTCTCCTCTTTAACTGATTTCACTTATGCTCCAATCAGTAAGATTCACCAAAGAAAAGGTTTAAAGCGGAACATTATGCGGTTTGATCATGTAGGGTCCATAATGAATATAGAAATGTCTTTAAAATGTGTGTTTATTTATTAGACAATTCAACTAATATGTTTGGTTTCTTTGTATGATTCCAAAAAAATTTAAACACATACACAAGAAATGAATATGCAACTTAACGCAATATGAAAATCTGTCTGTAGCTTAAATATCATAAATCATTTCTTTGTTATTGTTATGCTTGTTTACTTCAACTGACTTAAGTATACTCCAAACCAGAATTGTATTTTGCAAGGAAACTTTACAAACTGTTGTCTGTTTTGTGCAGAATTTGACCTTTGAAGATATCCATGCGGTGCGCACCTATGAGAAGGCATGAGAGCTCAACCTGACAACACCACTAACCGGCCAATCCGTGTTGATTTTATAATTATTGTGGACTGTTTGCTCTTTGCACTTCATTCTTCTCCACATGTTAAAGATCTGCAAGCTGCACATGTTTTTTAAGGTGTTTTTCTTTTATATGAATTCATTTCTGTCATGACAGATGGAACAACGCTGAAACTCTGCGTGAGACATGAAATAAAAGAAATGAAAAGTGTTGTTTTCATGTGTGCAATGTTTAAAATGAATGATTTAATATGATGTAGGAGGTAAATGGTTATTTTAGTTTAAAGTTTAGCTTTTGACCTTTCTGAACATCATATGGTTTACTTAATGGGGGAATAAAGTAAATAAAATAAAAAACCACATATTGTTCTCCTTGCAGAACAACATTAAGGCTATTGCTGTTTTTGTGGAACATTTCCTATGTGAGAACTGTTCTAAAAAGTTTAGCAGTCCATTTAGAAGATGTCCAACATCATTAACTGCCACACCCTTTGATAAAGTTGGCATAATGAGGCTATTTTCTGGGATAATAAAACTTAATGCATCACCTTGTGAGATAAACTTAACTACTGAAGCAGAACTTGGGGACAGTATTTAGTCTGAGTGCCAGTTGAAATAATCCTCTGGCATGACAAAAACCTCCGCTTTAAATTTTATTAAAATTTTACTTTGAATAAGATAATACAGAATCTAATGTAATCTCAAGTTAAATGCTCCGTTTCACTGCATAATCAGTGTTTTTATAAATTACATTGTTGTATACAAGGTGACAGCTGAGAGAAAAAATGTTCTGTGGGATTTTTATTAGGAGACACATCATTTACTCTTAATTTAGTTATTTGGAATGAATTCAAATATGTTATACGGCAAAATAGCTGTACATAGATCTGGGAACATTTGATCAATATTTTTCTTTTTTTACAAACAGTCAAAGATTACAAAGACAGACATTTTGGATTATTACCACTTTTTTTGGTATGTTGGCTTCATATTTTTTTTGTAAATTAGATTTGTTTCCTTCATTACACATATAATACTCAAATATGAGTTATTATTCACAAATCAGTAAAGATAGCTTTGGGAATAACCCTTTCCTTGCTGGTTATGCCCCTAAAGTAACGTTATATAAATTTAAATCCTCATGAAAAAAAAACAAACATTTAGCCTAATGTGATGGAGACCATGTCATTGTAAGGCTAAGATTGTTTTTTTCCCTTTGGGGATGACTACAGTCATGGCCAAAAGTTTTGGTAATTACATAAATCTTGGTTTTCACAAAGTTTGATGCTTCAGTTTTTATGAAAGCAAATTCCATATACTCCAGAATGCTCTAAAGAGTAATCAGATGAATTGGGAAGACCTTTACCATTAAAATGAACTTATTCCAAAAATCCCAATTTCCACTGTATTTCATCGCTGCCAAAAAAAGGACCTGAAGAGATCATTCACTAATCTTCTCGTTAACAAAGGTGAGTGTGTTGATGAACAAAGGCTGGAGATCATTATGTCATCCTGATTGTGTTAGAATAGCAGACTGGAGGAGTTAAAAGGTGGGTAGTGCTTCCTGTTAACCATGGTTACCTGTAAGGAAACTCGTGCAGCCATCATCGCGTCGCATAAAAAGGGCTTCACAGGCATGGATATTGTTGCCACTAAGATCGCACCTAAATCCACTATTTATCGGATCATCAAGAACTTCACGGTAAGAGGTTAAATTGTTGTGAAGAAGGCTTCAAGGTGCCCGAGAAAGTCCAGCAAGAACCAGGATGGTCTCTTAAAGATGATTCAACTGCATTATCGGGTGCCACCAGTGCAGAGCTTAGTCAGGAATGGCAGCAGCCAGACGAAGACTTTTGGAGGATGGCCTGGTGATTAGAAGGGCAGCAAAGAAGCCACTTCTCTCCCAAAAAACATCAGGGGCAGACTTATATTCTGCAAAAAGTACAGTAAGTGGACTGCTGAGGACTGGGGTTAAGCCCCTTTCTGATTGTTTGGAGCATTTGAAAACAGGATTGGAGAAGAAAAGGTGAGCTCTACCATCAGTCCTGTCTCATTCCAACAATAAAGCATCCTGGCACTGCTTCTCATCCAAGGGAGTGGGCTCACTCAAAATTCTGCCAAAGAACACAGCCATGAATTAAGAATGGTACCAAAACATCCAAGAACAGTTTGGTGAAGAACAATGCTTTTTCCAGCATGATGGAGCACCGTGCCATAAGGCCAAATGATAACTAAATGGCTCAAGGAACAAAACATTGAAATGTTGGGTCCATGGACAGGAAACTCCCCAGGCGTTCATTCAATTGAGGACTTTTGGTCTATCCTCAAGAGGCTGGTGGAAAAAAACAAAAACCCACTAATTGTGACAAACTCCTAGCATTGATTATGAAAGTATGGGTTGCTACGAGTCAGGATTTGGTCCAGCTGTTGATCATCAGCATGCCACTGCGTATTGCAGTGGTCTTGAAAAAGAAGGGGCAACACTGCAAATATTGACTCTTTGCATAAACTGGATCTAATTGTCAATAAAAACCATTGAAACTTTCAAAGTGCTTCTAATTACACTTCAACGTATCACAGAAACTACTCACAAAAACATCTAAAAACACTCAAGCAGCAAACTTTGTGAAAACCAATATTTGTGTCATTGCCACATCTTATGGCCATGACTGTAGTATTAAGTAAGCACTAACTTAGCAGTACTCTCTAAGTAGAGATACTTTGCTGTGGAAAAGTTTTTGACCCCTTCTAAATTTCTTCTGTTCTTCCTTTTTTATGGACACATTTCTTATGTTTCAGAACAGCAGAAAAGTCTTAACATCAGTAAAAGAAAACCCCAATAAATCTAAAAAGCAGTTTTCAAAGAATGATTCTATTTACTAATGGAATACAGCTATCAAGCAAATCTGACCCCCTTGTGGCATTATTATTTAACCTTGATGAACAGAATTTCTTGAAAAGCTGAGTTCACTTTCACTAGTCACGCCCAGACCTGATTATTAACTGACCTGTAGAATCAAGATGGCACTTTAGGAGAACCTGTCTTGCAACATGAAGTAGAATAAAAGATCAAATAACAACAAATCCTGGCCATATTTGAAGAAACTCAAGAAATATCTGTTTGGAAAGGTTCACAAAGCCATTTGTGAGGTTTTGGGAGCAAACCATGGAACAGTGGTGAACCTTGGTGAACCAAAAGAGACTGGCTTACCAAAATTAGTTCCTTGTTGGCTCATCCAGGAGGTCACAAAAGAACCCAGAACAGCATCTACAGCTCAGCACTCCTCACTTGCCATCGTTAAGGTCAGAGTTCGTGATACAACAGGAAGAAAGCAACTGGGCAAAAATGGCATCCATTCATTCCCACACCAAAAAAAACACAAAGGCTGCTTTCACATTTGCCAAAAACACCCCATCTTGATCCACACAAAGGTGGATCTTTTTAAAGGTTGTGTATATAATTACACAGCTTTTTTGGGGGGGAAAAACAACATTGTACATTTAATCAAAGCTAGCTGTGGTAATGTGATGGTCTGGTCAATGAGAAGCTGCAGTAGTGCAATGTTTAAGGCAAGGCAAGGCATTTGTTTTGTATAGCAACACTTTCAAAAACAAGGTGATTCAAGATGCTTTACATGATTAAGAGGTCAAATAAAAATAGCAGTAAAAACACAGACAGAGCATATAAAGTAAAAACAGCAAGAAGCACACAAAACATGATACATCAGAGCATTACTCAAAGGCAGCTCTAAACAGATACGTTCTTAGTTGTGATTTAAAAGAACTCAGTGTTTCAGCAGCTTTGCAGTTTCCTGGAAGTTTGCTCCAGATTAGAGGAGCATAGAAACTGAAAGCTGCTTCTCCGTGTTTGGTTTTAATTCTAGGGATGGAAATTCATTCATGCTTGAAAACCCTTCAGAGTGGCTGCCTTTTATTGAGTCTGCAAACAAAGGTGTGCCAACATTTCTCCACAATGATTACCTGGTAAAACACTGATTTCCAGGGGCCTGTACCATGAAGCCGGATTAGGTGGCTAGCCAGCTATGTTTCACCTTAGTTTCCACCAACCCTGGGTTTTGGGTACCATGAAAGTGGCTCGGCTTTGATCGGTGTTCGTTGCCATGGTATCTTACGCTGCAAGGCTAACCTGCTCCGGGGCAGGTTATGTTCTGGATTTGAGATCTCAGACTGAAGTTTGACCAATCAGCTGTGAGCAAAGAAACATATATGTGACGTAACTAATTCCCAGCGTCTGTTCTCTGTTGCAATGGCTTCACCTTTTCTCCCAAATCCTGTGGACATCTCCGCGCAAATTGTAAGACGGGCACTTCGTAGAGAACGAGTTTTTAGGGACAGACCAAATCCATTTGACTTTCCTGATGCGTACTTGTATGAAAGATACAGATTTTCCGCGGAAGGAATGTTTTATCTCTGTGAGCTTCTTGAGCCGCACATAACAAATGTGACTCATCGAAGCCACGCCCTGACTGTACAGCACATGCAATCCCATCCATAATCGGCCGCCCCTTGTTGTTGATCAGAGCCAACTCCTCTGTCACAGTGTCATCTTGAGGAGGTGGCCCTCCCCCAGTCTTCCTTATTTCACTTTTATTTTTTTCTGTTTGCTGCAAACAAGTGTTTGTGATTAAATGTTGTAAGAAAATAATAAAACATATGGTAAATACTCACCACTTTGAATTATATTTTTATATTTTGTCTTGATCTGCTGCCAAGACCGTTTGGAGTTGGTGTTGCATCTAAAAATTAATGAATATCAATCTTTCTTAGGATGTAATAGCCTATACTTTCACATTTTACATACATCTACACACATAATATATATATATATATATATATATATATATATATCAACACGAATACATTTTCATTTTAGCATTTAATATATTTTAATATGCTTAGCCTACTTAAATGTACATTAATTGTTTAACCCACGCATTAACACAATCAGCAATCTTCCTCCACGATTGTTCTCTTGCTTTGGCAGCAGATACAGTGTTACTGCGTGCTTGAAAAATATTTCTAAATTCTTCATATTTCTGGAGAATAATCTCTTGCTCCTCCGTTGAAAAGTAGACAGCTTTCGCTCTATCCATATCGAACGCGATTGGTTGTTCAGTGTCGTCGTCACTCTTTTACGTGCACGCGCCTGTGGATTAATCATAGCTTAAGGATCAAAGCCTGAGTTGACAGAGAAAGTTGATAACCTGCGTCATGGTACCAATTAAGCCTGATTGCACCGGTTTGGTTTTGTCGATTCAAAACCAATCCTGTTACCCCGAGTTTGTTGAGCCACCTCCATGGTACAGGCCCCTGTTTTACTCCTCCCCCTTCAGCTCCAAAACACTCAGCTGATCAGCTGATCGCAGGACTTCCTGTTTACTTCTGGGAAGTGATCGGCTACTTCAGTTCAGCTTGTTTACTCCGCATAACACTCAGGTGACACATTGTTTTGTCGCTTTTCTCTCACCATGGTTCAGGTCGGGTGTTTCTTTCTGCTCCTGCTCTGCGCGGCGGATCCGATCTCTGCAGCTCCGACTGGAAGCAGCTACCTGTCCGGTACAGGTGAGAGGAAAACTCCTGTTGTTAGTGACAACTGGAGGCTTTTATCAATATGTAAAGAAACTCGCAGATGTCAGAGTTCAGGGGAGGATAGGCGTGTGGATTTTAAACTTCTCTGTTTGCAGGTTAAACGGCATTAAAACGCACAGTTGCCAGCTACACTACTAAAAGTGGATATTTCTATAAATGTAGCGGTACTTGGCTCATTACTCATAGGCCGATTTTTATAAATCCTCTAATAATGTGTATCAAAAAATACAATCTGCTGTTCAAGGCGAATATTTTATGCCAATGGCAAAAAATCTAAGAATTGGTAGAGTTTTAAATGAAGTTCTGCCTGAGACATTATACTTCCTCCTCTGCTGCCCTAGAGAGCGCAGTTGCTAGACATAGGAGATTGATTTCAATTTTTTCTTTCTGAGGTGACACACTCATTACAATGTTGAACACCCATGATTTTATTTTTTAAGACTATGACACTTAAAAGATTATTTTTTTTAAGTTGCTGCTTTCTATTTTATGGAGTTAGTGGTTTGGAATCTAACAGAAAATGAAGAAATTTGAAGCTTATTCCCATTCATGCCCCAAAGCGTCCTTTTTCATATTTTTTTTAGACTGAAAAAAGTGCAGTCGGTTGATGTGTTTATAGGCAAGAGAATGGGGAAGTTTTTACATTTTATGCATTTGGTCATAAATGCATGGGGGGGGGGGGGGGGGGGGGGTCATATGAAGTCATGTGTTTCAATATTTGATCATGGGAGAAGAGTCTGATTCTGATCTCTGGCTGACTGATGATGCATCTCTAATTATTTTTATTAGTAATATCAACCAACATCCTTTTTTTCCAGGCAGGTTCTGGCACATCACCGACCTCCACCTGGACCCCACCTACCACCTGGCCCAGGACCCCACCAAGGTGTGTTTCTCCTCCAAAGGAGCCCCCGCCACCCATGCGGGCATGTACGGAGACTTCCTGTGCGACTCTCCCTACAGCCTGATCCAGTCAGCGTTCGCCAACCTGGCACCGCTCACACAGCCACAGGACTTCATCATATGGACCGGGTCAGTACACAGGTTAAGGGTGACTCCCAGTGATGAAAGGGAATTCTTTTTTAAATTTATTTTATAAACGAATGAATCGATAAATAATCCAAAATATTTAGTATATTATATTTATATATTTATATTATATTTATTATATAATATTTTTTTTCTGTTTTGTGTATATTTAACTATGGTAAGGAAGTATTAAATTTTAAGACTGGGCTTTCCTTTTTCTACTAATGTCCTCGTGTTGTTTGGAAAGTTTTCCACAGTGTTTGTGACAAAATTAAAAAGCTGATCTCAGAATGTGTGTGTGTATGTGTGTGTTTGTATGTATATCGTTGTGCAGCCCAACCTTTGACAGGCCACCTGCATTGTGTGGACATTTTCCCTGGTCCACACAATGTTTAACAGGCAACTGAGCTCTACTAGTTAGGTTTAGAGGTATGATGTGAATTAGGTGAAGGTGAGGGTTGTGCCACTAATTTTAGGGTTAGGGAAAGTGTCTGGGTTAGGCATAGTAAAATCTATGGAAGTCAAAACAATGTCCACACAAGTATAGCAAGACAAGTGTGTGCGTGTGTGTGTGTGTGTTTGCATTCCTGTAATAGAAACCAGTGTACTGTCAAGAGGAAATATCACTTCCCTTTTTCAGAAGATAAAAACCCTCACTCACATTTTATGTGCACTTCTGTGGTTTGTCATAGGAGTTATGATTTGACCTTAAGCTATAAATCAGTTTAAGCATTAATGTTAATGAATTCACCAGATCTACATGATTCTCCTAGTTTGTTATATTATTAGACTGGCATAATGAGTAGGTTTCATGTTCTTTGTCCCACAGGGACAGTCCGCCTCATGTCCCTCCAAATGAGCTTTCTACAGACTTGGTGATCCAGGTGATCAGCAACATGACCCAGACCATCACACAGCACTTCCCCAACCTGACAGTCTTCCCTGCACTGGGAAACCACGACTACTGGCCACAGGTAACCATGACGCCTCAAAGCGAGGAAGGAAGCTAGATGGTGGCAACCCAAATTCAAGTTTAACCCTGTCATCACCATGCTGTGTGTCCAGTTAGTCTGAAGAGGGGAAGGTTTTTCTAATGCCAACTGTCAAATCAGCTTGACTTTTACTGATAATTTGGGATTAATTGAAATGCATCAATCAATCAAACTTCCAGAGGTCTGAATCAGCTGATTATCCCCTGATCTGCTCTGATTAGTGATCAACAGTGTGTACAGTCTGGTAAAAAAAGAATGCACATCCTTTCAGTTCTAGAGTTTTTAGTATCAAGACATCCTGAAAGTGATTTTGGTCTTCAACAGTGAGTTAAATCTAACCTCAAGTGTATAGAAACACAACAGATTAGTTACTGTGATTATTTAATAACAAAGATGAAGCCAACATGGAATGCTGTGTATGGGTTGTTATGTACACCCTTTGATTCAGCAGCATGTAGGGAAGTTGTTTCTTTGAATGACTTTATCAGTCTGATTCTAGAAAACGTCGATATCCGGAGGTTTTTCGTGGTTGGCTCAGTGACTGGAAGGTCCCCAGGCCTGTGGCTGCAAAACAAGCCCAAAGAATCATCCCTCCACCACCGTGCTTTACAACTGGAATTAGTTGGTGCTGATATTCTGTTTGGTTTTTTCAAAAATATAGCTGTGGGTTATATGGCCAAACATCTCTCCTTTGGTCTCATCTGTCTGAAGGACATCTTTATGCTGCCGTATTCTATTTGAAGTGAAGAGGCTCTACACCTTTTAGCTCTTTGAAATTGATCTCATAACATTTATAACCGCAGTTGATTGGCTTCTTCTTCAATCCAATGGTTGGGTGCTAGGGGTGTAACGGTACACAAAAATCACGGTTTGGTACGTTTTCAGTACACGTTAATCAAGAAAAATAAATACAAATCTGCATTGTACTTCTTTTTTTTTTACTTTGATCAGCATTAAACAACCTTTTTTACTTGAATTCCTTCCTTTCAGTTCCTGAAATTAATTTGATTTTATTATGTACTATAACTTAAAAAGGTTGAAGTTTAGAACCGACTGGAGATTTGATTGGACTTTTTGAAATAAATAAAATAGTACAAGCAGACATAGCCGGAATAGAAAACAATATAACCACTTGAAAACAGTCAGTGTTCATGTTTAGAAAGGTTGAAATAATACTTGGCCCATATTTGAGAATAAAACATGCTTAAATCCCTTTGGAGTTGTTTTGATATTTCAACAGCCTAGTCTCCCAGCTGTACTTGAATGCAGCATGGGCAGCTGTTGGGGAAAGCCCTTCTCATCAACGGGGTTTCCACCAAATTTATCCAAAATAGCGAGTTTGTGCTGATTTGATGCTACTGGTAGCCATGTGGACGTCAGCTGGTTGTTCTCTAGTATCAGTGATGTTTACATTCAGCTTGACATTTTTTCAGGTGAGTCATTCAGTTCAGAGCAGAGCGTGTTATGGACCTTATTGCTGTCGAAAGATGCATTCACTGACAAAGTTCTGGTTCGGTCCATCTTTTTTTCTCTACTGTAGCTGCATTAGAAACCATTATTGTTCCCAAATAGCAGAGTTTAGTAATGGCTGGGAGTCCTTTCCGTTTTGTTTTGGTGTCACTTTTTAAAGTTGCGCTGGGGAACGTTGCACTGCGTTCTGAGTTCTGCACATAAACATTCTGCATGTGTTCAGGTAGAAAACTGCTTGATTCGTTTGGTAAATGTGGGTACTGAACCGACAGGGCCACACTAAAAAATCTGAATACGAATACAGTTACTGTTACACCCCAAGTGGGCGTACTTACTTTTTTTTTTTACACAACTTCGATTTTGCATATGTATTTGTTTAATAAATGACATGGTGGAAGCTGATTTGTTTTGTTGGATTTATGTTGTAATAATGTAATTATAAAACCTGATCAGATCCGATTAGGGTGTACTTTTTTTCTCAACATGTCTTTATTTATTATTTTAGGACCAGATGCCAGACTCTACTAACGCCATCTACAAAGGAGCGGCTGCACTCTGGAAACGCTGGCTGGACACTGAAGCCCTCACCACTCTCTCACAAGGTACATTAAGCCTTTCAACACCGAGGCAGTAGGTTAAAAACTGTTCACAGATATTTCAAATTAATTGATTTCCATCCGAATCCAGATTACGCCTGTGTTTAAGGTAAGCACCATTTTCTCTACTTTTTCAGTATAAATGCATTTTAGACAGCTGGGGGGTTTTCTGCAAACTTTAAATTAAACTCCCATTTTACATGATTGCATATTTGTGCATATTGAAATTGAGAAGCAGTAAAACTGCTTTCGTTGATTAATGTTCAGCCTAATGAACTGATTCATGTCCTTGTAAGCCAAAGAAGCTGACATTTGTGCTTTAATCCAAATGCACAATTTTATGGTTTGAAATATAAATTAGTCAGTCAGATCTTTACATTTCCTGTTTTTGCAAAAGCAGCTTACTTCTATGACAGAAAATCAATTTCCTGAGCTTTGAGAAGCTGCAGTAAAGCTGATAATATACCAGTATCTGGTATCTATGTGAACAAAAACTCAAGAAATTTCAGATGTTTATGATTTTAGCTTCAATATGCTTGGAAATATGTTGCCATTTGAATTGATGGCATGATTTACTAATAGGTTTTTTTAAAGGTTTGGTTTCTCTCATCTATAATTTTCTCTAACATGCTTCATTTTGTGCTTCGACCCGTTCCTGTAGGTGGTTTCTACTCGCAGCTGGTGAAACCTGGTCTGCGGTTGGTGAGTCTCAACACCATCCTTTACTACGGACCTGATAAAGTGACAAGCAACATGACGGACCCAGCTGGACAGTTTGACTGGCTGGAGAAGACTCTGGAGAAAGCTGCTCAGAGCCAAGAAAAGGTTGGAAATCGGCTGATTATTAAATTCGGTATGCTCAGTCAGATTAATCCCTGTAGCTTAATACATTTCTCCTTTAGGTGTATATCATAGCCCACGTCCCGGTAGGATATCTTCCCTTTGTTAGAAACACCACCGCTATTAGAGAACGCCACAACGAGAGGCTGGTGGCCATCTTCAGGAAGTACAGCCATGTTGTCGCAGGACAGTTTTATGGCCACACCCACAGAGACAGCATCATGGTGCTGTTGGATGAACAAGGTAGGGAAAAAAAAGCTGAGTGGGGCCTAAATATGCTTAATATGACTTTAACTGATCCCACTTTTATCACTGCAACTTATAAGATACACAACTCTGCTGTTTAATGTTAATGGTATACTTTAATATGCATCTCATTGCACCTCATTATAAAATGCAAAACAGTGCATTAAAGATTGTATTACGATAACTGAGAGTCAGTTATGCTGGTTAGTGAGGATATTAAAGCAACGTTTTATATTATTCCCTGCAGCTACTCTGACTGTTTATTGAATCTTTTTGCAAACAAAAGCCTTTATAATGACTCTGTTTTTATCTGGTTGTTTTATAAGGCTGCTGCCTAAAGCAGGGTTCCTATGCAGTCTTCAAAACTCTGAAAAACAATTTAATTGAAGTGTTTTCCAGGTTTGGATAAGTACAGAAAGAGGAAAAAAGGATGGAACACATGTATTCTTAGACTTTTACTCTTGATCGTATTGTTTAGAAAGTTGTATCTATCGTCAATCTGCCTCCTCATCTATCCATCCATCCATCCATCCATCCATCCATCCATTGTATTTATATTTTAAAATGCTGTTATTAAGGGCTGAGAACTTTGGAAATGTGAGTCTGGAGCAAGATGGAATATGTCATATAAACCCTGTTAAAAAGGGATTGGAGCACACTTATTTTAGTTCTGTGTTGGACTGACACTTTCCTAGGTTTGCTCATCCTGTTGCCGAGTAACATCAGGGTTACATTTCAGCCCCCTGCAAACCCTGTACAAGACAAAATACAAAGGTGCAGGCACGAAACATGAAAATAAGGACAGCTAACTTGTGATTCAAACACATTTATTGTTTACAGAAGCAAGGGTGCCCAAGTCCATTTTAGAGCTACTTATCCTGCAACTTTAAGATGCATCCCTGCTCCAACACACCGGAATCCAATTGCTGACATCCCTCCGTAGCATTCAGTCATTCAGCTCTGCAGAGGCCTGGTATCGAGCCGTTTAATTGAGTCTAAACGTTGCAGGATAGTAGCTCCAGAACTGGACTATGATGACATCTGTTGTGAATCGGAGCTATGTAAATAAACTGAATTGAATTGATTCAAGACAGTACAAGTATTTTTTTTTACTGTAGCTTCATGCAATATGTCCTGTTTAGAGCATTAAAGGGAGAGTTCATTTTTTAAGTAAGATTCTGTTAAGCGGTAATGAGCAGTCAGTATCTTCTTTGCAGTTCCAGTTTTAGACCTAGCAGCTGGATGGAACTGGAATTTTGTCATGTTCAACAACTCAGCTCTCAAAGCTGTGATTACTGTTCATCTATATGTTTAAACATTTAAACTGCTGTGACATTTGCATTAAAGGGTTAGTAACATAGAAGTCAGTACATATTTACAAGTCATACAAAATCCCATCATGGCAACACGTGACATTATATCTGCTTGCCGTTCTGCAGGTAATCCTGTGAATTCTCTGTTTGTGTCGCCGGCTGTTACACCCATCAAAGATTTCTTTGAGAGGTATTCCAACAACCCGAGTTTCCGCATGTATCTGTACAACAATGAGGACTACAGTATCATGGTAAGAAGGTTACAGTGAACTTAATGCTTTCTTTAATAAAGGATTTAATAAGCACTCAACAGTATTCACAAACCACTTAGTTTACATTATTGTTCAACACTGTTTTGGAAATTGTAATTTAAACTTTTTGACTTTTCAACAAACGGATCTTGAACTTTGCTGGAGGAAATCTGACAAGAGTCACTCTTTAGCTTCTTTTCCTGTATCCTTCATTCAGCCCGTATGTGAAAGAAGTTCTGCGGCTGCAGTGCTAATTGATTAGACATCACTTCATTTGAGCTACGTAAATCATGTGGAAGCAGCCCTCAACATGGTAGTGCTACCTAAATAGAGACTACCAGGGCCACAAAATAATTTAAGAAGTGTTAATAAATGATGGATTTATTATTCAAGAACTTACATTTTGCTTCTTTATGCAGCACTAAGTATAAAAACAACCAGAGATGGGAACTTGATTTTAAAACTTGGACTTAAGTCCCACATAAAACAAAAGAACAAGGACACAAGACGTGACTTAGACTAAATCTCTGGATCCTAGGTCTCACTTAACCTCTTTGTTTCATGTAATCACTCAATGCGGGGCGTTCAGGCCACAGCAGGTGAAATGTTTCTATTTAATACATGTAGCCTATTAAGCTGTGTGATGTGTTATGGCACAATGTGGATTCTTTGTTCAATTTGTTCAGTTTATATCTGAATTTAAATAAATGTCAATTTCATCATTTTAAAAATTGATGAGTAAAACCAGATTATGACTGGATTCTTTTTTTGACCCCGTCAGTCAAAATGACCGACAACCAAAACTTGTAGTGCAAACCTCTGGTATTAAAAATGTTGACAATTTGTTTAACACAGTAGCATATTATTTCAATATGAATGAGAATATGTTCCATTTTAAATACAGAAAAATAAAACAAGTAAACCTTTGATCCACTAATATGATATATTTGTATTTGAGTGTATTTCAAGCTGTAGGGTAATTACTAACTCTGTCATACTAGGGTGAAAAAAGAATATTCGATATTAGGATGAATGCTTCTGTTTTAAACCTGAATGTCAGGCAGGGAAATGACATCCTGTGACTTTACTAAACAAAATGACTTAAAAAAAAGAAAAAAGAGTGGAGAGGACAAAAATGTATTTATCATAGTATAATCCAATTATTAAAGATGCTTAGAATCGTAAGTCTGGTATTTCTGACTCCATCCATCATTTACAAATTTATTCTGTTAAACTTGACGCATAAAGAGCTTTAATATCAGCATTAATCTGGTATTTTAGCAAAAGAATTAAAATAATAAATTTTTGTGACTTCAATTCATTCTCTTTCACAATAATTTCCAAAAATATACCAAGATAAAAAACATGTGCAGGTATTAAAACAGATTTAGACTAAACCTCTATTCTTTCATCTCGCTGCTTAAAGACCCAAAAAAAAGTGCTTTTATGATTAATCATGGTGCCAATCAGAACACAATAACTGCTTCTGGCTTTCAAACTGGCTCAAAGACTTTCTTTCTTTGTCTCTCCTCCTATGTGGTGCTTTTCTGTCCCTCTGAAGGATATCTGGCAGTACTATTTGAATCTGACGGAAGCCAACGAGAAACAAAGGTCCGACTGGAGGCTAGAATATATCATGACCAAGGCTTTTGGACTGACCGACCTGCAGCCAAAAAGTCTTCTTAAGCTGGGCCTGAGCTTCATGCTGCCGCAGACCAAGGCCTTTGACAAGTACTTCAGCCACTTCATGGTCAGCTACGACAACAGCATCGTCTGCGATGGAATCTGTAAGGTCAACCAGGTGTGCGCCGTGCTCCACCTGGACGAGCCGTCGTACTCCAAATGTGCTGCAAGTGTAGACTGGTAGCAAGATTTATCCTCAGGAAACTTTCAGGTTTTTTTTTTGCATCTGCTAGATTCCATAAAAAGGGAAATGTTACCAATGTAACCCAATTTTCAACAAAGAATTTGTCCTGAAAGCAGCAAGTTTTTGCTCGAACTGTTGTTTCAGCTCTGTCACTTTACGTTTTATTTGCAGGGAATAATTTTTATATATATGTATATATATATGTATATGTATATGTATGTATGTATGTGTGTGTGTGTGTGTGTGTGTGTGTGTGTGTGTGTGTGTGTGTGTGTGTGTGTGTGTGTGTGTGTGTGTGTGTGTGTATATATATATATATATATATATATATATATATATATATATATATATATATATATATATATATATATATATATATATATATATATATATATATATATATATATAAATGATGCTGTTTGGAAACTCAAAAAAAGCAAATAACTGATAGTTTGGATTGTTACTTTTGCTGTTTGAAATATTTTATTTCCTTGTTGGTTCAAACTGATTATTCATGTGTTCTGTTGAGCAGCACAGTTGCACTACCTGATATAATAGTATATAATCGTATTGAAATTTGACAATGAATGTATGCACCGAGAGATTTATGGCCAAAACATACCCTGTTGCTATATATTCTGTAATACCAGAGAATATCATGATGTATATTTCAGTAGATATTGCTCATCTCTTCTTAAATAAACTGATTTTTATTGATTTAAAATGTATCAAAGTGCAATTCTAATCTCAAAATTGCAAAGTGATGCTGTTTATGGCAGGACTTCTACACAGTCAGTTTCTGTTTCCATGGAAACTAATTCTAGTTTCTGTCTTGGTTAAATAAAGAATATTATTTAGGACCATAAACTGATTTATTTTCCTTCCATAGGGGATTTTTATCTGCTGCACAATGCAATATTTATTTCCACATTTACAATTACAAATACATCTAATGACCCCATTTTTACAGAATAAAAAATAAATGACAGTCCAACAATAGTACATTAAAAATACTTGTATAGTAGGTGTAGAGGTTTAATAAAGAATTACCAAAAAACTAGAAATTTGAGCCTGGAAAAGTCTGACTGTGGTTTGTGTTTCTGTGGAGAAATATTTCACTACACACCTCCAGTGGGTCAAAGAATGTTTCACAGAAATATTTTTGAATGTTTCTCAATGTCTTTAAGGAAAATGTTTGAAGTATCTCAGTTTATGTCGTTTCTTTGTTGTTTTTTGACCCTTCTTGCACAAGATATGCACAGTTTGTTTTGAGTAGCATCAGGAATGTGTTTGTGGAGAATGCTGCCTGCATCTAGATGCAGACATGTTCAGCATCCACCCTGTGGGACCAGGATAGGAACTAGGTTGATTAGGGATCATTTAATAAGAACAAAATGTGGTATTGTTTGACAAAATGTTATTGATCTTTGTTTGTTTTTTACGGATGTTATATTACAGATCTTTTTTTTTATTTAATTTGCAGAGATTAAACATGAATCAAGCCACTGAGTTGCATCCATGTTTTAATTCAATGTTTTTGAATTTAATTTGCTGATTCATTAAAACTAAACAACTGAAATATGTTTTTTGTATATTCCTTCACTGAATAAAGAGCTTCAGTCAAACTCTTTGTCTGGTTTTATTATAGATGAATTCTACTTGAAGAGTAAAGAAAGAACTGCTGTAAAAGTTACAAACTGAAGCTGAATGGACTAGTTTCCCCCTGCTGGAGATGCAAAGCAAAAGCAACTAACCCCAGATGACCGTCCACATTCAAGTTCATTCCCTCCCACCAATCGCCCAATCTCATTCTTCTCTTGTTCAAACTTTCTAGAAAATACCCCCCCCCCTCCCCCCACCCCTGTTTCTCAGCCACCAACTGAAGAATTTGACCCCCGCCTCCTTCCCATCACCTTCCCGACTCTTTTGTCCCCTTTGCCTCCCTCCTTAAATGTTGAGTGGAACTCTCCCAAAGCTTCCCTCACACTGCCTTTCTTGTGTGTGCTAATGCATCAACTCAAATCAACATAAGTTTCCCATCTTTCAAAAAAACTTTCTAAAATTCATTTCATTCCCTTTCTGATGGTTTTCTTAACAAAGATTAGTTTGGTTGCAGCCAGTTTTATTCCTCAAAGTTTATTTGATTTATTGCAAATTCTTGAAGTTTTGTCTCAGAAGCAGAAACGGGAAATACTGTCTGGTTATAGTTTGCATCATAATGAGAAGCCACATATGTTCAGATATCCTCCTTTTTTAGTAGATTAAATTTAAAGTTGTTTGGGAGAAGAAACCTTTCCTGAGCCCTGAGTCTGTATTTGGCGTGTTAGCCAAATCCTTCCCCTCATGTGCCCCCTTTGCTTTCATTATTCCTGGCCATCCCATGCCTCCCTCCGCTCAGTTCCTGTCCAAATGTAACCGTGGAAACTAAGACAGTGCTGAAATGGCAATGTAGCAGACCCCGTCACCACAGGAACAGGAGTTGAGTTTCCAATCATGTGAATCCATCTCTTTCAGTCACTATTATTAGCAATCCTTTCAACTCCAGACCAGTCAAACAGATGAACTGTAAAGCGTGTGTGTGGGTAGATGGGATCATTGCTGCAGCTTCTGATGGAGTTTAAGCTTCATAAACATATGCAATGTTTGCAGTCCAGTAAAATATTGTTCTTTTAAGCAAACTACCAACCAAAATGACATGTTTCTCTGATTTTATTGTGGAGAAAATATGATTTTTATATAATTACTAACCAACACTGGTGCCTCTATGCACAAGTCCAGGTTGAATTGTGACTCCTTTGTGATGAACTGAAAAACTTTAATAGAGAAATGTGACAAACCACTTACTTTTGTCCAAAACTTTGCACATCACACCTGCAAAACATTGTATCTCTGTTTATTCTTCTACAATTTCCTGACTTTTTAAATGCTAATTTGTGGCCCTTTTTGTTATAGCCAATATGGCTCACCACACAGGGTGTATTTCTTTCAGGGAAACTTAAAGCAAAAGGGGAAAAAAAAGTTTTCTGTTGCTTATGGGCAAGATCACTCAAAATGGGGAGTGGGATCCCGCCAGTGTTGTGTAGATATTCATGTTTGTTTTTGAGGGTGCATCACACACTAATGAGTTGCTACTCCATTATCTATTTCCTGACTCTATAGAGTTTTTGGGGAATTGCATATCCATGATAACACCACTGTTCTAAACAGAAATAAGCTGTTCAATTCCTCGTAAAAAAATTTAATCTACAACCTGGATTCATCTTAGATTTACGTAATTTGACTTTGCTTGGCTGTTAATATTGCGAGCTTTAATGATCAGTATTTGTGGATTTTTCTGTTGAATGTAACTGCAAATTATTCACAGACTTTTTTGTAGAGCATATCTAAAAAATTCAAAACAAAATGCAGTATAGGAAGGTGAAATAACTAGATGCAATGCGACTTGACAAGCTATTAGCTGGCTTTGGCAAAGCAGCCAATCCAAGAGTTCCGTTTATTTTCCTAGGTGGTGATTTGCTGTACCCCACAGAGTGGAAATAAGGAAGACCGTGGATGTTAGCTTCTGCGGTAGAGCAAATACAGATTTTACTGTGTGCATTAATGCACATTAAGGTACATTTGGTGTTTTAAGCATTTTAGAGGAGGTTTCAGGTATTTGCAGGCAGTTGTAGTATCTAACTCCTGCTGAATACTGGGGGACCACTCCATTTGTATTCATATTGCATACATTTACATGCTAGATTAATTTCAGCCACATATTGGTCAAGATATCAGCAATGTTTGTAAAGGAGACCAACATTTAAATTGTTTTCAACAATTTGTAGATCTAGAAAGGTAAGTCATTGTTGTGAAGTTAGTTATCTTAATATCACTCTTAATTTAGCCCTTTGATCATGTTTGATTTGGTCAGCATGCAAAAGGAGTAACTCACAGTCGCACTAGCACACTTCAGAGCTTTAAATACCATCATCAACCTGCAAAAAGACAATATGATCAGCTGCAGCTTTTGTTGCTAGGCTAGCATGCTAGAATACATGCAACCATCCATTATCTGTACTCGTCCATCCTATGCAGGGGGGCTGGTGCCTATCTCCAGCAGTCACGAGATGAGAGGGTGTACCCTGGACAGGGCTCCAATCCATCGCAGGGCAACACGGAGAGATACAGGACAAACAACCATGCACGCAAACACTCCTACCTAAGGGCAATTTAGAGAGACCAGTTCACCTAACAGTCATGTTTTGGACTGTACCCGGAGAGAACCCACGCATGCACAGAATCCATGGGATTCGAACCCGAGCATTCTTACTACCAACTGCGCCATTGTGCAGCCCGCATGCTAGAATTTGAATCTAATTTCATAATTTCCTAAATTTATAACTAATAGATATGGAAATAGTTAAAGAAACATTTAAATTCTAAGTGTCAGGGTCTACCTCATAACATGGTAAACTAATAGTGCAAAGTTTTATATTTAAATGATTTAATGACCTCTCAAAGACCAGGTCAAAAAGAAAAAGAGCGTCTGTCTTGAATAGTGACAGTACAACTACGAAAGTGTAAATATAATTGTCAAATAACAGGCAGAATTAAAAACAAGGTTTATTATTGTCCAGTATAATTATTGTTGCTACTGTTGCTAGCACCTATTCAGTTATTAAAGATAGAATGAGGAGCTGCAGTGTAAGAAATGACTAAATCCAGTTCTTGAAGCATTGTTTCTGGTTGGCCACAGGCTGACAGACTGTCGTCTTAAACTGGCTGACTGGTTTCGTTTGGCTCACTGACCCACATGTTCAGGTCTGCAGAGATTTCTGCTTTTGTTCTGGCTGACTGGTGGAGGCCCACACCAGTTAATCTGAGGATTACTGTCAGGACAGTATAACCATCTAGCAGCCTTCTCCTGTGGTGCAGGAATCTCTGTCTGCATGCTTCAAATCACCTTTATCCAGCTAAGATAATCCCTTCAGCATCTTTAGGTTTATAAAAACTACCCCATCTTAAAAAACAACTTTTTTATGAGTGTATGTTTTATTTTAAATTTGATAGTGACACATTTGTTCTCTAGATCTGAAATCCCATGTTGTAAAATCGTATTTGAGTATCTGGAATTAAACACTTACTTCAATAGTTACCTCCAGTGTAGAAAAAGGTCAGACTTCCATTTTCACTTTATCTCAGAATCAGTAAGGTTTTATTGCCATATGTGTGAACATGTGCAATAAATAAAAATAAAATGGGGCAAACAGATTAATATATACATGAGTGCAGGGTATGATCAGTGCAAAATCACACAGGTGCAAAAACACAACACAGGGTCATGTGAATGAAACAGAGCGGGTGTTGGGTTATTGTTCACCAATAAAACAGTAGAGGGAAAGAAACTGGTCCGAATGGACCAGAACCTCCTGCGTGAGGGGAGCAGGTCAAAAGGTCTGCGTCCAGGGTGAGAAGGGTCGGCTGTGATCCAACCTGCACGCCCAAGTGTCCTGGAGGTGTACAGGTCCTGCAGAGATGGGAGGCTGCTGCCAATCCCCTTCTCAGCAGAGCGCACCACACGCTGCAGTCTCTGTTTGTCCCTGATGGTAGCTCTAGCATACCACACGGTGATGGAGGAGGTGAGGATGGACTCCACGATTGCAGTGTAGAACTGGATCATCGTCCGTGCTGGCAGGTCAAATTTCTTCAGCTGCCTCAGGAAGTACGTCCTCTGCTTGGCCTTCTTTGTGACGGAGGTGATGGTGGGCTCCCACTTGAGGTCCTGGGTGATGGTGGTGCAGAATGAGTCCACGGTGGTGATGGGGGTGTCAGTCAGGATGATGGAGGGGAGTCGGGCTGTGTGCTTCTCTGTTTTTCCTTTGCTAAAACAGAGAAATGTCTATAGTTTTTTTTTTTGGTTTTGTCAGATTTGCTACTCTGTAAAGTTTATAAACTAGTTTGATTCATTAGTTGCGACTTTGGGGATTGTCTCTGGTGCCTCTTATGTTTAATTTTCTTTTATGTACACATCCCCCTTTACTGCAGAACAATCCGTCTGAAACTGAGCATAAATAACCATGAATAATGGAAAATCCATCCTTCTCCTGCCACTGTCTATTTAGAAATGAGAAAATCTTCAGATATGCAGACACAGATTCAAGTTACAGGTATTACAACCCAAACACACATCTTTACAAAATCTGAATTACATATTTAATATAAGTTAACTTGAATAGCCCAATTACACATGAAACAATGGGTAACTGGAAGCTAAATGTTATTGGCACACTCTAAATTCAGATGCTGCGGCTTTAACCATGGAGATGCAAATTTAAGCCTGTTGTATAGCTTGTTTCTGTGCTTAGTATGCTAATGAGCATGGAATAAAACATTACTGGCAAATTAGAAAAAAAATAAAAGTATGACCACTCTTACTTAATTTCAGTCATAGGAACTGATATGTGTCCCTGTTTGTAGAGCATAGGAGTGTAACGGTATTCCAAAAATCCCAGTTTAGTACCTACCTTGGTTTCAATTTCACGGTTCGGCTCATTTTTGGTACAGTCAGGGAACAAAGAGAAAAAAAAAACGTTTCTGTGTAGTGACATTTAAAATCAAACTGTACTTGCTGTAAAGTTTCGAACAAAATGTTCTCAGATAATATGAAAATGTATACAATAAAACATGAAATAAATAAGTAAATAACTTATATAAATAACGGTTTGAAATTTGTCTTTTTAGGGAACTCAATAACATCAATACTTTGGCTTTCTGCCAAAGTCAAGACAATCAGGGTTATGAAATGAATATTTTAGACTGCCCTACTGTCTGTCAACGGTGGTAACAAGATAGTCGGGGTTAAGCTGTTACCTGGCCCAGCTGACAGGATGTTACATGAGTTATACGGGTGAGGTGAGATGGATTACAGCACACTGTAACAGTTTGATCACCGCTGCAGAGTTCCTTTTTACCAAAGAGCTACGGTTCTAACCTCGGAGTTTCTCTTGGTTACATGTGTTCTATTTTTATTTGACCTTTCATTCCATTTTGTGTGTGTGTTAACTGAAAACAAAATATATTAAATAAACAACTTTATTTTAGTATTTATCTGGGACATTGTGATGGGGGTGGAGCTCCTTCCGTTCAGCTTCCAGCTGCTGGTGCTGTTGAGAAACAACACAAACGTCACTGAATAATTCCTGGAAGAAACATTTTTCACACATTATTACAGTCAGATGGCAAGTCTGCTTATATTTTACTGCTACGTTAAGAGAACAGTACCAATGAGGGCAGCTAAATGGTGTCCGTCGACTCTGTAACATCTGTGGTAGCTAACAGCGACCACCAATGCTGATGGAAGTTGGTAACCAGTCAACATGAAAATGCTACTGCCTGAGAAGAGTCACTGACCATAAGTTCTGCTAACGGGAGGCTAGGCTGCACTGTATTTGTACGGCTACATGTGCAGTACCTTTACACCCTTAGTAGAGCAGTACGGTTCTGACCATGAAGTAGCCAAAGAGTGTTTTCAAAAAGACATTTAATGCAGGACTACATTTTGAGTTCTGTTGTTGAGGAATTATTCTCCCTTCTTTTGATTTGGTTTTGAAGCTGCCAATGAGATGCTGTGTAGTAATTTTTTTATTTATTTTTGCCAGATTTGCATGGATAGGAAAGCATCCATGCATGCTGTTCCGCTTCTCTTTGCACAAAGATCATCAATCTTTCTTTTTAATCAAAAAATAAATCAAATGAACAGCTACTTGTTTGTGTTGTTGTCTTGTCCAATTTCCATACATTTGGAATCAGAAGTAGAATCCTCCTAGTAACTTCATAGTAATCTCTTATTTTTCTTTTTTTTTCGTCTTTATTTATACAGGTAAATCTTATTGAGTTGCAGTCTCATTTTCAAGAGCGACCCGTTTCCTCCAATGTTGTCTCATATAAATGTTATCCCCATGTTTTGTTTCTTTCATGCAATTCTGCTTTGTAGTAAGTCATTGAAAAATTTAAAAAAGCCCCCTGCAGGTTTGGCTCAATATTGCAGAAACTAAATCAGCACTGACATGTGGCCAGAAATGACTCATTTTGACGTTGGGAAAACAAAAATTTTGAGTAAAACAAAATGTATTGTATCATAAAGCTTGGATTCAGATTTCTTTTTCCATTTGTTTGTCTTCTTTAAAGTAAATAAAACATATTAAAAGTGACTTCCTGGTGTTTTAGTTTAGTTAGACCATCTGCTTAACCATCCATTTCATCTTCAAATATTCCTGACAAATCGAGCCCTGACCACTGTTTACAGTGAAACCTCAACCTTTACTTTCAGGCTAAATGAAACAATAACAATGCAGTTTTTCATGACAAAACCTAACTGGCATTGCTCTGTTTCTGTTCAGAGTACCTAAACATAAGACTCCTTTCATAGCTTTGTTGTCCTGTGTGATATTCTGTCCCACAAGTCTCACACAGTCGATAATAGAGCGAGATGGAGACAGAAACAGAGAGATGGGGGGTCTCTTTAGTCTCATGCTTCAGTAGTAATTTGTCACCAGGCATGAATGGCCTCCTTCATCAGAGAGGGAGACAGAGGCAAGGGATTTCAGAGTAGTGCATGTGTGTATGTGTGTGCATGTACACTAAAGGGGGGTCAACCTTTAGGTTGAAGTTTGCTCTCAGCCCATTTGTATCCCAGATTTGTCTTTTGTGTGGGGCCACCATAGGCAGGTCTGCAGGAGCCAATCAGGCGCTTCAGAACCCATTACCTCACTCTAGTGGTGACTGGGCCAACTTGGAACGAGATCCACCCAAACAAATGACAATTCCAGGAGGGAATGAAAGCAGGGAAAGAAGAAAGCATTTGTGGCAGAAATACACAATTTAAGCCATATTTCTAAAACTGTTATTACAGTTTGACCTGCAAAATTTCATTTATGTCTCATATTTAAAAGTTTAGGTTTGATATTTCTATTTTGACTTAATGACAATCTCTATTGTATAAAGCATTGTTGTATAATAGTCATTCTTTCTCAACCATCATTTGAAGGTATTTTGCATAAATCCTGACCTTCTTCAAGCAGCTGGAGCTTTCCCAGTTTCTAGGGGTGCATGATCACCTTTACACATGATCAACTATTTTTAAGAACACAGACCTGCTAGGATCATGTTCTTTGATTTCTCCAGTGCATTTAATACAATTCAGCCTGATTTGCTTTTTCAGCAACTCCAGAAGACAGAAGTGGAGGCCTAGATAATCACCTGGATCAATGACTACCTGACAAATAGACCACAGTTTGTGAGACTGAAGGATTGTGTGTCAAACCAGGTGGTCAGCAGCACAGGAGCACCACAGGGGACCGTACTCTCACTATTCCTTTTTACTCTGTACACCTCAGACTTCCAGTACAAATCAGAGACCTGTCATCTGCAGAAATACTCCAATGACTCTGCAATTGTCGGGTGTATCAGAGATGGACAAGAAGCTGAATACAGAGAGCTGGTGGACCGCTTTGTGACATGGTGTGGAAACAATCGTCTTACCTTGAATGTAAACAAAACAATGGAGATGATTGTAGATTTCAAGAGAAGCAGGGTTAGGTCAAACACTGTTTGCACCATGGGAGAAGAAGTGGAGGTGGTTGAAGAGCTTAAATGCCTCTGAGTTCACATGGACAACAGACTGGGCTGGAGACTAAACAGTGAAGCATCTAAAGAAGGGACAGAGCAGACTGTACTTATTGAGGAAGCTTAGGTCCTTCAAGATTTGCAGCAAGATGCTCCATATCTCCCACAAGTCTGTTGGAGACAGTGTAATCTCCTCGACCATCATGTGTCGGGGTAGCAGCATCAGAACCAGGGACTTAAGAAGGCTAAACAACCTCATAAAGAAGGCTGGTTCTGTTCTGGGTATGACGTGGAAACAATGGGGATGATGATGCAATGAATGATTCTTCATAAAATCAAGAACATTATGGACAACCCTGAGCATCCTCTTCATGAGACTATCATGCAACAACAATGTGTCTTCAGTCAGGGGCTTCTTCGGTTTTGCTACAAATCAGACCGCTACAGTATATTCTTCCTGCACACAGCCATCAGCATCTACAACTCCTTGAAGAATTAAATAGTATGAGCTACAACAACACTTAATTTCCATCTGGGATCAATAAAGTATATTTGAATTGAACTGAATTAATATTAAAAGTTTTGCAATCTATTCACAATCAGTATTGTCTCTGCCTGCTGCAACCTGTCTGTACAATATTGTTTTGATTCGAGTCATTCTATGATTTGCTGCATTTTTTTATTCATTAACTTATGTGAAAAAGTGGAAATTATTTATTTATCCATTTATTTCCAGTTAACATAAGCTTTTATTCACTGATTGATTCATTTATTTACAGTTAATGTAATCTACTTGTTTACCTACTTTTTTACATTCTTACTTGTATATCTATTATCTTGTTTGATTTATGAATTGATTATTCACTCTTAATTTAGCCTCTTTTCGGAGCCCATTTTGCCTGGGCACACAGCACCAGGGGCCATATATCACCTCAGACAACACCAGTTTCAAGGTCAGAGAGAAACAATCAAGAATACAGACAATAATAACTATGTTTGAATAAAAAGTAGGGCTGTCAAACGATTACAATTTTTAATCTAATTAATCACAGGGTAGCTGTAAATTAATCACGATTAATTAACATTCCCAAATATGACCGAAAAAGTAAAATTTTTGGTGTAAATAAAGGACGAAACCGGAAGCTGTTGCTCTTTTTTTAAGGAAATACAGAAGAGATGCATGGAACTTTTGTTTTGAATTCCACAATCACCTTTACACGTGGAGCTTTTTACCTATTAATCTTTTAGCCGGTTGCTAAGGCAAACTAACTGGTTAACATTTTCTGAATGTAAAGCTGACAGTTTCTTGTTCAATTTTGGACAACCCTGAGCATCCTTTTCATGGGACTATCCTACAACAACGGTGTCTTCGGTCAGAGGCTTCTTCAGTTTTGCTGCGCCACAGACTGCTACAGGAGATCATTCCTGCTTACAGCCGTCAGGATCTACAATAGCTCCTTGAAAAATTAAATAATATGAGCTACAACAACACTTAATTTCTCTCTGGGAGAAAAGTATTAAGTATTAAGTATTTTTAATTGAAATTTTCTGAGTAATAGAGGGATTATGTCATTTGTCATACTGTTTACGTGACAAGCGAGCACTGAAAGCAGCGTGGATTTAATTGTGGGGTAAACAGGGCAGGTCATTCTGTGCATGCGTTAATTGCGTTAAAAAAATGAATGCCATTAATTCCACAAATTAATCGACCCACATTAATGCATTAATTTTGACAGCCCTAATAAAATATGTATTTTTAATTTTAGATAGCATCCCACATAAGATTTTCTTGAAGAATTCTTTGCTTCAACCATTGAGACAGTTTGATCAAAAACTTGAGTTTAAAAGTTTTGCTATAACACAGACTCAAGTAGTCTGAAGTCCTAAGAAAGTAGTATAAATTTCTGGTAAGTTGATACTGTATAAATGTTTGTGTGCATTTATTCACTTTTGGTATGAAGGAGCTGGAAAGAGGCCAGCTACTGACATGCAGACTACACGGTTAAGTCTTTTCTTGTCTCTAATTAAAATTTCACCCAGCAACCCCAGTTGTTCATTTCCCATTGGAGTAAATCTTTTGAGTGTAAACACAAAGCTCTGATTGTTCCCGCACGGATGAATTTATGAATGAGCACAAAAGATGGTGGCCAATGAAAAAAAAGTGTGTCATTTCACTACAGTGGTGAGGAATTTTCTTTCAGTGCGTGTGTGAAATGGAGACAACTAGGAGCAACTTAAAAACAACTACAGGAAACGCTACCAAACCTTAAACCTGTAATGATTATTCATTTTTATTCTTTAAAGATTATTAAATATGTGGACTAAAACAGGAAACAACAAACATTACTCTTTCTGCAACTCATGAAGAAAAAAACTAAACATTTATCTGCAAAAAAGATGCAACAGACCAAACTCTTACACACAAATTAACTTGCAAGAAATGCCATCCTGCAACATTTCAACACTAAATACAAATGATGCAAATCAAGACAAATACTGATGTAGGACTGACATGCAACTCAGACTACTAAAATCTTTATCATTTTTACCATCTTGGATTTTTGTCGTTTCCCTGTTAAACAGACTGATGTTTGCAAAATGTTTCTTTATTTTTTTTTACATTTTTATTTTTATTTTATAATATATATGGATACAAATATTTAGACTCATTAGTTCTGGTTTGTTTTCTTGTTTTTTTTTTTTTACTTCTGTTCATAAATTTTTGAGTTGAGGACAATTATTTACTTGTTTCTTTCTTCCTAGTTTTTTCAACCATACGACCAGACAGAGATTTAAGGACGAGCGGCAAAAGCAGATGAGGTGGATTAGCAGAGCTTGCCAACGACTGATAGTGTCATCCAAGACTTGTTACTGTGGAATATTGTCTCTACTGCCTGAATATTCAGCTGTTAGCATGTCATGACAGACATGAGACTGTTAAACAACAGTCTTCAGTCAGAGGCGTTTTCAGATTTGTTGCAAGGCTGACAGCTGCTAGTGATCCTTTCCGCCCACAGCATACTTGGAGGATAACAGTTAAGACAACATTTAAATTCCCTTTGGGATAAAATAATGTATTGTTGAATTTGAATTTGAATTCTTTACGATTTATAGAACCCAACGAACTCAATGGTACAAAAAAGATAAATAATAACCTCTTTTTTTTGGACAAGGATTGCTGGTGCTATTATTAGCATTCCAAACAGTTGCTATAAAATAAAAACACAACACATTTTTAAAAAGTACACTGTAATTTCTCAATTTAATAATTGCAACCAGGAACTTTTACCCAGAAATGTATAACTTTGTTCAAATAAATATGATGGGAAAAATACATTTCTTTCTTCACGCAGACTGGAAAAGGACACAGTGCATGGTAGAGAGGAGACAAAAACACACCTGTTTTTCTTCCAAAGGCCAAGAAATCTACATACCCCCTTCTATAAATTAGAATATTAGCTAATATTGGCTTAGGTCATCCTGAACTGTCACTGTAGGTATGCTGCCATATGCTTTGACTGTTGGAGAACACACTGACCCCTTTTCTTCACTCTACTACTTTACACCGCTACTTTTCCCTTCTAATACTCCCCACTTGTATTTTTTGGCTGTTATTTTGACTGTTATCTTTGTTTTTTCACAGTCTTTTTCTCTCCAAAGAAGCTACACCTGGTCTGATATCTCGCTTAGCTGCAATGCTCTGTTGGATGGGAGGCATCGACTGGTATGATGCTCCCAGTAATTGAACATCCACTGTGCCCTGTTATCAACTTTTTGCTTTCTTTAACATAAAAAAAGTTCTTTTTGTTCTGTGTTTCTGCTCTGTCTTCTCGAACCCCCAGACGGTTGTGGCAGATGCCCGCTTGTGCTGAGCCAGGTTCTGCTGGAGGTTTCTCTCTGTTAAGGGGGAGTTTTTCCTCTACACTGTCACTACATGCTTGCTCAGTATGAGGGATTGCTGTGGTTGGAGTCAGCATGAAAGGGGCGTAACCTCAAGTCAATGACTTGATGCAATCTGCTGGAATTCCTTACACAGGAAATTAGCTAAACCTTTAAACCTCTAAACTTTTATTGAAATGACTATTCTTGTAAAGTGCCTTGAGATGACATCTGTTGTGAATCGGTGTAATATAAATAAAATGAATTAGATTGAAATACTATGTAGAAATGTATTTCGTTCAGTAACTCAGTTCACAAAGTGAAACAGATTACATAGATTAATCACACAGGTGGATGTTTTCAAGCCTTTATTTCTGTTAAGTTTTATGATTTTCTGCTTACAGCTAATTAAGAACATTTAGGATATTACATCCTATCAAAAGAAAAAAACTTTTAAATACAGAAATGTGGGCTTATTGAAAAGCACGTTGAATACCTGCTGTTATTTTGAGAAGGTACTTTTAATCTGACAAATTACAATATTCAATATTTAATACTCAGTATGACTGTGATGACTCATATGAGTGTATGGCGACTCGCACTCTTTTGGTCACTGCTGGGAAACTGAAAATGTGTCATCATTATGCCTTTCATCAGAGTAATGATCCAAAACAAATGGCCAAATCAGCTGTCAGTGATTATTACCTCCAGGCAATAATTCTGCGAAGAAAGGTACTTTCTATCTCATTCCTTCTACCATTCAACTCTTTTTCCCTCTTTCCAAGAACAAGCCAGCCTCTCCCAGCTCCCCTGCACCTCCCGCCTGCTCTGCTTGCAGGGGTCAGTGAGTTTCCCCTCAAAGAGGTTAGTATTGGAGGAGAGGGGTGTAGCATTTTGGTCAGCGTCTTTGATCACAACAGAGCTTGCAATCTATTTTCTTCCACCTGATGAGCACTGTGCTGACCTTGGGGTCTAACATACCCCATGTGGAGAAACATCTCCACTTGGGGCTCACAGAAGGCTCATCAGTTTAACAGAAATCCTCCAATTTTCCTCACTTTTTTCTCTTCGTATTGTTTTGTGGGGGGCAGAATCTTTTAACAATCTGTTAAACATCGAGTGTTCCTTCATCTCCTCCAACAGCCTATTGTCACAAATCTATTCCATATATATATAAATTAGACTAAGACAATTTGCAAATAATGTATTAGACTAGGCAAGGCGACTTTATTTGTATAGCACACTTTCAACAATAGGGCAATTCAAGGTGATTTACATTAATAGGGAATAACATAAAAGCAGCAATAAAACCACAATAAAAGCATGAAACACAACATTAGAGACACAAAACATATTACAGATTAATACATATAACATTCCAGCTATTATTAATCACTTACTGAAAGGCAGCTTCAAACAGATGGGTTTTTATCCTCGATTTAAAGGAACTCAGTGTTTCAGCAGCTTTGCAGTGGTCTGGAAGTTTGTTCCAGGTAAGGGGGGCATAGAAACTGAAAGCCGCCTCACCATGTTTGGTTTTAATTCTTGGGGTGATTAGTAGACTAGAGTAGAAAGACCTGAGTGGTCTGGGGATTTGGTAAATATATATATATATATATATATATATATTAGGGCTGTCAAACGATTAAAATTTGTAATCTAATTAATCACAGGGTAGCTGTAAATTAATCAAGATGAATTAACATTCCCAAATATGACCGAAAAAGTAACATTTTTGGTGTAAATAAAGGACAAAACCGGAAGCTGTTGCTCTTTTTTTAAGGAAATACAGGAGAGATGCATGGAACTTTTGTTTTGAATTCCACAATCACCTTTACACGTGGAGCTTTTTACCTATTAAACCTTTAGCCGGTTGCTAAGGCAAACTAACTGGTTAACATTTTCTGAATGTAAAGCTGACAGTTTCTTATTCAATTTTGGACAACCCTGAGCATCCTTTTCAACACTTAATTTCTCTCTGGGAGGAATTAAGTATTTTTTAATTGAAATTTTCTGACTAATAGAGGGATTATTTATTTATCAACACCGAATATTTACATTACTCCCTGTTTCCCACTGTCATCATTTGCAGTTATCAAATGTGACAAGCAAGCACTGAATGCAGCACAGGTTTAATTGTGGGGTAAACAGGGCAGGTCATTCTGTGCATGCGTTAATTGCGTTAAAAAAATTAATGCCATTAATTCCACAAATTAATATATATATATATATATATATATATATATATATATATATATATATATATATATATATATATATATATATATATATATATATATATATATATATATATTTATGTTTGTGGTCTACTTTCTGGTACTAGTGGGGAAAACAAGCAGCAGCGTTGTGGATCAGCTGCAGCTGGCTGATTGACTTTTTAGGCAGACCCGTGAGGACACTATTGCAGTAATCAATCAGACTAAAGATAAATGCATGGATGGGTTTTTCGAGGTCCTGTTGTTACATCAGTCCTTTAATCCTAGAAATGTTCTTCAGGTGATAGAAGGCTGACCTTGTTATTGCCTTTATGTGACCCTGGAGGTTCAGGTCTGAGTCCATCATTACACCTAGATTTCGGGCCTGTTCAGTAGTCTCTAGCTGTATTAACTGAATCTTTGTGGTGACTCTTGATTGTTCCTCTTTAGGTCCAAAGATAATTTCTTCAGTATTGTCTCTAATCAGATGGGGAAAATTATTGCGCATCCATCCATTGATTTGCATATTGCATTCACTCAGGGTTGGGATGGGTTCAAAGTTACCTGGTGACATTGTAATGTAAAACTGAGTATCATCTACATAGTTATGGTAGCTAACCTTATTGGTTGTTATAATCTGGGTTAGCGGGAGCATGTAGATATTAAATGATGGGCCCCGGGATGAAGCCCTGGGGCACCCAACATGTGATTTCTGTTCCAATGTAAAGTTGCCTGTTGACTCAAAGAAGTTCCTCTTCTTTAGGTAAGACTCAAAACAGCCAAGTACTTCACCAGAGAGTCCAATGAAGCTCTCCAGTCGTTTCAATAATATATCATGATCAATTGTGTCAAATGCTGCACTGAGGTCCAACAGAACCACAACTGTGGTTCTACCACAGTCTGTATTTATCCGGAAAGACATTGAAAACTTTGATGAGGGCAGTCTCAGTGCTGTGGTGCACATGGAAACCCAACTGAAAAACACCAAAGCATTTGGTCATTGTTAGGAAGGTATTTAACTCTTGAAAACCCAAAGTTTGAGTCTTCACATGTAAATGTCACCTTTTCCTATATGATTTCCATTTTTTACATCGTATTATAAGCATTTTGTTAATAGTGAAATACATCTGGGCTAGTTTGTAAATCAGTTATTAACCCTAACATTAACCCCATTAATAAAAGTACTATAAAACATAGAGATGGTTCAGTCTGGTTGATAAAAATGAGGACTCTACGTTATTTTATCTTTGACACTGCTTCCATCTGCTGTTCATCCAGTTGTTCGCTCTTGTTTAAGCAGTAGAAGAAGATTATTGCAAATTAAAGAATTTAATTTCACATAAGTTTGATGAACTAAAAGAGGAAGTCTATAGCTTTTATTTCAGGATAGTCATATTCAAATTATTGGAAAGATTACGGATTTATATATATAGTAATATACAGGATTATTTTTAAGGAGCTCAATTTAGATAAGATGTATGACCTGAATTATAGATATATATGTATATAATTCAACGTTAACAAAGCAGATAAGAAGCTTTTTTGCATGGTGTAATCTAACGCTACACTGTAGGCTATAAATTCCCTATCAAAATCTTAAAGCACATCATTTTTTAACCAATAAAATGTATTTCATCCTGTACCAGAACTACAAAGAAGAGCAGGAAAACTTAGGGTTTATATATCTCAAAATCATAAACTGCAACATCTTTTAGATGACGAGTATTTTTCTCCAGTTTAAACAGCAAGCAGCTTGCAGGTGAAATATACCAGTTATTGAAATTATGAAATCGATGTATTTTCTATAGATATTTCCTAAATAAAAAGAAAGACATGGCAGACAGAAAAGCCGAGTAATAACGATTTGACCAGCAGATGGCAGTGTAGGATTATAATGCTTGGTTCTTTGTTTTGATTCAAACCATTAACAAAAGCAAATGACATCAGCTAAAGTTTGGTTATATTCATTGTTTCTCACTTTCTATCCATGTAAAAGTGCCAGTAAAGGGGAATAGCATCGCTAATTTCATTCATTTAACTAATTCAACTCAAAACCAGGAACTCATATATTAGATTCATCATACACCGAATGATATAAGCATTTACTTCTGTTGGATTTGATGATAATGCTTTACAGCTACTGAAAAAACTAAATTCAATTTCTGAGACATTTTGAATATCACATAGGACCAAAATGTATTTACCATAAAAGACATGCCCTCAATATTTAGTCTGTGCTCCTTTTCTGTATCAGTGCAGGGTGTCAAGGAAGCAGAAATTACAAATAATTGATACATTTTTGCATAATGGCTCTTAATGCACAGACTCCAGCTGCTTTCCACACTTTCACACTTTGTGTATCACACCTTATTTTCCACTAAACTTTCTATTAATATAAATATTGGATGCAGAACTCTGAACAGCCAGTTTATTTAGCAATTATCTTAAATGGCTTACCCTCCTTGCAGAGCGACTGTCTGATAACTGACAAGTCAGCAGTCTTACCCAATGTTTGAGACCACAATATAACTTTTCAGCATTCATTTTCTATTTTATGTTGGTCTTATTACAGTTGACTGTGAGTTTTTATTAACTGTTACCCATAATTATCAGGATTAAACAAAAATATCAACATGTAAATGTAACTATGAGTTTCACCTTTTGAATTAATTACTGAAATTAACTTGTTATTAATATTATAATCTATGAAGATGCCCTCTATTTCTTAATCCTCTCAGATGAACAAGACTTCCCTCTTAAGTATCTTTCTATAATGTGTGTGAAATGTTCATCTTTAGGAACGTTTAGCCTCCCTGCAAGGTTTGTCGTTCGAATCTGGACTGTGTGGAGGCTGCATGTTCTCCAAATGCACACACAAATTTTGTTTGTGTTGGTTTTGCTCCTCCTGCAGTTTAAACACATGTGGAAAACAGGGTGTGAATGCATTTTAGTTTTTCCACCTTAGCCCTACGATGGTTCTGGATTAGTACTCGAACTAATGCCAGGTAATAGGAAAGACTCCCATGACTTTGAATAGAAATAACCCAGCATGGAAAATTAATGAATGAACATCAAAGTAAAATGCTGTTGACAGACTGAATAAAAATTGGGCTTTATCTTTTTATGTGCAGATTCAGCAGACCTTCATTGACTTTGAATTTCTTGGACAGCCACTCCTGCCAACTTTTCATTAGAAACATAAAGCTTCAGAAACGACCATTGCACCTTGGCCCTTGCTTATGTTTTTCTATGATGCATTAAAACAGCTCCTATATCCGTCCATCACAGCTGAAGACACCTCCCTCCAGCTCTGTTATCTTCGCTCCATTTACCCTTTCACCTTCCCCCACAGACTGGGTGTTGTCCAAACCTTCCTCACCCAATGCCAAATGCTTTCAGCTCAAAATGGGAAGCATAATAACATTTGGAATTAAAATTATATTTTGCTTTAAAGAAAAATAAACCGCCTGGAAAATGTAACACTGGTGCAGAGCTTATCTGCATGTTTGAATCAGTGTTGCTGTGAGTGGGAGGTCATTTCATTTGGATTGAAATCAGACAAATTTACTAAGAATTATTTCAAGGCTCAAAAACATTTCCACTGCTAACTGGAACAGGATTTCGGACAAACTTTTTTCCCCTCAAGCTGCATATAATGGTGAACCGACTCATTTATAACAGAAATCAGAGAATTAGCAGCTTGTTTGAATTCAGTTTTTAGTTGGTCATGCCTCTTTGTGTGGTCCTTTCTATAATTTTTAGGGGTCTTAATCTCTCCTCCTAAAACCACTACAGGGTCATAAAAGTGGTTTACAAAAACAATTTGTGATTGGTTTTTCAAGACATGCTCTCCCAGATTTTCCTGGATGAACTCACAGGTATTTCAAAGCCAAACCATGAAACACAGGATTTGTTTGATCTGGCCCCAAGTTGTCAATCTAAAGGTGCAGGTCTGAAATTTTACTCACAATCACTTCCAGCTCAGACGGGAAATCTTACAAAACCCCACGAGATAAAACATGACTTTGGAGCAAAGAAACAAGGCGGCCAAGGAGGAGGCATTGACAATTGTTTGTGGACTAGTTTTAATGGAGAAAAAAAATGCTTTATTAAAAAGGAGTGGAGACAAGCAGGAACTCTACTTGCTATACAAAGATATGGTTATCTTTTTTCTCACTCTGAAACATTACAAACGTTGCTCTGATTGATCTTTCTATGCATTTGTGGACTGCAGTCAAGTGAGCTTGGAAATAATAATAATAGACGCTTCTAAGGGGTATCGCTGCCTGTCAACTCGCATTCTGATTGGCTACACCTCACATTCAACAGGCTGCAAGCTCGTTTGTCCTTGCAACACACCACACAAGCTGTGATATCGGGCCAAGACAATCCAATATGTTGAATATCCCCTATTTGCAATCGAAGCAGACCCGACATCCTCCCGAGCAGTCCAGAGTGCTCTGATTACACCACACAAGGCAGGAATATCTGTTATTTTAAGAGCCATCACGATAATCGAGGGGTCGGAAGGGGAGAATCGGCCCGAAAACGGTGCATTGATTGAAGATGGCGCCAGCAGTGTGCACGGCGACATGTCTGTCCCTCTCCCTTTTTGTATAAATCCTTTTCATCATCTGCTTATCTGTTCAAATGTCCAAAGACTATTTTTCTACAATCTCTTTTTGGGATCAAGGCTGCATATGACCTTATGTTAAAGGGTTTGGCAGTGGATCATTTTTCTGGTCCTCCACCTCCCTTGTTTGGACCTAAAAATCCACCGTGCCGATGTGGCACACCCTACGGTTCCATCTGAAGGAAATGACCTAGGAGCCGCAGGAGGCTCTCATTAGAGTTAGAGCCTACCTTTGACGCTCCCGTGGGCCATCTGCCTCCTACACCGTCTGCCACAACTGCATCTGGCCATCTATCCTTCGAGTGAAGAGCCTTGCCTATCCTCTCCATTCCCAAAGAAGAATCATGCAACCTACGCTCCCTGGCCCAGGTTCACATCAATCAGGTGGAAGTAACCAGCTGTGCCTATTTCTGGCCATAAGAATGCCCTTATAATTGGTCTTGGCGGCTCTTCTCAACACTAGATCCATCTCCAATAAAACACCAATTCTAAACTATTTCGATAAATCAAGTCAACTGGATATCTTTTTTTTGACGGAGACATGGGCGAGTGAGTGTGGCGAGTCAGTTACTTTTTCTGACCTCCTTCCCCCCTCTTTCTTCAGTCTACCTCGGCAGCGGAGACCTCGCTACGATATAAACACTAGCATCCACTGCTGTGGAGTCCAGCAGCTGCTCTCCTTTTCTTCCTTCGAACTCCAGCTTCTCCAGCTTTAATTATCCTCTTCTGTGCTTTGTGCACTGATTTACAGTCTCCCCAAATTTAACAAAAAGTTTATTAGGGAGTTTTCTGATCTTTTGTCCTATGTTGTTCTTAAATCTGATCGTGTTTTAATAGTTGGTGATTTTAATATTCACCTTTGTTGAGAATCCTTGCCTTTGGCCAAGGACTTTCTTAATGTTATGGATTCTTTTAATCTGACGTATCAGGCTCAACACATGAAAAGGGTCACACTCTTGACCTTATTTTATCCACAGTTCTGGACATTTCTATCACTGACATTCCTGACCTACGGATCTCAGATCATTTACCTGTTTTATTCATGTTGAAGATGTGTGGCACAGTGGATACACCAACTGCATCTGTGCGTAAAAGGCGCATTTTTAACCCTTCCATCGCCGCTCTTTTTAACAAAGCTTTTGGTGACTCTGGGATTTACCCATCTCACCTGGATAATGTAAATGCCTTGACCGACCTCTTCAACGTATCTTGTGCTCAGATTCTGGACAAAATTGCCCCGTTTTGGAATGCTTATTCCAATCCCCGATTCGAGCAATGGCTAAATGACACATGTACTCTTAGAAGGGTTTGTCGATGTGCCGAGAGGAGATGGAAACACGATGGACTTGCAATCTCTCTACAGATGGTACGGTATCACCTCTCCTCTTACCAGCAGGCCATGAAGGCTGCCAAGAGCAACTATAAGGGTAATCTTGTGGCCAGATATAGCCACAGGCCTCAGGTTCTTTTTAACGTCTTTAATTGTATTTCTAAACCCTGTGATTTTAGAGGCGTAGTTCCCTCACAACAACTGTGTCAGAGAAGAACACTAGAAAGTGATCACAAAGTGTCAATCATTAGGTCATCTGTTTTAATGTTTTCTGGTACAGATCCTATTGTTTCACCTGTATGTTCTAAGGTCCTGGACAACTTTTATTCTCTGTCCATCATTGAATTGAACAAGGCTGTACACGCTATTAGGTCCTCAAACAGCCCCCTGGACCCCCTGCCCTTCACTCTATGGAGCCCTCTCTTTGAGTCGGTTGGGCCATTTTTTCTTGACCTAATAAACTGCTCTCTAATTTCTGTCTGCGTTCCAGATTGCTTTAAAATAGCAACTGTTTCTCCACTTAAAAAAAAAACCTGGCTTGGACTTCTCTAGTTTGACTCATTTTAGGTCTATTTCTAAGTCACCTTTTCTTTCTAAAGTACTAGAGAAAATTGTCTACCAACAAATGATATCCATAGTGAAATTCCAATCTGGTTTTAGGTTACGTCATAGTACAGAGACAGCTTTACTTAGAGTTTTTAATGACTTACTGTTAATTTCTGATTCTGGCAGCCCAGCCGCTTTTCTGCTGCTGGACTTGTCTGCAGCTTTTGACACCGTAGACCATGCCATTCTGCTGTCTCGCCTGGAATGTTGTGTTGGGCCGAAAGGTACCATTCTCAACTTCAAGTGGTTTCGGTCATATCTACTTGACAGGTCGTTCTGTGTGGTTCTGGGACCTTTTAACTCTAAAAGCAGCCCACTTACATGTGGTGTGCCACAGGGCTCTATCCTAGGCCCGATGTTATTTGCCTTATACCTTCTACCACTTGGCTCCATTTTTCGCAAGTACAATATTTCTTTCCACTATTTCGCAGACGACCTTCAAATGTATCTGCCTCTGCAGACAGGAGCAGATTCAATTAAGTCTCTTCTACAGCATCTTGAAGATGTTAGAAGCTGGATGGCTCTAAACTTCCTGAAACTTTAATGAGGATAAAACCGAGATTCTCATCTTTAGTAGCTCTCCATCCAAGGCTCTCTCTGATTTCCCATTAGGTATTCTGTCTCCTTTTAACAAAAATATTGTTAGAAATCTTGGGGTTCTTATTGATGGTCCTCTAAAACTTTCCCGGCAAGTTAGTGCAGTTGTTCAGTCTGGCTTCTACCATCTTAGGGTATTGGCGCAGGTAAAGCCATACCTCCCGGCCAATGGCTTTGAACACATGATCCATCTGTTCATTACCTGCAGATTGGATTATGGTAACTCTCTGTACGCGGGACTTGATTCGACTCTACTGGGTCATTTGCAGCTGGTCCAGAATGCAGCAGCGTGCTTGCCATCCGCTTCTAA
The DNA here is from genome assembly GCA_963556495.2 of Valencia hispanica. Lineage (NCBI taxonomy): Eukaryota > Metazoa > Chordata > Actinopteri > Cyprinodontiformes > Valenciidae > Valencia > Valencia hispanica. Next base: position 42,501,202 of record OY747719.1, on the reverse strand, counting down.
ACGGACAAATCATCTCACCCGTCTCAAAAAACACTGCATTGGCTTCACATGTCTTTTAGGATTCCGTTTAAAGTGCTGCTTTTTGTTTTTAAATGCCTAAATACTCTGGCCCCCTCCTACTTGTCGGAGCTTCTTATACCCTATATACACCGGCCAGAACTATGAGGTCGAGCTCCCACTTTCTCCTAGTCGTGCCGAGAACCAAATACAGGTCTCGTGGTGATAGAGCTTTTTTCAGTGGAACAGTCTTCACTTTAACATCAGGTCCGTCAACTGCCTAACCTCATTTAAAACATTATTAAAAACGTATCTTTTTGAGCAGGCTTTTTAACCAAAGGTAGCCTCTGGTTATTTTTATTTTCATTTTTACTATCTTGATGCATGTCTTTTCATTTTGTATTTTCCTTAATATGTCTTATTTTGTGATATTCTGTGAAGCACTTTGGGCCATTGTCACTGTTGTAAAGTGCTATGTGAATAAACTTGACCTTGAAAAATTGGACTCAAAAATTCTGCCGTGTGAACAAGGCCTTAAGATAATAAGACCCAAATTACTGCTGTTAATTTTTCATTGGGTTACTTTACAAACGGCCCTCCGCATCCTGAAGGACTCCCCCCATCCCGTTCATAGCTTGTTTCAGCCCCTGGCCTCAGGCAGAAGGCTGAGGAGGATACAGAGCAAGACCACCAAGCTCAATAACAGCTTCTTCCCTGCAGCTGTTAGACTGCTGAACTCCAGCTGTGTCCTGTAGAGCACATTTATATTTATTTATTACATTTATATATATATATTAGGGATGTCAAAATTAATGCATTAATGCGGGTCGATTAATTTGTGGAATTAATGCCATAAATTTTTTCAACACAATTAACGCATGCACAGAATGACCTGCCCTGTTTACCCCACAATTAAACCCGTGCTCCTTTCAGTGCTCGCTTGTCACGTAAACAGTATGACAACTGTTTGATAACTGCAAATAATAACAGTGGGAACCAGGGAGTAATGTAAAGGTTTGGTGTTGGTTAACAAATAATCCCTTTATTACTCAAAAAATTTCAATTAAAAAATACTTAATACTTAATACTTTTCTCCCAGAGAGAAATTAAGTGTTATTGTAGCTCATATTATTTAATTTGTCAAGGAGCTATTGTAGATCCTGATGGCTGTAAGCAGGAATGATCTCCTGTAGCAGTCTGTGTCGCAGCAAAACTGAAGAAGCCTCTGACCGAAGACACCGTTGTTGTAGGATAGTCCCATGAAAAGGATGCTCAGGGTTGTCCAAAATTGAATAAGAAACTGTCAGCTTTACATTCAGAAAATGTTAACCAGTTAGTTTGCCTTAGCAACTGGCTAAAAGATTAATAGGTAAAAAGCTCCACGTGTAAATGTTATTGTGGAATTCAAAACATAAGTTCCATGCATCTCTCCTGTATTTCCTTAAAAAAAAGAGCAACAGCTTCCGGTTTCGTCCTTTATTTACACCAAAAATGTTACTTTTTCGGTCATATTTGGGAGTGTTAATTAATATTGATTAATTTACAGCTACCCTGTGATTAATTAGATTTAAAATTGTTATTGTTTGACAGCCCTAGTATATCTATATATATATATATATATATATATATATATATTTTTTTTTTTTTTTTTTTTTTTTTTTTTACTAATTTAATTTAAATAGGCTATAATTCCAGACCTGAGTCCTAATTTCATACCATTACATGTAACGTGAGATGGTATGACAATAAAAGTTCCTTGAATCCTTGAATCCTATTGCTTTTGACCTCTGCCAAGGAGGTTATGTTTTCTCCAGGGTTTGTTTATTTATCTGTTTGTCTGTCTGTTAGCAACATAACTCAAAAGGTTATTGACGGATTTTGAAGAAATTTCCAGGAAATGTCCGCAGTGGGACCATGAACAACTGATTAGATTTGGGGGGTGATCTGGATAACTATCTGGTGTGTGTGTGTGTGTGTGTGTGTGTGTGTGTGTGTGTGTGTGTGTGTGTGTGTGTGTGTGGGCCTGGGTAGGTTTTCATAGTCAAGGAATCTAAAAAACTTACAATTAGGTCACAACATCAGAGAAGGGGGGCTGAGCTGCCTTGGCGGAGGTCTGCGCTCACCGAGTGCTTTTCCAGTTACATGCTGTTGTAATATTTAGCCAGTTGGACAGAGTCTCACTGCAGCAGATACTCACACTGACATTGCTCAACTCACAGTCACAGAAGCACTGCTGAGAAAGAGAGCAAAGAAGAAAATAGGCAAATATTGCGCCTCGTCATAGTAATAACTACCAATATTACTTCCGCAGCAGGATTTTTTAATATTGTGCAGACCTTCTGCTTTGACCATTTAAAATTGTGCCAAATCATACATTGTAGTATGGTAGTATTTGTAGCTTTAGACTCTAGAAGCTAAGATTATAGCAGCTCTTATGAGAATAAATAATTGCCCCTATCTATAGAATGCTGTGGCACAACAGTGAGCGCTCTATTTGCACGTCATTTGCTCCAGATTTGTCTTGACTCTGCTGATTTAACAGGCAGCAGCGAAGGTAACCAAGCTGAACGCTCCACCATTTGCCCTGACACAGAAAGCCATGAGAGGAGATAATCAGGCAGATACAACAGAAATTAATTCAGCATTTTAAAGTCCAGCTGTCTGGTGGGTGTTAAGCAGGTGTCAGTCCACCGCCCCCCCCCCATCCCATCCCCGCCTCCTCCCTCTCTGCACTTAAACTCCATCCTATCCTGCTTTCTATTGTAACTGCACATCGTCATGTTTGCTATAGATCAACTGTTCTACTTTATAGATCACTGTGTCACAGAGCAAATGTAGGTTAGTGGATTGAAAATTCCCTTTTTAAGTCCTGCTTTTAAATCCTGCATAGATATATTTCAGGTTACAGAAATTCCTCTTTCAACCATTTAATTTGGTTAATTTTAGTTTAATTATTACTTTAGTCATTGGTCCTGAGGCTCAGAGAGAGAAACTGTTACCAAAACAACAGTCAATGTCCTTTAATCCTTCTTTACAAGAACCTGGGCGTGATTTTTGATTCTGAGCTGACCTTTATCCCTCACATTGAAAACATTACTAAAATAGATTTTTATCAACTAAAGAACATTGCCAGAGTCCACCCCATTCTCTCTCAGGCCAACACGGAGACACTAATGCATGCTTTTATCACCAGTAAAAAATTCAGCAGCACGTATCCTGACGAAGACCAGGAGGTTGGAGCATTGGCATTGGCTCTCCGTATGTTTTAGTATCGATTCTAAGGTTCTTTTAATGGTTTTTAAGTGTCTTAATGGTCATGGGCTTTCTTCTCTTTCAGAACTGCTTTTACCATATGAACCTTCACGGTTCCTGCGCTCCTCTGGCAGCCGTCTCCTTGTCATCCCTAAAGTCAGGGCAAACACTCATGGTGCGGCGTCTTTCCAATACTACGGTCCTCACCTCTGGAACAGACTGCCGGAAGACCTCCGAGAAAGTTCATGTTTTTAAGACCAGGCTCAAGACTTACCTTTTTAGCCTTGCTTTTAACTGATTGTTATTTCTTATAGTCTGTTTAATTGTTTTCCAGGTTTTACTAGCTTATATTTTATAAGTGTTTTACTACTTAGTATTATCATATTTATCCACAGTTTATTTTCATATTTTAACCTATTATTTGAATCTTCCTTCCAGTGTTTCCTCTGTGGGAGGCCTCCTGGAGCTGTGTTTGGCTGTGGCTGCCTGGGTGCTCTCCAGGAACGGGGGTATAAATGTATAAATTTGATCATGTTTTTAAATCTGTGGAAGAGGGATGGGGTGGGGTCATTTTTAATCTGTAATCTTTGACTCGCAATCTTTGTATAAAAAGCAACTTATAAATAAAGTTTCATTTGATTGATTGATCTCCATTTAACGCCAGGCTTTACTTGCACATAAAAGTGAAACCATTCTTGGAATCCTTGGCCAAATGAAAACCTAAAATCCATTTGGCAAAAAAAACAGATCCTCAAAAACCTTGAAAATCCCCTGATAGACGGAGTTAAGTTTTTGATTTTGCTTCTAAAAAATTATTAGAAATTGTTTTATGTGACTTGATAAAAAAGAACATAAGCAAAGATGGAATTGAACAATTTGACATCAGTACCACCTGTTCATTACACTTTTGTTCCAAATAATGATATCAGCAAATGTTGTTCCTTTCTATGTGATAAAAGCAGAGAGTTTTAGCAAAAAAAGCTGTCCAAGCTACAAAAGAATATTATAAATAAGATCTGAAGAAATTCTCTACCTAACAATATGCTAAATATCATCTGGTGGACGTTTAACAAAATTCAATTCAGTTTCACAATCATGACTTACAGATAGATACAGACAGGCAGGTCCAGTTTCTGATTTTCCTGTACACAGACTTAAAAAAAAAAAAACTTTTTTACACTTTATATTCCAACCACAAACTTCAAACACGGTGTTATTGTGCCATACGGTGGGCTCCTTGCTCACCTGCGGTGTGCCTCAGGGGTTGGTTTTGGGACCAATTCTTTTCCTTTTATATCTGCTCCCTCTCAGGCAGATCATTGGTAAATTCAGTAACCTATCCTTTCACTGCTATGCTGACAACATTCAGCTATACTGTTCTTTAGGCCCAAATGAGAAAAACTCCCCTTTAACAGGAAGAAACCTTCAACAGAACCAGGCTCAGTAGAGGCGGCCATCTGCCACGACCGTCTGGGGGTTTGAGAAGACAGAGCAGAAACACAGAAGGAACAGAAGATCTGATATAAGAGAACTTTCTATGTTACAGAAAGTAAAAAGTTGATAACAGGACACCGTGGATGTTCAGCCACTGGGAGCACCATCCCAGTCGATACCCCCCGTCCAACAGGGCATTGCAGCTAAGCAGGATACCAGACCAGGTATATCTTCTATGGAGAGAAAAACACTGAGAGAACACAAAGTTAACAGTCGAAATAGCAGAATGTACTGTAATACAACTGGAGAGTTGTAGGAGAAAAGGAAGTAGCAGAGTGAAGAAAATTGGTAAGTCTGTCCTCCAGCAGTCTAAGCCTATAGCAGCATAACTACAGAGATAGCCCAGGATGACCTAAGCCACTCTAACTATAAGCTTTATCAAAAAGGAAAGTTTTAAGCCTGGCCTTAAAAGTAAACAGAGTGTCTGCCTCACTGACTAAAGCAGAGAGCTGGTTCCACAGGAGAGGAGCCTGATAACTAAAAGATCTGCCTCCCATTCTACGTTTAGAAATCCTAGGAACTACAAGTAAACCTGCAGTCTGAGAGCGAAGGGCTCTGTTAGGAACATATGGAACAATTAGATCTCTGATGTATGATGGAGCTTGATTATTAAGGGCTTTGTATGTAAGAAGAATGATTTTAAATTATCTTCTGGATTTAACAGGTAGCCAATGAAGGGAAGCTAAAGCAGGAGAAATGTGATCTCTCTTTTTAATATTCATCAGAACTCTTGCTGCCGCATTTTGGATCAACTGAAGGCTTTTAATGGCATTTTGTGGACTACCTGATAGTAAAGAATTGCAGTAGTCCAGCCTTGAGGTAACAGATGCATGGACAAGTTTCTCAGCATCACTCCTGGACAGGATGTTTCTAAATTTAGCAATATTCCTGAGGTGAAAGAAAGAAATCCTAGAAACCTGTTTAATATGGGATTTAAATGTCAAGTCTTTGTCAAAAATAACGCCGAGGTTCGTTACGTTATTACTGGGGGCCAATTTAATGCCATCCAGATGAAGTGATTGACTAATCAGTTTCTGTTTAAGAACTTCTGGTCCAAATACAGCAACTTCTGTCTTGTCAGAATTTAAAAGCAAATAGTTTAGATTCATCCATGTTTTTATGAGTGGGTTCATCAGGATTTATGGATAAATATAGTTGTGTATCATCGGCATAGCTGTGGAAATTTATCCCATGCTGTCTAATGATTCTACCAATTGGAAGCATATATATGGTGAAAAGAATTGGTCCAAGCACAGAACCCTGTGGAACTCCACAAGTAACCCTTGAGAGTGAAGAAGATTGATCATTTAGATGAACAAACTGGATCCGTTTATCCGTTTACTAAGGATAGATTCATCATATTCAAAATGGGGCCAGGAACCAAATGAAACACTTATTTAAATAATTTGGTTGGGATTGGGTCCAACATACAAGTTGAAGGTTTAGATGAGGCTAATATTTTTGATAATACCGAAAGCTCGACTAAATCAAAACCGCCTAAGCACAAATGAGGTTCTACAGTTCTTTCCGATGCTGCCTCATTTACTGCGGAAGAAGTAATCATGTTTGGGAGGATGCCAATGATTTTATTTTTAATAGAATTAATTTTATTTATGAAGAATCCCATAAAATCATCACTGCTAAGAGCTGGGGGAATAGTTGGCTCAACAGAGCTATGACTCTGTGTAAGTTTGGCAACTGTACTAAAAAGAAACCTAGGATTGTTTTTATTCGCCTCTATTAATGATGAAAAATATGCTGTTCTAGCTTGTCGAAGGGTCTTTTTATACAGCAGTAGACTGTTATTCCAGGTTAAATAGGAATCCTCTAGATGTGTAGAGCACCATTTTCTCTCCAAGTATGCAACTCTGCGTTAAACCAAGGAGTCAGCCTCCTATGGCTACCCAATTTCTTTTTCAAGGGGGCTACACTATCTAATGGCAAATGCAATGAGGACGTAACGCTGTGAACCAGACCATCAATTTCTGAAGGGTTAGAGATATAATTGCTGCCATCCACTGTGTTACTCTGAGACACTGAGGAAAGTAAGAATGGAACAGATTATTTAAAAATTCTTACAGCATTGTTTGATAAAGCTCTACTATAATGACACTTTCTTTCAAATTTAAGATGGTCAGTTAAAGTAAATTCAAAAGTTATCAAGAAGTGGTCAGACAGGACCGGGTTATGTGGGTGGACTGTTATTTCCTCACACTCAATACCGTATGTCAGTACAAGATCCAAAGTGTATTTACCCGAGTGGGTCGATCCCTGTACTTTTTGAGTAAAGCCAATTGAGTCTAAAATAGCATTAAAGGCTGCATTTAGGCTATCACTTTCAGTATACACATGAATATTGAAGTCCCCCGCTATAATGACCCTATCAGTATTTAATACTAAATCTGATAAAAAATGTGAGATCTGATCCAAGAATTGAGAGTAAGGGCCTGGTGGACGATACAAAACCACAAGCAAAAATGGTCTTAATGTTTTGCAACTTGGATGAGGAAAATTAAGGGTTAGATGTTCAAAAGAACTGTAGCTATGAATTAGTCTGGGACTAATTAGTAAATCAGAACGAAAAATGGTTGCAACTCCTCCTCCTCGCCCAGTATTTCTAGGAATGTGAAAATTTAAATGACTGGAAGTAGTTGACTCGTTTATACTGACATAATCCTCCTGCTGCAACCAGGTTTCTGTGAGACAAAGCAAATCAATGTAACTATCACAAATCAAGTCATTTTCTAGCAAAGTCTTTGAGCAGAGAGATCTTATGTTTAATAAACCACATTTAATAGATTTATTTTTCTGTTCAGTCAAAGTCGTATTTATCTTTATGAGATTTTCATAATTTGCTTTTGTTGGCTTAATTTTTAATCCATTTAATTTTGGCCGTGGGCAAGACACTGTTTCTATAAGGTAATGGGTGGGTAACAGTACAGAAGCAGCAGAGAGGTGGGTTAAACTACGACTCTGCTTCCTGGTCTGGACCCTGGGTTGTCAGTGTTTTGGAGGACTAAGAACTTTGGCCATATTCCTAGAAAGAAGAGCTGGTCCATCCAAAGTGGGATGGATGCCGTCTCTCCGGATCAGACCAGGTTTTCCCCAAAATGTTCGCCAATTATCAATGTAGCCCACATCGTTTGCAGGACACCACCCAGACAACCATTGATGGAATGACAGCATGCGGCTAAACATGTCGTCACTGGTCCGATCAGGCAGGGGACCAGAAAAGATTACCGAGTCTGACATTGTTTTGGCAAACTTACACACCGAAGCAACACTAATTTTTGTTACCTCCGATTGGCGTAACCGGGTGTCATTACCGCCAGCGTGAATAACAATCTTACTGTATTTAAGCTTATCTTTAGCCACCAGATTCAGGTAGGATTTGATGTCGCCCGTTCTGGCCCCTGGCAAGCATTTGACTATGGTCAATGGTGTCTCTAATGCCACGTTTCTGACTATGGAGCTGCCAATTACCAGGGTCGGCTTCTCAGCGGGTGTGTCGCTGAGCGGGGAAAATCTGTTAGAAACGCGAACCGGTTGTTGGTGGCCCGTGGGCTGGGTCCTAGAACTATGCTTCCTACATACCGTCACCCAGCCGGCCTGAGGTCCCGGCTGCGCGGGCTCTACCGGAGGACGGCTAGGGGGTTCTATCCTTGTTGGCTCCGCGCTGGCTAATGGGCTTCGGCTATCTGCTGGTTTTTCAACAGCGCGGAGCCGTGCTTCTAATTCTGATACCCTCGCCTCCAAAGCTACAAAAATATTACATTTATTACAGTTACCATTATCACTAAAGGAGGCAGGGAAGAAACTAAACACCTGACAGAGAGAGCACGAGAGAAGAGAAGGGTTAGAGACAGGAGAGAGAAAAGTAGCCATAGCCGCAATGAAGCTAAGCTAACTGAGCTAGCGAGACCTTACCACCCCAAGAAAAGCTGTGTGAAACACAAGGAGTTCCCAAAACATAAAGTACACCACCACAAAACGTGTGTTTTAGTTTGCTTGGGTGTTACAATAACTTAGAGAGGCCTCAGCACAGAGAAAACAAGATCAATTCAAGAGAGTCTGAACACCAAACAATTTTTCACCAAACTCCACGGAGCGCGACAACAGGAAATGACGCAATACGGTTTACCCCGTCACAGAGTCACGTACAGTTCCTGATCTGCCACATGTCACATTCTGCTGCAAGGCTCCTTACTGGAGCACACAAACTATATACTGGACTTATTAATCTCGCTTTTAAATAATTTTAGATTATTTTTTTTCCTAATTGATTGTTTTTGTTTGTTTTGCCCATTTTCTTGTATCTTCTTGTTCTGTTGTAAAGCACTTTGTGATTCCTATCTATGAACAGTCCTACAGAAATAAATATTACTTATTTATTTAAATATCTACTTTTCATATTTGTATTTGTAAAGCATTTGGAAGCTAAGCAGTATTTTCTTTAACTTCAAATGTATGTTCTTTGTGTTGTTTTATCACGTGAAATCAAAATTTAAAAAAAGTTAATTGTGTAGTTGTATAACATGACAACATGTGAAAAAGTTCCAGTGGTGTGAATTCTATTGCAAGGCATTTTTAATTACAGCAGCATTTAGCAAAAAAATTTTGTTTTTTAAGTGATGAAAGCATAAACCTTTGAGCAACAAACGGATAAAGTTGTTCTGTAAATAAGGCCATATGTAAACTCTGGGCAAACTCCCTCTGAAGAAACCTGCAGAATATCAGTTAGAGGAGATCTGTAGTGCTTGATGTAACTCGATGACATTTCTCAATTACACTTTTAATACAAATATGGAATTTTGTATATTTTCATATGTAGGACAATTTTGCACAAACATATGAAAGAACATGTATTGTCCAGTGTATTAGCTGAAAAATAGGCATGAATCATTAGAACAACGTCTGATGCAATTTCTTTGTACGAGAATTTTTAAACGCACCTTTTACTTCTATGCTTCAGGTTCATTATTGCTCTGGTTTTGATCAAAGTAGTTAATCTTGATTTCTAAGTTTCATTTTGTATAATATTGACACGTCCTGTCCTGACTGTCTCTAGCTGCTACAGTAGCAACCATGGATCCTCGATGGAGCTTAGATCAGGCCAGTTTACTGACCAATCAAGAAATGTGAGCTGGGGCCAAGTCCTGTTGGAAAAAGAAATCAACATCACCATAAAGCTTGACAGCAGAGGGAAACATGAAGTGCACTAAAATGTCCTGGTAGATGACTTGATAAAACACAATGGACCAACACTGGGAGAAGACATTATTCTACAAATCATCACTGACCCTCAATCCCCTCCTTCTCCAGGTTAAATTAAATTAACTTTTACTTTCATCTGAAGAGAGGACTTTGGATCACTCAGAAATGCTTTTTCTCCAAGGTAAGACACTTCTGACTTCGTTTCTGGTTCAGTAGTGGCTTAGCACAAGGTATGCCACAGTTGTGTTGTGGCTCTTGAAGCTCCGACTCCAGCCACTGTTCATGCTTTGTGATTCCCCCCCAAACTCTTGAAAGGGGTTTGCTTCGGTTATCCATTTTGTTTGTGCACGTTTTTATTCCACACATGTTTTTCCTTCCACACAACTTTCCAAATATTACCTTGAAGACAGGCAGCTCTTAATGATAAGTTGCATTGTTACCTCCTGGTGAAAAGTGTCAATGACTCAAATTTCCCCCATCACTGTGTAGACAATAACATATTGGAGAAACCGGATTTTGGAACATTTGAAACATGAATGGAAATAAAGGTCTAAGAACCATCTCTGTGTGTGGTGAAACTATTAAATAATCACATTTTAATTTGAATTACTAATAAACTACATTTAAAATCATACTGTCATTTAATGAGATGCAACAGACTGATGAAGCATTAAATCTGGTTTTCTTTTGCAGCTTTAACTTTTTTATCAAGTTCTTCACAAACGTTTTAACCATTCAAGATATACAGGCTGAAACCTGGTAACAGTACTTGTAGAGAAAATTGGTTCACTGAAAGGTAAGAAAGGGCTCAAATTTATGAAGTGCTGTTTGTAAAACTCCCCTAATATAAAAAAATTGGTAACACTGTCTGCAACTCACTGCTCATCCTCACTCATCTTGCCTTTGCCACAACAATCGATGTCCACTTCAGGGTGTGGTTAACCCCTGACAACTTAAGCACAAAAAGTCCAAAGCGTAAAAACAGATTTTATTTAAAGGCAACTCACATGCAGAAAAAGTATTAAAGATAAAAAAAAAGATTAAAGGGAGTTAGCGCTAAATATGGCCGTAATTAATTGATCGCAATTACTGCAATAATTTGACACCCCTAATTCTTTTTATTATTATACATTTTATTTCGAATGCACTTTACATTTAACAATCTCAAAGTGCAGAAAACCATAAAAAAGCCATAAAAAAACAGACATTCTCTGCTATGCTGAAAACATTCAGCTACAGTTTACTGTTCTTTTGGCCCAAATGAGTTTAACCGTTTTAAGAAAGGCTGAAACCTTAATAAAGGTCACAGTTTCAAACTAAATATTAGTTAACTATTTATTTTACATATTCAATATTTAACTCCAAGCTTGATATTTAGTCTGCAAGCAAACTTTTTACTTCATTTATTTAGCTTCAAACTAAATATTTAGTTTGCAAGCTCCACTTGGTAGCTAAATATATATCTTTGAAGTAAATATTTAACTCAGAGCTTAATATTTACCTAATAGGCAAATTCACTTGTATGGAAGCAGAAGTGGACTATCAAAATAAAAGCAGGGTCCCAGGATCCTCTATTTAAACTCATGCTGCTGGTGCATCACTGTTGCTGTAAATTCACCGGTAAATCTATTATTTATTAAAACAGCTCATCCTACTTTTGAAGCTGAAATGTTGGACATTTCAAAAAACACAAATAAACAGTGATAAAGAGGGGACATTCAGTCTCGCCAGCGGTTAATATAGAATAGAATAGAATAAAAGTCATTGTCCCACAAAGCGGAAATTCAGCTGTACAGTAATAGCAGCAAAATGACTGGTGCATTTAGATTCACACAAGTAGAAAAGTATAAAAACAGATATAAGAATAATATATGTACATTAAGGACAAAATTACTAGTAGTGTGCAGTTACTAAAAATAAAGCAGCATTCTCATGTTTGAATGTGCAAATAAGTAGGATAACTAAAAACAAAACAAAAAGTTTACAGAATGATCGTAGTTGAGTGTTGAAAAGTAAACATGTTAATTGCAAGAAGTTAACAGAATATAAACTGTGAAAAACAGATGTGCAAATAACAGCAGCAGAAATGTTAATTGAGTTCAACAGTGCAAATTACAGCAGGGAGGTAAACATTACTGTATTTGTTGGGAGCAGTTCTGGTAAGCTATGGGGAGGAAAGACCTGCGAAAACGCTTATATGCTGGTTTCTAAGACCCAGCTTTTATTTTGGTACTCCACTTCCGTTTATCGGCAAGAAAATTGCCATTTTTGCTAAATATTTAGCTCCAAACTAAATATTTAGCATATTGCTAATAAAATGTTTAGGTATAAACTGACATTTATAAATAAATGAATGAATAACAGGGTGAAAATATTACTTTAAAAAATAATAAAATAAAATAAATAAAGATAAAATAAAATAAAATAAAAAAATGAAAAAATAGCTCCCTTTTTTCTCTTATGACAGGCTAAATAACTCAAATTATTTCGGTTAATTTTTGACTGTTTAACTTTACAAAGGGCACCTCATACAAATGTGGCCTAAAGCACAGGCCCATCAGTTTAACTTTATTTCAGTCTCTAAAACTAAGCTTGTTTTTTAACCATTCTCCATCTAGCTGAGGTGCCTCTCCATCCCTCTGCCACCTAGTCCTCTCTTTCTCCTTGCATCCCGTTTTGGCATCTCTCTCTCTCTCTCTCTCTCTCTCTCTCTCTCTCTCTCTCTCTCTCTCCCTCTCTCTCTCTCTCTCATCTTTCCCTCCACCCCCTCCTCCCACCACCTACCTTCCCTTCCCTTCCCCCCAGCCGGAGGTATCCACACACCACGCCGCGCCGAACAGAGACTCTGAATGTCAGTCACTTTCCCAGAGAACAGACGGAGGCAGCAGCAGCAGCAGCAGCAGCAGGAGGAAGAGGAGGAGGAGGAGCGGAGACGGTAATCCCCCACCTCATCCACCCCACCCCTCTCCAAAAAGCCAAAAACGGGAGGCACGGGAGTGGAACAAAACCACACGGGACACCTGTATACTACTGGACACCCTCCCCTTCTGATGCGCTTTAGTTTCTCTCCTAAATCGTGGGTAATGATAAAGAGCGGATCTGTGCGTTAAACTAGCCCGAAGAAACACGCAGCCAAAGCAGCCTCCGTTCTCGTTACCAGCAGCAGCAGGAGCCTTCAGAAGGTCCGCGGATGGAGATGCGCTTTGAAGGCGGAGGTCTGGTGGTGTTGGTGTAGCGGCGGCTGCAGGTTTCGTGCCGCATCGCCCGGCCGCTTCGAGCCACGCTCGGAGAGACGGTGATGCTGTCGTCGTCATTGTGTCACAGAAAGCGAGAGAAAGAGCGGAGAGGCTTTGGCATGGAGGCGAGCGGCTGTCTGTTGGCTCCGAGCTCAGGCCACCCGGATCAGCAGGTTGGACGCGCAGCCTGAAGCTGATTTCATCATATGCACAGTGGGAAAATAGAATAAAGTTGAAATATTGGAGGTGGGATTTAAAAGAAAAAAGATTCTGTGCGTAAAAGTGAGTGGCCCATATGTGGAAAACGCATCATATGATGATGAGAGCAGCAGCGTCTGTGCCAGTTCAGGGTGGATTACGTCTACAGAGCAGCAGGCCTCCATCTGAAGTCAGCTACTGATCAGGGGGGGAGCAGGGAGAAAACCCGCTCAGTCCACTTCCCTGCCCTGTTGCTGCTGGGGGAAACCTTTTATTCAGCTGGTTTATTTGGAAGCTGCTGTTGTGCGAACCCCCCGCGGAGGGACAGCTGTTGCAAACGATGACTCACTTGCAGGCTGGCCTCTCTCCAGAGACCCTGGAGAAGGCCAAGGTGGAGCTGAAAGAAAACCCAGAGACTCTCCACCAGGACATCCAGGAGGTCCGGGACATGATCATCACTCGGCCGGACATCGGTTTCCTCAGGACAGACGACGCGTTCATCCTCAGATTCCTCAGGGCGAGGAAATTCAACCACTTCGAGGCGTTTCGGCTGCTGGCACAGTACTTCGAGTACAGGCAGCAGAACCTGGACATGTTCAAGAACCTGAAGCCCACAGACCCGGGCATCAAGCAGGCTCTGAAGGATGGCTTTCCAGGCGTTCTCTCTAATCTGGACAAATACGGCAGGAAGATCCTGGTCCTGTTTGCAGCCAACTGGGACCAGAGCAGGTAATACAACATTTTTAGGCTATTTTTAAGCTGTCATTTTAGGAAATTAGGGTCAAAATCCTTGAAACAAAGACACCCGTGTTTGTGAATCCGTAGAAATAAATGGCTCAGGCTTGTAGAGCTGTCCATTCAGCACCACCCAGTCATACTAAAGCAATGCAGCAACCTTCTCCAAGCAGTTGTGTAATATTACATGTAGTCATTTCAAAATGAATTAAACAACATGCATGATTATGCATTCTTTCCAATTAATTTTTCCCATTTTGATGGTCAGAGAAGATTCCAGCGACACAGATGGCAGCGGATTTAAAATGTTAAGTTTGTAGGAGGCAAAAGTGGCACAATAATAAATAATTGAAGCACTTTTTTAATGTTTCATGTGAGCTAATGTGTACAGCTTAACTAAAGCGTGTTGATTAAGGGGAAAATGCAACATCTTAGTGGCATTAGTTTGTTCAACTACAAACTAATACTCCTTTGAGACCCTAACCTCTTGAGTTACCACTTGTTTTTTGATCGGATTCACCTGGTTCAGCTATCTTAGCAGGATTTTCCAAACATTAGCTGTTAGCATACTTTGGCTAAAGCCATAGTGTACAGAGAGGTTATAAAAGGGAAAAGAGATCCTGTAACGCAGCAGGAAACAATCATCAATAATTGAAAAAAACAGAGATGTTTCTCCAAAATGGATGAAAAGTCCCCCAAAAGAATATTTCTGGTAAGTTGCGTTCTGCAATATCCTGCTTTCAGGATTCTAAAGACAGAAACTTTTTCTTTCCATCCAGGATTGTTCAGAACCTGCCAAATCTTTGTAGGATAATGTGCTATGGTCTAATAAAAACAAATTTGAACTTTTGAGCCACAATTCTAATCTGTTCATCACGAGAAGAACAGAAGAACACCTTACCCACAGTAAAACATGGTGGTGGCATCATCATGCTTAGGTGTTACTCTTAAGTGGATGTTGCTTTTGATCCTAAAAGTCATCATATAACCTTTAGAAAGCTGAGGGCAAATTCAATTAGTTGTTTTCAGTATAATATTAAGTAAAACTACAGAGTTTTGGAAGAGTTTAACTAGAGTCCAGAAGAAGCAATTTGGGTCATTCACCCGTAGAGAATCTAAGAAATAAAAAATAAAAAAAATTTGCAAGGCCGAGTGAGCCAGTTTTGCCCAAACAGGTTGAAACGTATCAGTTTAAAGGTGTGCACACTTATCCAACCACGATATTGAACCTTGTGTTTCCTGTGGAATTGATTGCACAGTCTGTATGTCACATGAAAGATGAAAAGAGTCATGAAATATTTCCTTAAGGTCTCTACTTTCTTTCATCCAAAAAAAACATCCCATTTTACCAGGGATGTTTGCACACTTTGGTGATCATTGTAAAAATGTTAAAATATATATATATATATATACTTTCTTTGCTATAAATGTATGTAAATATTTCTATATCCAGCAGCTATTTGCTTGTTAGTGGGGTGAAAAAGCCGGCAAATTACAACCAACAATACCTCTCATATGTCAGCAGGTTTGCATCCTCAAAGCAATCCTGAGCCTAATTGCAGTTTGAGCGATCGACCAGCTGCGGCACTGAAGTCGTGTTATCTCATTATCCTTTAAAAGGAAGCTTGTATTGCTTTTTGCACACCATGATCACCTGCTTTGTGCTTGTCGGAGGACCATAAATCACCTGAAGGTCCACTGACCACCAGGCTGGACAT
This sequence comes from Valencia hispanica, assembly GCA_963556495.2. Lineage (NCBI taxonomy): Eukaryota > Metazoa > Chordata > Actinopteri > Cyprinodontiformes > Valenciidae > Valencia > Valencia hispanica. The sequence goes on along the minus strand of OY747719.1, from coordinate 42,485,358 downwards.
CACTGGTTTGATCCATAAATTGTCGATGGTAAAAATCATATTTTGGAAAGTGAATGGGATTTATGAACAGCTAAAAAGTTCATTGTTCAGATCTAAAGTTAAACTGAATGAATTCAGGTTTTTCATTGGCTTTATAAAGGGTAAGTCAGCTGACCCTGTTGTATTACTAAATCAATAATATTTTTAAAACCCATAGTTTGTTTTGATGGTTTTTATGAAATAAAATTAGGTTGAAACTACATTGAATGAATAATTAATTTGCATAACTTTCCCCTAATTTATTATGTCTATTTATTCACAATGTTGCCGTTTTACTCTCAGTATTTTTCCCTACATGTTGCCCTGTGGTCCATAAATGCACAGACTGCACTGTGGCTTTGTCCGGATTAGCATGTAGGTTGAGGTTAAAGACAAAAGTCGGGTCAGAGCATGATTCTGTTTGGCTTTAAAAAGAGATCATGGCTGCTTAGTGTTAAAGTAACTATAGTTTTATAGACATATTGACCCTCTATCCACTATTAGTGTACTGTGTGTAAAATAAATGCACAACAACGATAAAAATGAAAAGAATGAAGTACTTTAGATGCATTATTACTGTTCATGATGCAAATTTTGTCATACAAGTGTAGATTTTACATGGTTGCACAGCAACAACAAAAAAAGATCATCGTTAAAGCAAGACAGTTTTTCTGCTAATATAACATTATGATAAAACCATGGGATGAAAGAGCAAGATGACGTCATGGTAACTGTGAGCAGGACGCTGAAGAATCTGAAGCATCAGCTGGATGAAAATCATACCAAATTATTTTGCTGAGATGCTGCAGGAGCCACATGCTGCAGCAATCATCACTAAAAGCAAATAGGGTTTTAAGGGCAACATGATTGAAAACAAAATAAAACTAAGTGGGGGGCTATTTGGGAATTTGGCCAACAAGGTCTTGGCAGGCTGCAATGCCTTGGAAAATTATTCCTACCCCTTGAACTTGTCCACGTTTTGTGTTGATATAACCACATACTGTATCATGTTTTATTTTACGTGATAAATCAACACGAATGTTGCATATTTGTTGAATAAATTAAAAGGATACTAAAAAGTAAACCAACTAAAATATCTGAAGATTTGGCTAATATCAGCCCACAAATCCTGCTGTTATAAAAAGGTCATAAGACTGAGAGAATGTGGAGGATGATACTCTGCGCAGAAGACACTACAATTTAACTTTCTGGCCAACAATCAAATACGGGGGAGGAAAACTAACGCTGCAAATCACCATAAACATATTATTCATGAAGTGAGATATGGTGGTGGCAGCAATATGCTCTGGGGATCCCTTTCTTACCAGGAGCAGGGAAGCTATTCTGGGTTGATGGAAGTGTGGATGGTGTTAGAAACAATGTAATCCTGCTAGAACATCTGGGAAAAATACCCTGAGCTACAATGTAACGGTTTAAATCAAAGGTGTTTGAATGATTGAACAAATTCCGCAGCAAAATTCTACAGCAAAACTTTAAAAACGATGTTCAGAAGAAGCAAGAAGCAAAAAATTCAGTTTCCAAATGTGCAAAACTGGATGAAGAATACCTCAAAAGACCTGCAGCTGAAATTACAACAAAAAGTTCCTCTACAAGTTAAGGACTGATAGGAGCTGAATACAAATGTTTGCCAGATTTCTGTTAAAACAAATAGAAACCATGCATCATTTTCCCTCCGTAGACAATCATGTACTAATTTGTGTTGGTCTACCGCATAAAAACCTAATGAATACTTTAAATTTTGAGGCTGTAATGTCACAAACTGGGAAAAAGTTACGAGATGCTTGAATACTTTTGCAAAGGACTGTAACCGTGTGGTAGAGCTTCTCCCTGAAGGCACTGGGTGAGAGCCATGGGACTTGGTGGAAAGAGGAAAAAAAACGATGCATTCAACACCCAAGGGCAGATTTGTTGGTTAATTTACCCAATGCTACATGTTTGGGTACAGTGCCCTTTTATCTGTAAAGGCAAAAGAGAGACAGGATACATGTAAGCAGATCATTAGGCTTAAAGTCAACGTAACAGCTGAAGCATTAACTAAAAAGAAAACACACTTACCCCATCAAAGCTCATTTTCATCAGTTCAGCCTTTCAGGTCCTCATTTCCTTACTGTTCTCCATATGAAGATACTTTGAAGTTTTCTCTCACAACACCTGACTTTTCCTTTAGATACACGTTTGTGGACATCCTGAGAGCCATCCTGCTGTCTCTGGAGTCCATGATTGAAGATCCGGAGCTGCAGGTGAACGGCTTCATCCTCATCATCGACTGGAGCAACTTCACCTTCAAGCAGGCCTCCAAACTGACCCCCAGCATGCTGCGGCTGGCTATCGAAGGGCTGCAGGTAACATGCTGCATGACAAAAAAGCTTTGTTGGCCTTGATTTTGTTGGTGGTCGGTTGTGAAACGTGCCTAGAAGAAGAAAATCCCTGCAGTTTTCCTCCCAAGATGTTGTCGTTGCTGTGGATGTTGTCCTCGTAATGATTCCCAAAATTGATCTTCTTGCTTTCTCTAGCTGAATTTGATTTGTATTAGATGCAAAATCAATAATGAATTAATTTTAAAAAACAAAGTATTTTTTATCATTTTTGATCAGGCTTTGCTTTTCTGATGTCTGAGACGGAGCTGCTGACTGTATCAATCAGAGATAGTGCAACAATTTTTTGCTGTCGGTCATTTTGACTATCGGTGTCAAAAGAATTTGGTCATAATCTATTTTAAAAATTATAATAATGTCATTTTCATTAATCTTCGTTCATTTTAATTAATATTGAATTCAAACAAAATGAGCAGAGAATCCACATCCTGCCATCACACGTCGAGCAGATTAATAAGCTACATGTATTAATTATGAACATTTCACTTGCTGTGCCCTGAGCTCCACATGGAGCTGAACTGCGCTCCTCCTTGTGTGTCATGAAGGCTGAATCTGCGCTCTGTTGCTACACAATAGACTGAAATTACAAGCCCAACTTCAGCCAAAGTTTGAATTCAAGGAACATTTCTCTAACTGAAGTGATCAGAATTCGATGGCTTTGAGATTTTTTTTGTCACCGTAAAAAAAACAATAAAACAACAACGGTCAAATATGAAAAATATTCGGCTAACGCGTTCCTGGTGTCAAGTTTGACCTTCGTGGTTGCAGACTGTGGAGAACTTTCAGTCCTAGTTTTCTTTTGTACATCTTTCAGGCAGTGATAAAAAGATGTTATGATCTTGGAGAGTTATATGATTCACTTTACTCATGGATTTTCAAAGAGAACTTTTGGGGTTCATTTCAACAAGATCATGTGAGATCCGATCAGTCGTCTTTGTGGAGTCCCTCAGGGTTCTGTCTGAGTTTCCATCCTGTTCCTACTTTGCGTGCGCTCCCTGTTGACAAAATTGTACATTAATGTAACAATCTCTTACCACATTTACATGAATGACATCCAGCTGTACTGTCTCCCATGAATTACAGAAATGATCAAACCTACATAATTGTTTGACAGTAACACATATTTCCTTTTGTTTCTTCTCATTTAAATAACTGTAACACACCTAAAAGAAACCGTTGGTCATCCCCAGATGATCCAAAACTCTGCAAAAAGACTCCTAACAGCATGAAAAAAAAAAAGAACACATTTCCTGGTTACCAGTTAGTTTTAAAATTCAGTTTAAAATCTTGGTTTTAACTTTTCTAATGGTCGGACTGCTGGTGACATATCTGACCTGCCGAAGCTTTAAACTTCAACTTGTACCCTCAGGTCAGCTGACCTGAAACAACCGTTAGCTCCTCAGACATCATTTAAATCCTCTGGAAATTACTTCTCTCAAGCCGTTGCACTTTGACTCTGATAAGATTGTATGTTCTGACAGTGGTGAATCCTTAGAAAACATCTGCTGAAGGTGTTTGTTTTTTAAAACATGGTTTTAGTTTTTTGCTTTATGTCATTCTCTACTTTTTCTACATTTCTTTTTTTTTTTTTTTATTTATGTTCAGATTTTAATATGAAGCACTTTGTGATTTTCTCTAGTAAAATCAAACTTCACATTTATCACATAGGGAAATTATTCTGTCATGACAGCTTAGAATTTTTTTTACCAGTGGTGTTTTAGACTGTCAGCTGAATAAAATACGGCCAATTTCAGCACTTGAACTAAAATAATTGTTAGGTATAATTTTTAATGTTGTTCATCTTTAAATTCTTCTATATCAACTAAGAAAGTCTAATTTCTTTCTCAAAAGCTGGATTTTCCTTTTGCATCAGACCTCCAGCTTGACTTCTATTCTTCCCTCTGCTGTCAAAATATGCCTCTTAAACTCAATCCAGCTCTACAAATTGCTTTTTATTTTTTATATTTCCTTTTTAATTTCAGTACTTCAGAGTTGGGAAAATGTCAAGGTGCTCGATGCCCTCTGAGTTCTCTAGATTCTAGAAAAATCATTTGTCTTCTCAGTCGACAGCTCACATTTAACATCATTATCGAAATGAGTTTGAGGAGAAAAGCCTGGCGGGCAGAGAGTTCAGCTGTACTATGGTAAGAAGCCAGATCTGGGAAGAAAACGTTTTTCCTGTTTTCTGCGTCTGTGTGAGGTTTGATGTGTAGACGAGCTGAGTTCGTTATTGCTTTCACAACATGGCTGTGAATCATCTGCCAATTTGTTTTGGGCTCCATTAGTCAAAGTTAAATCAAACAGAGGAGAGCGCTTCTTGGGGGAAGACTGAGACGCAGTGTGGTACGAGTGATTATTGGATGTGTCATAGCGTCATTAAGCGTTAATTTCACCCTGAATGTACTGAATGTGTAATCTTACAGAAGAAACCAAGTGGCTTGTGTCTCTATTATTGCGCCTTTGCTTTTAAAGATGCTATAAAGACAAACAAATACTGCAAAATGAAAATGTGCCCAAAACTAGTAGTAAAACCGGTTAACACCGGGTTTGAGGATGGAAAGATAATTGTATAAAATCAAATTAGGCCTCTAACATACAAACTGCTTTCTTTGCTTGGTACCTTTTTTTTAATTTCCATTTAAAATTTCTAAAATAATCTCTTTTTCCCGGATCCACCCTGGGCATGAAACCAGGTTATTGCTGGACTGATACCAGACATGAACTTTACATTTTTTTTCACAGTGAAACCAAAATAAACCTCTCCAGAAGGTCAGAAATATAAGCAAGAGCCTAAAACTACCAAAGAGAAAATAGCTAAAAAAGACCCCAACAAACAAATAGGCAGCTAGAAGCCTGCAACCTCTGGCTCATGGCTGCTATCTTTCATTACTATCAGCAATGAAAGAGACATTTATATGGATCTATTGCACCTTTCCCTTCAGGGAAAGTGAAACATGTTACATAAAATTGGATATATACTGCAGGTAATTCTCAGTTGTATTCTATTTGCTCCATCCTGTAACCCTAAGCATTTCATGCTGAGATTGATTCAAAAACTCAAAGTCAAGACTCAATGTCATTGCTGGTCGCAGTGATTTTTTGCTTTAACCCGTTTTGGACTGATTCTTCTAACTTAGATCAGTTTAGTGATTAGCGTTTAATTTACAATGTATAAATTGTAACTAAATCAGAGATTGTGAGAGATTTTTCTTCCGTTTTTTAATCCTTTTTTCTTTTGTTACATTTAATAATGTGTTTTTAGAATGAACATTTGGCTGTGTATGTAAATAATGCTTGTTTTGTGTGTATGCATGCTCTATTATCCTATTTATATATGGAGGGGTTGGGGTATTTGTGGACCTTTTTGTGAAGGGAGCAATTTAGACAACAATGAGTTCAATGCATATTTCTCCAGTTGACAAGCAAATATTTTTAATACTTTTATTAATTCTCCTGAAAATATTCCAAAAAATTCTACCTGTCATCTTCATAAATACCACTAATCTACTTGTTTTACAGTTTATGATGCTAGAACTGCTTAGTGCTCCTAAAATATTTAAATATTCAGTCTTTCTTTCAAGTTCAAGCATCTAGCATCATACTAGATTTTCTCTACTTGGGGTTCATTGAGCTCTTGCATTACAGGACCACTCTTGGGAAATTAAAATGGACAAACACGTTTAGATTGATAGAAGAACTCTGTCTCTCGAAGCAAAAGTCCAGTTGAGGTCAACACGACTTAGCATCAAAGAAGCACCCACAGCTAAGAACACAGCTTTTGCAGATTAAAGTTCTAAATGCTTTATCTAATAAAGGCAAAACCAAATCACTTAATTCTCCTCAAAGATTTCTTTTAAACCTTTGGTTTTTTTGTGAAAACACTACAGAGGATTTTAGCTTGTCGAGATGATGCCAAAGTTGGTTAATGATTAAACTTTTTCATGTGGGCTTTTTCAACCCACATTTAAAAAAATGCATATTAATTATTGACTATGAACTGCATTTAATCATATCTAGTTGGTCAAGAAAATTTAAAACAGACCGATTAGAGAAGAACTTGAATACAGCGGAGTATAACGGCCATAAACAAAAACAAAAAAAGTTGGCCAATGAAGAAAAAACTCGGAAGTTTCCAGTTAATTTCAGAAATTTACTAGAAAAAAACTTGGATACTCCCCGATGTCAAAAATGTATAAATTAGGAATACAAATATTGTTTTCTTTGATTAAAGACATGGATTTACACTACTAAAACGAGGATTTTCTCCAACATATTTGTAAGAAAAGAATATTTAAATTTATTTGGAAAATATCTGATGTTTTCTTTATTATAGTCAGACATTTGCAACAAAAATTGCTAGAATGTCTTCTAAGTTAAAGCAGTAAATTCATATTTTTCAGATATTTTTCAAAGTGAAAGTGATGGATCTCTGCTCTTCTTCCTCCCGGTCTCAGGGGTGTATTCTGGATCCCGTTTGAGGCGAGTCTGCACCTTACCGATGTCATTCTGATACAGAAAAGAGCCCAAATATACCACTTACACCAGAAAATGTTCAGATATGCATATATTTTAGGGCGGCTGTAGCTCAGTGGTAGAGTTGTCAGCCTGCAACCCAGAAATTGTGGGTTTGATTCTAGCTTCCACCTGCTACATGTCGTTGTGTCCTTGGGCAAGACACTTCACCTACCTTGCCTACTGGTGTTGGCCAGAAGGGCCGATGGCGCGATATGGCAGCCTCACTTCTGTCAGTCTGCCCCAGGGCAGCTGTGGCTATAATCATAGCTTGCTTCCACCAGTGTGTGAATGTGAGAGCGAATGAATGAATAATGGAGTTGTAAAGCGCTTTGAGAGTCTTGAAAAGCGCTATATAAATGCAAGCCATTATTATTATAAATGTACCTCCCAAATATCTGAGTTTATAATCTCAGTAAACTTCATGCTAATATCTGACTTTATGATGTCAGTGAATATTCTAGCTTTAATTACTTTAATGATTTATGCCTTTGATCATGTGATATTAGATTTTTTTATTGTAAATTTCTGACTTTTTAACATCATAGAATATCAAAGTATTTATTTTTTGTTAAAATCTGAAATTAAACTTTTGGAAATGTTAACTATAGAATTGTAGCAGAAAGTTATGTTGATGGATGATTCTTTAACGCTCTTTACATCATGACCTGTCTTTAATATGTGCATTAAGAGAAAAGTTTCAAGCATCTTTTCACCACTTTCACTTTCTCTGAACACTGTTTTGGGGGCTTACTGATGGTGGATATTTTTTTCTTTTTCAAATTAAGGGGACAAACAGAAGATTCAAGCCATGCATCACTGTGAGAAGTCCATTCGTGACTCTTACTAGGGAGCTCTAGACACAGATTAGAGTCTGAATTATCGATGAGTTAGCAGTTTAGCCACAAGCCATCTACATGGATGACTTTTGCTGCTCCTGAAGACAAAGGAATCAGATGTTACAAAGCTACTGAGTGGATATTACTTGGCAAAAAAAAATGCTAATAAATTTGGCCATTTTTCCAGAGTATACAGTATCAAGAACCCCCTACACATCTCCCTTGCTGTGCATATTCGTAACGTTTTGAGTAGTATTTTAAATCTGAAATTGGTGGCTTTAATGCACATTTTCTGGTATTTAAACACTGAAAAGCCAACGTCACAGCTTTTTGTCTTTTATTGAGTCAAATGAACTTGATGATTGAAAGCCATCCATTTAAACAGGAGTTAAACCAGCCTCAGCGAATAAAGACACATTTGTGGCATCATATCTCTCTTAGTAACTGTTGTATTTCTCATTGTCCGTTCTGCATAAAAGAACAAGTTATTGGTGCAAATGCATTCAATATTCATTCTCAGCCTCTGCACAGCCGAGCAGAGGTGAGACTGACTCATTCTGATGCACAAAGAGACGTTTGATTGTCCAACAGCTAGAGTAACTTCAAGTTGGTGAGTGTTTAAAGCAGCAGAATGGCAGTCATGCAGGTTAGCCATGCAGAGTTAATTCTGCACCGGGGTTTAGGCGCATGATGTGTGCTTTACACCCAGAGTATATCTCATTTAACTTCCATCTGAACCAGCATCTTTATCTTTATCAGCAATAATTTGGGTCATTTAGCCTGTCAAAAGAGAAAATATTGGGGTTCGTTTTTCAAAGTCACATTTGCATCCATGTTATTTATTCTTTTTCAAACATCACAGTTTCAAATTAAATATTTAGTAAGTTAAATCTTTAGTTTCAAACAAAATATTTTGCTTCAAACTAAACAGTTAGCTCAGTGCTAAATATTTAGCCAATGTGTAAATTGACTTGCCTTTACAAAAAACGTTACAAAACGGCATCCCATAGACAGGTGACTGTGAATCAACAGTATCTTGTATTTACTGTATCTCTGAGGTCTCTTCACTTTAAACCTTTTTATCTTGATCATCTGCATATTCAGATCAGCTCAGAAAGGCCTAAAGCACTTTATTTTAAGAATCTGACATATTTGCTAATCATTTAATCTTTTAATGTGTCTTGATTATTCTGGGTAAAAATCAAATGACACCTAATGCTCATCGTGCGTCAGTTCTCATTATGTATGTCATGACAACCCTGATCCTGTTGGTTTTGACAAAAATACAAACAGCAGGCAGACCACATCCCTCGGAATTCAATTTGCAGCTCTGCATCAGCAGAAGCGAGTCCGAGCTGGCACCTCAAGGCTTCAGCGCTCGCATCTGAACTGTAATTTTATTCTTTTCTCACTTTCTTTGTGGGACTTTTTTGCCTCTAGGTACAAAGTCTAGACACAGACGGAACAGAGAGGGTGGAAAAGGTCGCTGAAAGTGCTTTGAGTCAGAAATCTACAACTAAACAGGAGATACAGAGTGCTCAGATCTCAACCCTCAATACTGGGAGTTTTTGATGCTAAAGATGGTGGAGTTATACCAGCAGTCATGCTTGATGTTATCAATTATCCGTGTTATTTTGCTGATAAGATAAACTAATTTAATAAATTAAATGTAATTTGGCAAAAATTGGCCCCATTTCCAAGATGACAAATACTGTGATTGTGTCATGACCCCGACCATCTGTACTCTTTGCCTTTAGTGACCAGAGGCACATGTTGTAATAATATTAAACAGCAGGAAAACAATGGCACAGCAAGTCAGAGTTTCACATCAGTTTGGTTGGATTTACATCAAAGTGGTATAAGAATGGTTAGTTTATTCACAATTTAAAATAGAATGTTGATGTAATTGTCAGAAATATGAAAAAAACCCTTTTGTCTATTTTGTTTACTCAGTAATTGAATCATTACTGATTTGGGCCTCCTTCTGAGATAGTCATCCATGGTCTATACCGGCTTGTCCTGGTGTTTTTCCTTCAGCAGTTAATTGACGAGAGGCGAGGTACACATTGTGGACAGTTCGTTAGTCTATAACAGGACAGCACACTCATACCTGAGGGCAATTTTAGGTAGACCAATTAACCGAACAGTCATGGAGGAAGCTGGAGTACCCAGGGAGAAGTCATGCATACACAGGGAGAACATGCAGAAAGACCCAAGGCTAGGATGCAAATTAATTCTAAACTATTTTTGTTGCATCTTTTTGTCCCCATTTAGAGTTTTTTCTTCATTCCTTCCCTGGCTACTTTCTACTTTTAAATCCATTCAGTTTCCATTCATTGAAATGTCCAAACAAATGTATGGCCTGTCTTTTATTCATTTAAAACCACAAATACAACCAACACATGTCCAAAATATTTCACATAATTATATCAAGGTTATATTTTTCCATGAAAGCTACAGAAAATGTGCGTCGGCACAGATGTTTATAAAGGGGTTACCCTATTTTGATTTCCATAAAAGAGGACACTTGGCCCAATCCTTGAATACTTTCACCATGTTCTGTTTACTTAAAGAAGACTTTTGTGTTCCTTCTTTATATGGTTAGAAAGAATAATTAAATAAACTTCAGATCAGGCTTTTACAAGTCAACCATTACGGAAATAACTTAAAAATATCTGGTAATTAAAAAATATACGTATTTTATAATAATTACTAATCTTTTGTATTACAGAATTACCTTGTAACAATAATAGCTCATTTTTTAAGTCAAACAGGACAAAATACTCAAAAATCTGAAATAATATTCAGAGAAAATAAGTATAATTTTCTTTTCAAGGTAAAAGCAGCAGTCTCACAAAGACACTTAAAACAAAGTATATACTCCAGTTTTTATTTTTTTCACTCTCACTTTTCTCCGATTTTTCATACGTTTTCCGTCAATGTGACCAACGGGATCTTTGACTCCTGTCAGACACAGAAACAAATATACCAGCTTTGAACACGGTCCACTCGACCACACATTTGTCCCAACTGGGACAATAAGAACATTTATTTTGTGGTTCATACGTAAAGATACACTTGAGCTGACGTCTTGTCAGCAGCAGCTGCCCTGCACTGCAGCTCGGGGAGGACGCCTCGGACAGCAGGTGAACTGTGGACAAGTCCGGGGAAAAGAGGACGTTGCTGCTAACATAATACACAACAACAAAGACGCTCCTTTCACAACTGAAGTGCATAATATTTGCTGTATTTTGTAAATTTCATGCATGGCTAAAACACTAGCTGCAGCCATAATGTTTCCACGATCCGCTCCCAGAAAAGGTCTGAGCGGCATGGCAAACTTTTATGTTTGTCCTTTTAATTATTTAAAAAAATAATCGATTTTGAATCGTTATCGATTTGGCATGCTTCACATCGCAATTAATTGATTTAATAGTGAAATTGCACACAACTACATCTCAGCAGTAAAATAGTTCTCTCTGCGAATTGGCAAATATTATAGAAATCATGTCTTCCCACTGGAGTGGTTAGCTGCATGGGTGAACATCTTTACAGTCAACCTTTAAACAAACTGGCTGCTTCTCTGGCAAACAGTGTGTAGGTGTAATATCATGTAAATACAGTAAATACCGCATTACATTTGCTTTCTGTCCCCATTCACACTAAAAGTACACCTCGGCTTGCACTCTTTCACCCCCCGATAGCAGAGCTGATGTTTACGAGTCCAGGAAAACAAAGGAGGTGAAACACTGTGGATGATGGGATTCAAACCCCTCCAGTCATAATCCTCCAGGATTACAATTTTACTGAGATTAAAGTTTCGAGTGTCCAGAATCTTCTTTTCTTCTCTGAACAAGTTTGAAATGTGTATTTTACAGGAGTCAGTTAAGCTTTCAAGAAAGAGTTGTTTAGAAATATTATACAAGATGATGTCATGCAAGAAAACGTTCCAATAAAATGCCAACAGCGCAGGAGTTCTCAAAGACTGTCAAAGCAGATCAGAAATATAACTTTAAACCCATTATAAATGTTTAGAACTTTTCTTTAAACGGGACTCTTTTGGATATTTGTTTACCAAACAGCTGTACTGTGTGGCAAGAAAATGATCATTTTCATTATCATTTCAGAATGCAGTTAAAAAATATGCATTCTTTACAATTTTTCATTAATCTTTGATATTTGTTAATAATCAGATTGGTTTTTAACAACTTGACTTGACCCCTTGACTTGACTTGACTAGGATATCAGTTATGCATCAACTGAATAAGAATTACCTTCCAGTCTGAGGCAAGCAGCTTTTTCCTATAGCAGAGCTTTTTAAAAATGGGCATTCAAATGAATTAAGTTATTAATGTTGCTGTATTTTATTGGTCTGCTTTCAAGTTTTTTTATGTGCTCACACAGCCTGTTAAAGGGGCGGTGGACTGTAGCCACCTCTCATGTTGTGAAGCCATCTTGTTCCAGAGGTCAGAGCTGTGAATCTCCTTCTGAAGGTGATCGATCACAGTAATGAACGAGCTGTCTTGAGACTCTGACAGTTAACCAACCACTTACCAGCTGCAGGAAGGATGTAAAGACAACTCTGGGACATGTGCAAATACAGCTGCTGTGTGTTTCAGTGATCATGTGGCCTGAAATACAGAGATCCAATCCTTTCATGACATTTGCGGTTCAGTTCAGTTCCATGCAGACCAGGAGGAAGTTGTGAGACTATGTGTTCAGGCCACAGCTGGTGAACTGTTCATACATAGTACATTCAATTCAGTTCAGTTTATTTACACAGCCCCAATTCACAACACATGTCAATCTCAAGGTGCTTTACAAGAAAAGTCATTTTAATACAATTGTACATACATTCCAATTAATCCTTCAGTTTATTAGTCCAATCAGTTTAAAAGTTTTCTGTGGTGTAGCTTTCTACATGTGTTCATCTGTGGATTCCTAGTTCAGCTTGTTTGGGTTGAATATTAATAAAAATGAATAAAAAGTAAATACTATTGAATATATCATTGTCATTTTAAAAATTGACAAGTAAGAATAGATAATGACAGATTTTTTTTAAAGTCACAATTATGGACAGCGAAAAAGTCTAGAGGAACCTATGATTGTGATGCATTTTATTGTTGCTCTTTAAAATAAAAATAATGCTGAATTATTTCCTAATTAAGGTATAAATAATTACTTGTTTTTGCTCTTCTTTGTTCTGAACAATGTATTACTAAAACGGATAAAACTGTTTTCAAATTTAATTGATCAGTTCCTTTAATACACCCAATTCAATTTCATCATCACTAGTCAATAAAAAGCTAAATGTATGTAGTTGTCAGTCCACAAAATTTTCTTCATATGGTGTTTATTTTTCATCAGATTAATAAAACAAAAGTTTAATTTTGACAAAAAAAATGCACGACAAAATATATCAAAATGTTACAAAAGCTGATTTTAGAGGATTTTAAGGCATAAATGCATTTGTCTTCTTTCAATATTAAATGAGCAGTGAGGTAGAAAAGCTAAAAACAAATCAGTTTAATATTTACTTGTTTGACTGCAAAGAGGCCCTGAGCCTTTAGATAATGCTTTTACCTGCCATAAATTCCAGCTATAGTATAGTGCCACATTTTTTTCACTTTAGGCATCAAATTTATACTTAGTTTATTCCCATCCTTTATTTTAATAGAGTTTTTGTTCAACATGCATTAAAACACCTGGTTTGGTATTTAAGAATGACCCGTGAAATTCTTTCAAATACCAACCAACCTGAAATAAAAGATGACGTTGTGCATAATCATTTAACAAAAGCTAAACTTTTGCACGTCTTTTTGCTTTCTATATGTCAAATAGAAACATTTTTCCTGAAAACTGTTAATGATTTTTAGTCTGTTTGACTTCTTTAAAGAGTTAATTCAGATGTTTAGGATTAAAAAATACATTTTGTCTTTAAGCTGCTGTTTCCTATGCTTCCAGGCAATACATTATAGGTGGTGTTAATTTAAAGAAATGAAATATTTCTGTCACATCTATCTGTGTGTTTCTTACATTGACACCTGTTTTATTTTTTGCATGTCTTGGACCAAAGATGTAAAGTTTACAGTCTGCCACCGTGCTAGGAAGGATATTACTGACCATCTGGGGTGAATGTTCAATGCTCTATAGGCGGTCTGAGTTCTTTGGAGATGTGAAACAATAATTAATTGCAGTAATTAATACAATTAAGTTAGACTGCCCTGCTGTTGGAGCTGCTTTAAGCATTCTGCAGGCCGAGTTGAGTGAACTTTAGCATACATTTTTTTTAATCTCAGCTGGAGATCAAATGATGTATGTTGTAGAAGGGACATTTATTGCAGATAACGTGACTAAACCTGAGTGCTTGGTTGGTGTCACCTGTTACATGCCAATTACAGCTGAAACATCAGCAAGTTCTGCCATGACATTGATGAAATATCAGTCTCGCAGCAGCTTATCAATAACCTAAAGGCCCTTTTAACCGAGGCCATTATTTGTGAGAACAGATTGATGTGCCCACGCTTTCCAGCAGGAAAAAGCGGCACGGACCTGCTGATGTTCCGTCGATCAATCGAACAGATTTCTGTGACATTTAGGACTGATAGACCCTATTTAAGGGATTCTACTGTTTCCACTCTGCTTAGATTAGAATTGTACAACATTTGGTAAAAAAAAAAAAAAGCGAAACTCTGAGTTAAGGAGGTTCATTTTAATTTTTTTAACCTACAAAACAATTTCAATGAATAAATGTGAAATCTCATGGTGAAGCAAATTAAGTCGTAATAGAGAAAATATTCAGTTCCATGATGAGAAAAGGACTTGGTGTAGAAAGAAGTGAAGTAATCTTCTTGTGTTCATGCTCTCCTCCTTTTGTCCCTCCCCTCTGGCCTTCCCACCTTTCACTTTTTGTCATCCTTGCCCTCCCCCCACCTCTTTCTTTAATAACATCACTGCCCTCCCGTTCCCTCTTCTCTGGCTCACTTCAGCCACTCCATCCGTCTTTCAGCAGAGACAATAGTGGCAGAGCCTTTTGTCTGCACCGACAGCAGCGTTCAGCCGCATAATTATTGATTTAGTTGAAACATCAGTCAGTCATCTGCACCAGTTATGCATTACAAGAAATCATGGCTCCTGTTGAACTCAAAATCTGAGCAAATCAAAAAGAAAATCTTCAATGTTTCTCCTTACTTTTCTACTCAAAGTAGCATCATCAAGCTGATTCGAGCCTTCCTCTTACCGCCCCACCCTCCCTTCTTACTCCACCTTCCAAGGCCCCCCTCGTGCTTCATCCCACCCTTGCTACGTTACCAAGGCAACATGTCCTACTGCCTCTCTATCTGCTTTGCCCTCTCCTCCAGATGGGCTCCCTTTTGTTGTGTGTTGAGACAGAAAGCATGTCGCTCCCTAATTCTCCACTGTTTTCTTTCCCTCAATAAGCTCTCAGGCAGCTGACTGATTGTCAAGAACGCGACGTGGGAGATTGTAAATGTACCATGAGTCATTTAAATAGGTGGTGTATTATTAGCTGATAATGCTGTCGGCAGAACAAAAGGATAAACAGCATAGGAATCTTTTTTGGGGGGGGTTGACCTTTTCCCATCTATTTTGCCATAATCTTGTAGGTATTCATCACGGTTATTGATTTTTAACATTGCATGATGAAGATAAAGGGGGGTCATTAACTAGATAAACAGCTTTTTGTTTGTTTGTTTGTCAGAAGGGGTTTCATTTTCTGGTTAATTTACACATAATTCCACACGAAATATTTGATAAAAATCTAAAAAAATTGTGTTTGGCAAATGTGCCAGACAAATACATCTCCCAGTAATGGGCTCAGCATGAGCAGAGAACGTGGCAGAGTTGTTTTTGCGTAGTTATTTTGATTGTATTTACCCAGAATGCCCTGCACTGTAGTCCGTTTCCTGCTTTTGGAGCGTCCTCCGGCCCGCTTGGCAATCGAACCCCGCCAGAGTTCATTTCAACTGAGCAGAGAGCTAGGTCTTTAGGCAGACCGGAATTTGCATCAGAGTTTGATTGTGCATTCACACCTCCCGAAACAAAGCAGACTTTCTGGGCAAACAAAATGGAGTTCAATTAAAGTGCACTTAACAGGGCTGGTATGAATGGACCCTGAGACTGACAAAGAAGGATGATTAAGGATCAATGTTTTTCTGGTTTTGCAGCCTGATTCAAAGTCTCCAACAAACATAACACAAGGTGGTATTTAAGAAAGTATAGTCATTTATCAGTAATGTCAGAATGCCTGGATATGTGGAAATATATATGATAAAAACCCAAACATAACCATAACCAAACATTAGAGGCGGCCAGGGTGATCTCCCCACTGAGCAGAGGAGCCACCACTGAAGAACAAGCAGGAGCACACCGGGCCCAGGGG
Source organism: Valencia hispanica (assembly GCA_963556495.2). Lineage (NCBI taxonomy): Eukaryota > Metazoa > Chordata > Actinopteri > Cyprinodontiformes > Valenciidae > Valencia > Valencia hispanica. Next base: position 42,469,192 of record OY747719.1, on the reverse strand, counting down.
CATCTCATGCTACTAATGGTGGGTTCCTACCTGAAGAGCAAAAAGAAAGAAAGAGACCCCCTAGTGGTGGGGTCGTCACAACAGTGAGAAGGAGTGATAAATTAGGCATAAAACTATGCACACAAAAAAGAAAATGTCAAGTATGCTTGATTTAAAATGAAGAACTATTTGATCCATGCAGAGGTCGGGTTAGACTTTTCTGTTGCTATCATTTTGACCGACGGGGTCAAAACAATTTGGTCATAATGTGTTTTTATCAGTCGATTTTTAAAATGATAATATATTCAATAGTATTCATTTTTTATTCATTTTTAAATAATATTAAATCCAGTCACGCTGAAGAGAGAACTACATTTAAAAAACAATTGTACTTAAAATGCAAATAGTTCAGCTACTGTGGCCTGAACGCAAAGTCTCACAAGTTTGACCTGGTCCAGATGGATCTGAAATGTTCACCTGCTTTTGAGTAATCAAATAGTAGGATTTATTAGAGGTTATTGACGTGTATGTGTCTTGTGTGCTGAGAGTTTAACTGGTTGTGTATGATTGATTTTGCTTAAATGTGTTTTTCTTTGGGGGGTATCTGCGGGTTTTTTTTATCATGTAAAGCACTTTGTGCTGATTTTATCATGAAAAGTGGTCTGCAAATAAAAATTGATTGATTGATTGATTGATTGATTGATTGATTGATTGATTGATTGATTGATTGATTGATTGATTGATTGATTGATTGGCATGGGGGTTTAAATGTTGTTCTGGAGGCTAAATCCACGCTCCGCTGCCACACTGGAGACTGGAATTATAAGCGTCCCTTCACCCAAAGTTTTGAAACCTGGGAACATTTCTCTAATTGAAGTGATCAGAAGTCGACCCCTGTATCCGTAAACATAAGGTTTGACAGAGATATAAAATCAACTGAAAATTGAAATAGTCCCAGAGTAAAACCTCAACATCTGCTGCGGCTCAGCCTTGGTTAAAATCTACAGTCTGCTATATTTCCTGTGAGTACACTCCCAGAAGACTCACTCTGCATTAGCATTGTTATGTAACACATACACCCCTCCAAAATAACTGGGACTCTTGTAAAAACTGTGCCAATAAGTTTGTAGAATATGCATGAAGAGATGAACAGTGGCGTACTGTATCTCTTCCAGAATCAGAGTTTGGCATCTTGGAGGATTTACTGGAATAACCAGTATTACAATCTTGACAGTTTAAATGAAGGTAACTGGACTTTTTTTGTTGTCTTGAAAACATTTCATCTCAAATTCTAGAGGCTTCTTCAGTTCAGAAAACTGTATAAGTCTAAAGTTAGTGTCGTTAAAGCTCACTAATAAGGCTATTGGTATTCCTAACAAAGCTATCAAGGTTATGTAAGCTTCTAAGCACTAAGCAAACATGTTCTGGATGACTGAGAATCTATACCAACGCACCAGTATTATAAAATTTCCCTTTAAGATTCATATCAAATAAATTATGAAGGGAAAAGGAACCCTGAAATGTTTAATTTGTTGAAGTCTACTTAAATAAGTGTGAAAACGTGTTTTTAAATGCTGCTCACCCTTTGTTTGGTTTATTTTGAAGTCTTCAGAGGTCGTAGTTTCCTTTTGATGGTTTATCAGCAGATAACATCAGAGCTCAAACATATTGTCAGTGTCAGTCTGTTACTGCAGTCTAGAAATGGAGGGTTAACCAAGTTGATGTGAGCAAAGAAGCTGTTTACCAGGTTTCGCTTTGCAAACAGTGTTGTCTCAAATTAGACCCTACATCCTGCCTGTTATCTGTTCGCTGCAGATGGGTGACGCTCTGACCAAATGTTCTCCGATCTCAGTAAAATAAGCTTCTTAGAGTTTGGCTGATCTGAGGTTTTGAAGATAAAGACAAGCTGCCAATAGTTAGTGGTCTCAGCCAAAAAAAAACAAGAAAGAAAAAAGATCTGTGAGTTTAGTGTGGACCAGAAAACAACATTAGTTCTTTGTTCATGATCTTAAAAAGAAGGGAGAGTGTTTCAGATTTCCCAACCTTTAGTGATGCAATTAGTGAGTGTTTTCTGCAAGACTCTCAGACCTTATAAAATTATACCACGTTTCCCCATTAGGTATTTTGTATACATATGAAAACCTTCATAAAATATCAATGATCTAATATCTCTAAATAATACCTTTTGATGGATAATATTTTTTAATTAACATTTTCAAGCCGCAGAAGAAGAAAGCTTTGCAGTTTTCCATCATTTACAGTAGATAGCACCATGTTTTGGTTTCTCTTAGTAGCAGACTCCAGCAGAACAGATGAAGTGTGAGCGGAAGAAAGGAGAAGATGCAGGACGATCCAGAGAGATTGTGCAAAGAGAAATCATCAAATATCTCTCTGCATGCTCAAACCTGGTTGAATGTAAGAGAAAGTATAGACCACTAGCTGTCAAAATGCAAATGAGACCACGCCCCTTCCGGTCACGCCCCCTGACCACGCCCACTTCCGATCACGCACCTTCCGGGTACGCCCACTTCCGGGCACGCCCCTTCCGGGTACGCCCACTTCCGGGTACGCCCACTTCCGGGTACGCCCCTTCCGGTTACGCCCACTTTTGCAGGCTCCCTGGCTGCCGTGACAAGCTCCGCCCTGTCACAATAAGCTCCGCCCCCTGATGGCCACGCCCACCTGTCACAATAAGCCCCGCCCCCTGATGGCCCCGCCCACCTGTCAAAACGGGATACGCCCCCTGGTGGGCACGCCCACCTGTCAAGATAGGACACACCCACCTGTCAAAATGGGGTACGCCCCCTGGTGGCCACGCCCACCTGTCAAAATAGGACACGCCCACCTGTCAAAATAGGGTACGCCCCCTGGTGACCACGGCCATCTGTCAAAATAGGACACGCCCACCTGTCGAAATAGGGTACGCCCCCTGATGGTCACGCCCACCTGTCAAAATATGGCACTAAATGGCTCCCTCTAGTGGTTCTACAATTAAACTAAATGCAAAAAATGAAAATACCTCCCCCTAGTGGCCCAATAAATACTATTACACCAAAACTTATAAATGCCTCCCTCTAGTGGTTCAAAATTAATATAACAGCCTATTGTATAATTGGCCCCCTCTAGTGGATCAAAGTAACATTACATGCAAATGTAAAAATACCTCCCCCTAGTGGCTCTAAAATTAAATGACATGCAAATATGAAAATACCTCCCCCTAGTGGCCCAATAAATAGTATTACACCCAAATGTGAAAATACCTCCCTCTAGTGGTTCAAAATTAATATAACAGCCTATTGTATAATTGGCCCCCTCTAGTGGATCAAAGTAACATTACACCCAAATGTGAAAATACCTCCCCCTAGTGGCTCAAAAATTAAATTACAGCCTATAGTATATATAGCGCCCCCAATGGTTTGAATCTAACTCCTCAGTGTCATCAGAACATGTCCGAACAAGTCCCTTTAATATTATACGGTCTGGGCTCTGTCTCAACATGACTCCTTGAGCATTCCATTTTATTTTAAACAGTTAAAAGGTGCTTTTTAGCTTCCTGACTTTAATTTAAAACCACATTAGCTCCAACACTCTAGAGACACCATTACATCTGATTCTAACAATTCAACCATGATAAATTAAACTTGTAAGAGCACTAAAAAGAGAATTTATTCACCCACAGCTATGTTGAAGCAGATGCTCATCCTTTTGTTGATTTTAAAAATGCACCATTACACAGTCTTTAAAAACAGATAAGGATTTTAAAAAACATCACTTTAAACCTGGGTGCTTTAAGCTGGAAATAAGAAATCTATCAAACTACTAAAGTTACTGATAAAAAACAGTCCACCAATCAGCGTTTGACACGCCCCTGCTCTGCTTTGTATTCGCTGTATTTATCACGCCCCTGTCTTCACCTACGTCCGCAAGTCGGGTAAACCGGTTTGGGCGGTGCTCACCGGGCGGCATTTACCTGTATAAAAGGCTGTCGGAAAACGGTTAATCTCTACAGCATGCTGGAAGGACCTCATTCAACAATCCGACCTTAAGGACACGGAGCGCGGTGCTGCGACGAACAAAGAAAACAGCGGTTTCACGAAGACTGTATCACCGGCTTCATTCGAGGGGAATCCCAGAAGCCCGCGTCATTGTCAGACCGCGTCAGAGCTGAGTCCAAGCATATAGCCTCTTCTGCCTCAACTCCAACCATGGACCTAAAAAGAGTTGAATTTAAAAATGAAGAACTTGATGAGGAAACGTCTGTTCTTTTATCTGAATTGTCAAATGGGATTCCATCCGTGACGACACGCTCAATGTGCGATAAATCAACCTCTACAACTCTGGACAAAAATCCGACATTGGCTTTTACAGAAGACTTTCCTCTTTTAAGCGAGACTCCGATTTCCTTCCTGGATCAAGAGAATCAAATGGAGGAAATTGAGAACTGGATACCTACCGCAGTCAACAGTGCTATTAAAACTGCTCTAAGCCATTTTATGGGTTATGCCTGCATATCTTTACTGCGGAAACAATGTAACTCTTGCAAAATGGGAGGCAGTCACTCTGTTGACATAAGAATTAAGCTAACACGAGCAAGCGATGCGTTCTGTCTTATGGGGGCTGCAGATTCTACTTTCAAACTATGGATTTTAGGTGCAGCTCTCTTTGTCAAAAAGGTGACTGTATCTCCCGCCGTACGGCTCGGTCATGAGACCGCATTAATGAAAGGAAATGCTTTGTACCCGGTATCGCGTGTGAATGTAAAAACATACTCTATACCTGAACATTCAAGAATATGCACTCAGGAGAACCTGTTCTTGGGTATGACACCTAAATATGTGGTTATTTCGATGGTTAATCACCAGGCCTTCACAGGAGCGCGCAATTTGAATCCGTTTTCATTCAACCATTATAATATGGAGTATCTAGCTCTGTCCCGTGATGGTAGACAGATTCCTGCTAAGGCCTTCCAACCCAACTTCGATCAGGGTAATTCTGTACGAGAATATTACAACCTGTTTACATCCACAGGGAGGCATTTAAAGGATCTCCCCCTAAGCATAACTAGGGAGGACTTTAACACGGGTTACGCATTATTTGCTTTTAATCTCGACCCATGTGCTGAATCTGAAGCACTATCACCAGTACGCAGTGGTAACATTAGGCTAGAAATGAGATTCAGAACACCGTTACCGCACACAACAACGCTGATTGTATACACGTGCTACAACTCCATCCTGGAAATAGACTCTAAAAGAAGAGTTTTGGTGGATTATTATTAACCACTTGGAAACATGAATAATCACGAACTCGATGCAATACTCAGTCATCTGCTTGGGAAGCTTTTCTGCGGTGTATGGGCCAGCGACCAACTGGAGCTGCTACCACTAACATTCCCCAGACCGGCTTATTTTATCGTCAATACACACCCTTCTAACATGCCTGGGGAACACTGGCTAGCCCTCACTCTGGAAGAGGGTGGTAAAGCAACGTTTTTTGACTCTTACGGGTACTCACCAGAATTTGTCTATTACCCTTCATCCATTTTGGATTTTTTGAAAGATCGTTCGTCTGTGATAATGTACCATAACCAACAATTTCAGAGCGTTCAATCTTCTGTTTGTGGGCATCACTGTATTTTTTATTTATGCCATAGAGCCTGTGGTCTCTCCATGCAACAAGTTTTATCAAAGTATTGTCAAATTCCTGAATCAAATGATGAGCTTGTATCTAACTTTGTCAAAAAGTATGTGAAATGTGCTATGAAGCGAAACACAACGTTTTTCACGCATAGAACCTGTTCTCTAGATGTGTTTAAAGATTGTTACGGGTTTTGATATGTATGAGAATATGCATCAAATGTATTAGACTTATGATGTTTAACATGGAATGAAATAAACCTGTACGCATGAAATTATGTGAACGCATATCGTTTATTATGAAAAGAAACAACGCTTATTCAGTAGTAATGCAGCTAGGGGGAGAATGTGAGCCAGCTGGGGGCTCGGGTTGCCTTACGAAGAGACTTTTTACTGAAATGATCTTCCGCTCTGGTCCAGAGGGGTGATAAGGTAACACTCTTACGCTTTCTGCGTGGTACCTGCGCATTCTGAGGCCAAACTGGTGACATCATGAACGACCTCCTTCTTTCCCGCCGTTTTGTAGCAGTTGGAGCCTTTAAAGACGGCCAAACTGGTGACATCAATACGCGCTTTTTATTTTTTGATTTCCTGCCTGCTCTCTCATCCACGACACTCTCAACGGCAGGTGTAGAAGAGGTCTCTAAGGAGTCTAGACCGTCTAAACCTCGGCTATACCCACTAACGATCTGGTTGTCCTTCGGGGGGTCATCATTCGCACGGTCTCTCTGCAGCGATAGGGTGACACGCGGCTCTTCGTTCTCTCCTTGCTTAAGGAGGGTTAGGTATTTCTGAAGTAATGCGTGGTAGCGTTTAATTTTCTCGTACGATGCACTGTTTGGGTCATCCAATATTGCCTGCATGTCCTCATCAGTGTCATCCTGAGCCTTCTGTCGTATGGTTCCGGAGTTATCCCGTTGCTTCAGACGATTTAATTGATGCGGTGAGACTAGAAACATTTTCTGTGATGCTCTCAGTGTCATAATACACTTCTACCGGCGGAATATTCCAGCCACCAATTCTCCGAGAAACGGTATTACAGCTGCAATCAGTGGGAGAATTCCTCCTGTCTGGGTTTTCAATGTCTGTCGTTTGCGCTTTAACCCCACCTTCCGATCAGCCAACAGCCTGAGGATTTTTTTCTGCTTCTTAAGTCTGTTGTATTGTGTTGTGGACAGCTTGATGTTCCCTTTCAGCACATTTAAAGCAATCTCGCACAAGGTTTGTAGAAAGTCGGGAGAACAATGAGTTAGGATATCTTTACGTTTCTGGGGTGTGGAATGAAAAAGAGCCCCTAGTAACGGTGCATTTCTTTTTATGCGTGCCGACATGTTGGTCACTTGTTCTTAGCTATGTAAACAGCCGGCCACTGTCCAGGAAGTAAACCTGTCCTGAGCCTGTATTGGTCTGGTGTGTCAGGGGTTAGGTCTACACATAAATAGCCGTGTGGTTGGCTCGTAGCATCTTCAAAACTCTCCATGAAAAAGGGTTTCTGTCCAGGGAAAATTTGACGTGCTAAATTTGCTACCTGCAATCTGTCACGTGGGTTTTTAAACAAGACCATATAATTACAATTAAGACTGATAGTTCGAGTATGTTTCCCCTTGAGAAACACATTCTGAGTCAACATCATAACGCTCATGTTTCTATGGTGTCGATATTGTGTAAATATTTTCACGACCTCTGGATGCTCAGCTGCTTGAAAGAGTACATCATCGAGAATCAATAGATGCGATTGATCTGGGGGGAATAAAACATCATCTTCAAAGGAATGAGGCAATCCTTCGATGAATTTAATTGATTTATTAATCTTCATCAATTCCGTATACAATGGTTGGAATGAAGTGTAGATCCAAACAATATTTTCAGGTACAGAATCCATCACATGTAGACAATTAATCAAAACATTTTTTACAAAAAAAGACTTCCCACAGCCACTCGGGCCTACCACAAGACTTGAAAAAGGAGTTTTAAATCTTGGATCAAAGTTAATCGCTTCCAGTTCACCCTGATGCTGCATTTTCCCCCTCAAAAACCAAATGGTAGCGTCGTTCCGTCTGGGAACAACCTCCGCTTGTCATAGACCACCCTGAAAGTTTTGGTAAATGAGTGATTCCTCAGATGGAACCCGTTTTTATCACGTTTGATGGAATGCTGCGGTGCTTTGAGTACCTCGCCTCTCTCACCACCCAGGTAACCGTCAACAAGTCCTGTCATTGTATCAAAATTCACCCTTTCACAGCATTCTATGGTTCGCGATATCCCCTTTGCCCTCATCACGACCTTCCCCCTGTGCTTTGTCTGATACGAGTAACTCTTTGGCCCTGCGGCAACAAACTCCTGAATGGTGTCCCCTGGTGGGAGCTCGTTTGTCAAGTCACCTAAATAGCTACCTTTCGGCAGAGAGCTCTCGCCTTCACGCACAACATAGATCACACTGTCTGTGTCAAGGTAGAGTACCCGTTCTTGGAGTTGGTGTAGGTATCTGAATAACTCTAGTCGTGCGTAAGCTGTTGTAAATGCGGCAACGAAGACATTGGTGGTTTTGTTAGGGGGCGTTACACAGTTTTTGTTGTACTTCCATTGAATCATGACCATCTTGGGGTTCAGAAAGCTGAAGTATGTCACAACGAACTTCCCTGAAAACAGGAACTCAAAAAACTTGTCAGGGTGTTTAATGATTGAGGTTTGGGTTTGGTCATTTTTTTGAGCAAACTTCCCCCAAAGCGAATTCAAACACAGTTTGGCTACTTGACGTTTTGCCGGGTTTACTTTAATTTTTTCAGGGTCTAACTCTACACCCTGATTCATCATGAAATCCTGGATGTATTTCTGTTTGTCCTCCTCGCTCTCTACACCCTCAGGATAACCTGAAGCTTCCTGCTTGGTCTTCAAAAAGGAGTTGACATACTTTGCAAAGATCTGATCACTATGCTGCTCAAAGTGCCACACCTCAACGATCTGATCGATTCTGTAGCCGTGTGAAAGGGCTTCTTTAACCTCTTCAGACACCCATACACCTGTTAAGGCTCTCTCAGTGTCAGTGTGGGTGCAACTATGTGTCTGATTGTTCTCCAATGCACATGTGCGACAGAGGGTGAATACAAGCTTTCCATGATCTGTTCTGAATGGTAGAATGGGGAAATAAAGACCACGAGGTGGTGAAATGACTGCTTTGATAAATCCATAATAATTTCTAGGATCATCAAAGTTTTCCCTGATTATGATCGGGTGCCCTACAGGAAAGCTTTTTGTCTTCTGAACAAATGGGTAAAGACTACACACGTCCTGGTAAAGAACCTGCTCACCGGGGGCTGCAGAGTACCTCAACCTGACTGCACATGTACGCCCTCCAAAAAGCGCTTCACGGGGGGTAAGTGGTGCAGGAGCCTGGTAGGTCATCATGAACTGCTTCACATCAGCGTTACTCTTCTTCATTTCTTCCCACACATGTTCCCACATCACCTCGAGCTCTATACCGTACACAGTCCTCAGCACATGCTCCCTCTCCATGGTGGCAGCGTAGAGCTGCCCATAAGGCACACCGGTCAATGGACTCTCAGCTGTTGGATAGCGACAGGTGCTGCAGCCATGATGCTCACACCCATGGAACTCAAACCCTATTTTACGCTCCCCTACCTCCAGGTAACCGTCTAAAAAGTATGATCCAATCTTTTTCTCACCACCTCTTAGAGCATGCTGTATTCCAACCCTCCATGTATGTGAAACATATTCCAACCATTCAACAGAAGCTGTGGAAAACTTTTTAAACTGTTCGCTGTAGTCTGTAGGTGAAGGCACAGCGAGAGTGTCTGCCTTCAAATGATTGCTTTGAAACACTTTCATACAAGCACTTGCGATGGTGATCCTGTTAAAAGGGTCAATCTGACTGTCGTTAAAAAACTCCTGACGAAACCTTGTACATCCTTGTAGGAGTATCTCCACATCATTCTTACAGTAAAAGAGAGCCTCCTTTTTAAAGTCAAACACGCCCTTGCTAACCTCAGCGTACCATGTATAGAATTCCTCCTGCTCAGCACGATTCATTCGCTCAACACCGTAAAATGATGGCAGCGGGTAAGAACCTACATAGCTCAGATTATCAGAGGAGAAACGGTGTGGGAAATAGCCCTTGCTATGGTCAGGAAAACCGAGGGCTTCAGGCATTTTACTAAGCTTCATGGCAAGGAAAGATAGGCTGTCAATGAACCTCAAACCGTAATCAGGATCAGTGATGCTCAGAATTTTACACCCTTGCATAATGATGTCAGGATTTAAACCCATCTCCGTCATTGCATTCAGAACAAGGTAGGAATCAAAAGCTCTAGCATTATGGGCTACACATGTGTAATTCCGACGGCCCGGCCTCCTGATTTCACGAATAAACTCCCGAATACAATCACTACCGTAGGCTGACCACTCCTCGCCAGATGTGGACTTTGAACAGATCAGAAATGGAACATGCTCACCCTGCGCACCAGGGAAAGTTTCAATATCGTAAAAAATCACCTTGTCACTTATTTCGCTATCGACAGAGCATGTTTGGATATAACATTTATGGTCCGATGCTGGCTGGTCCTTGTCAAGCTTACCCCCACAAATCCTACACTTCTTCCCTTGACACACATGCTTCTTGCCTGTTGTGAGACTCTGGTTATAGTTTAACCCACAGTTGGGACATTTCTTCACCTGATCACAATGACTGACCATCACACGCGCCCTGGGTTTTAGCTCAGGTACTTTATGTCTATCGTAACACGTCTGGTTCTTGCAATATCTGTTACAGTCATGACAAAGAATCGGATTTGTAACCCCCTGAGCACACGCTGCATCATTGCAGACAGCGCACGAACCTTTGCATACATGATTGTATTTATGCCCTATAGGATCGAAACAGTAGTGACAAATATCCCGAGCCCCTATAAAACCCTTCAAGTTTTTGATCCCGTAGTAATGGTCTCGGAAGTGCAATAGAAAAACAGTCCTGCTTCGGTCCTCAAAGTCGGTCTGAATCTTCCCTAGAGCTCTCTCTCCCTCACTTCTGATAAAAACAACTATTTTTCTGTTCAACAACTTCTCAAATTTGTGGATATCGCCTGATCTGACGGGGGTGTGTTCTGAAAGGCCTGCACGCTGTTGCAACTCTCTACCGAGCTGTATAGCCGCATCGGAGCCGAGGCTAGGGTCTGCAACACAGGCTAAGCTAATAGCAAAACACAGTTTATCATCTCGATCATTGTTCACAATGTATAGGTGGCGTCTCTTCTTGTGTATAAGCTCGCAATCGAGAGACATTTCAGCTTTTCGTCTAGCTCCCCCGCTAAGATCACGCACTGTTTGAATTACAAACTCCAAACGCTCTGTTGAGGCTATTTCAGCATTGGATTGCATCAGATCATCTAAAAACGTTTCGAACTGGTGCATGACGTTACTCCCCCCTTCATCGACAGAGAAAGTCACGCTGCGAGACACGCCGGGTCCATTAACCTCTATCTGCACAATATCGTTAGTGTTAACCAGCGGTGTCACCCGGTCTGATAAACCCCTGAGCATATTCATTATGTGATTATGAAATTCATACGGACACGGATGATCACCCTCAGGCCGGACAAAGTTGTGTCGGATCTCTATGTTATTGAATTCGTCACGTACATTGATCTGAAATTCTTCATCTTCCTGACTAGACGGTTGAGGACTATTTAGCTCCTGTGAGACATTCATAGTGACTGGTTGATGTTGCTATTTAAACACACGATCAGAAAAAAAAGGACATGAAAAAACATTCAGAGTCAGACAATACACATGTTGGAGAAAGCTCCAGACAGTCTCACTGTTAATTGAAGTAGCGAGGCGGGCGTTGGGCAGATCCGCTGAGATCCAATTGAAAACAGCTCCGCGCTTCGATCACGATCTATGATAAAGCGCAGGTAAAAGTCAGGAATATAATAAAATAAATAAAAATACGGTAATACCCGTATCTAAACAGTCAACATAATTTTAAAAACAGTAAACTAACCTCAGAGCGGAGTTTCGCTTTGTAACAACCCCAGTGCCTTTTTCCCGCTCCAGCCCGAAACCAGAGTCAGACAATACACAAGTTGGAGAAAGCTCCAGACAGTCTCACTGTTAATTGAAGTAGCGAGGCGGGCGTTGGGCAGATCCGCTGAGATCCAATTGAAAACAGCTCCGCGCTTCGATCACGATCTATGATAAAACGCAGGTAAAAGTCAGGAATATAATAAAATAAATAAAAATACGGTAATACCCGTATCTAAACAGTCAACATAATTTTAAAAAAAGTAAACTCACCTCAGAGTGGAGTTTCGCTTTGTAACAATCTCCACCGCCTTTTTCCCGCTCCAGCCCAAAACCAGCTCAGAGCAGTAACTGCAGTTGAGCGATACTTCTAGCTGTAACAGAGTATGTATGCTACGGTAAATCTATCGATAAGCCAGCACCGAATCCATCTTGGTGCTATCAAACATCCGTAGACGACCGCACAATTGCGAGCTAAAAAAAACATTTACTCACCTCGCTCCAAACCGATAATACAGGTCGCCGATGTGAAGACTTCCTGTAGTCGATGTGAAGTTGATTTCCTCGCTGAACCCGTAACTCCAGCTCTTAGCAGGGGAAGCTCGGGAATCCCGCCTGGACTCAGCTCTGACGCGGTCTGACAATGACGCGGGCTTCTGGGATTCCCCTCGAATGAAGCCGGTGATACAGTCTTCGTGAAACCGCTGTTTTCTTTGTTCGTCGCAGCACCGCGCTCCGTGTCCTTAAGGTCGGATTGTTGAATGAGGTCCTTCCAGCATGCTGTAGAGATTAACCGTTTTCCGACAGCCTTTTATACAGGTAAATGCCGCCCGGTGAGCACCGCCCAAACCGGTTTACCCGACTTGCGGACGTAGGTGAAGACAGGGGCGTGATAAATACAGCGAATACAAAGCAGAGCAGGGGCGTGTCAAACGCTGATTGGTGGACTGTTTTTTATCAGTAACTTTAGTAGTTTGATAGATTTCTTATTTCCAGCTTAAAGCACCCAGGTTTAAAGTGATGTTTTTTAAAATCCTTATCTGTTTTTAAAGACTGTGTAATGGTGCATTTTTAAAATCAACAAAAGGATGAGCATCTGCTTCAACATAGCTGTGGGTGAATAAATTCTCTTTTTAGTGCTCTTACAAGTTTAATTTATCATGGTTGAATTGTTAGAATCAGATGTAATGGTGTCTCTAGAGTGTTGGAGCTAATGTGGTTTTAAATTAAAGTCAGGAAGCTAAAAAGCACCTTTTAACTGTTTAAAATAAAATGGAATGCTCAAGGAGTCATGTTGAGACAGAGCCCAGACCGTATAATATTAAAGGGACTTGTTCGGACATGTTCTGATGACACTGAGGAGTTAGATTCAAACCATTGGGGGCGCTATATATACTATAGGCTGTAATTTAATTTTTGAGCCACTAGGGGGAGGTATTTTCACATTTGGGTGTAATGTTACTTTGATCCACTAGAGGGGGCCAATTATACAATAGGCTGTTATATTAATTTTGAACCACTAGAGGGAGGTATTTTCACATTTGGGTGTAATACTATTTATTGGGCCACTAGGGGGAGGTATTTTCATATTTGCATGTCATTTAATTTTAGAGCCACTAGGGGGAGGTATTTTTACATTTGCATGTAATGTTACTTTGATCCACTAGAGGGGGCCAATTATACAATAGGCTGTTATATTAATTTTGAACCACTAGAGGGAGGCATTTATAAGTTTTGGTGTAATAGTATTTATTGGGCCACTAGGGGGAGGTATTTTCATTTTTTGCATTTAGTTTAATTGTAGAACCACTAGAGGGAGCCATTTAGTGCCATATTTTGACAGGTGGGCGTGGCCATCAGGGGGCGTACCCTATTTCGACAGGTGGGCGTGTCCTATTTTGACAGGTGGGCGTGGTCACCAGGGGGCGTACCCTATTTTGACAGGTGGGCGTGTCCTATTTTGACAGGTGGGCGTGGCCACCAGGGGGCGTACCCCATTTTGACAGGCGGGTGTGTCCTATCTTGACAGGTGGGCGTGCCCACCAGGGGGCGTATCCCGTTTTGACAGGTGGGCGGGGCCATCAGGGGGTGGGGCTTATTGTGACAGGTGGGCGTGGCCATCAGGGGGCGGAGCTTATTGTGACAGGGCGGAGCTTGTCACGGCAGCCAGGGAGCCTGCAAAAGTGGGCGTAACCGGAAGGGGCGTAACCGGAAGGGGCGTACCCGGAAATGGGCGTACCCGGAAGTGGGCGTGGTCAGGGGGCGTACCCGGAAGGGGCGTGGTCTCATTTGCATTTTGACAGCTAGTGGTCTATACTTTCTCTAATGTAATTGCAAAATACTTAGTGCTCTCCTGTTGGCAAAAGTGTTCACTTTAATAATTGAGTTGCACATGACTTTATGTGAATTATAATTCTTTAAAACTGAAACTGAAGCTTTGAGTTCATTTTGAAGATTTGGTCACTGCATTAAAAGGGGAATTTATTATGTAGCTTTCCGGGTAGTTTCAGTTCTGAATTCAGTTCAGTAAGGCTAAAATGAATTCATTCATGTTCAGTTCAACACTTAAACATTCGTAACCAAGTTCACATCTCCATAATGAACCGGTTCACCGTTAGACAATTGATAATGCAAACACAGCTCTGGGGGGCATCCATGCTGTTTCTGAGTGTAAACACACAGGTGTATACCTATGACTGACAATGGCATGTGATGTCAGATCATTTGTGGCGGGCAGTGACGTTGTGAAACCTAAAACCCCGGTTATTTATGTCCACAAGCAAACGCTTACAACTGAGTATTCACAAAACCTCACTTTGGTGTGAGATTTTTGGAACAATCGTTTTTGATGCTGTAAATCTGCGCCTTTGTATGAACGACATGCCAAATCATAGAAAAATATCTTCGTTTTGTGAGATACACTGCTACGTGTGGGGAAGAATTAGCGAAACAGTTCCTGTTATTCAGACATTTTAAAGCTATATTATAATGCTTAACAGCCACTTTCACTCACATATAATAATAGTTTCCTTATCAGAAAACTTAACTGAGATTTCGACTGATAGGTGAGCCTTTGTGACTTTTAGCTCCTCTAATAAAATCCTTATTCTGTTTAAGCACATTAGCTGGCAATCTCCGCAGTCATGCAAATTAATTTATTTCACTTACATATCTGTAACAAAATGCAGCTGCAGCCTCTTTAATCATCATTACTGGATCTCTTGCACATGAAAAAAATAAGTTTTGCATGTTAGTTTTGAGGCAGGAATGCTCAAGTGCAGTCCTGGAGAGTTACTATCCTGCAACTTTTAGAAGCATCCCTTCTCCAGCTCACCTGAATCAGATGGTTGCTCATTACCAACCCTCTGCAGAGTTGTATGATTGAATGCCGATGAGGGAATTCAGCTGATTGATTCATGCGTGGTGGAGAAGGGATGCATCTAAAAGATGCAGGATAGTAGCTTTCCAGTACTGGACAGGTGCGCCCCCTGGTTAAAAGGACGCAGTATAGTCAAGTTTAAAGTGTGGGGAGAAACAAAGGCATACACTACCAATACCTCACAAAGATGGCAAAAAACCTTCCTCATGTGTGATGGAGCTGCAGCTGCACTGCAGCAATCAAAGTTCTGAGCTCCACTTATGAACATGTTCATACACAACACAGACTTTTTAAGTAACTTTATCAGGGGGAGGGCTCAAAAAGAATGTTTGTCATACCGGTGTTTATTCGGAAAGAAATACCACACACATACAGAGGGTTCACCATATAGTACAGCTTCAGAAATACTCTCATTTGTTGCTTCATGGGTCGTCTGTTCATCCATCCATCCATTTTCTATACCTGTCATTCCTATGCAGGGTTGGTGGGGGGCTGGTGCCTCTCTCCAGCAGCCAAGGGCCAAGAGGCAGGGTACACCCTGGACATGTCGCCAGTCCATCGCAGGGCAACACAGAGACATACAGGACAAACAACCCCACACACACCTACCTAACAGTCATGTTTTTGGTCTGTGGGAGGAAGCCGGAGTACCCAGAGAGAACATGCAAACTACATGCAGAAAGACCCCAGGTTGGGATTTGAACCCAGGACCTTCTTGCTGCAAGGCAACAGTGCTACCAATTGCGCCACTGTGCAGCCCGGTTGTCTGTTCAGTAAAGTAAAAAAAATAAAAAATAAAAATAAAAATAAAAATTTGAAGAAGAAAAGAATTGTCAGAAAGGTATTCTTCCCAGAAGCAAGTGTTTACTTCCACTTTTCTAAAGCAGGAATTACCTTAAAGCATCTTTTCGTCACTTTGACTGGCAGTAAACAGAAATTATCCCCCTGCAGCAAGACAGTACAGCTCAGAAGTCTGGCGTTTTGAAATCCTTGTCTGAGGCTAAAAAGTGCTTTTAGTGTATCTGTTTGAACTCTAAAGAGTATATTTAGCTGTAAAGTCTCTGATCTGAACAAATAACCCTGCAGATTTACTGGACACCTCAATATTCTCACGTCCATCAATGATTTGATACATCTCAGAAACGTTCTGTTGTTCATCCTCTCAAAAAAATGACCAGAAGCAGCCAAATATTTATTATGAAATAATCTGTAAAGTACTACATATATTTCGTGGAGTAGTTTCAAAAATGATTTAATTTTAAAAGCATGCCTTTTGGTCTTATAGCTTAGACTGGTTTTATATATGTTTAATATAAGCATGCAGAGCAAATGCTGCCTCTTCATTTTCAGCTTTGTTTTGTTGTTGATTTAGGATGCATACTTGATTTTTCAAAAAATAAACCTTACATGCTGTGAGGTCTTCAGCTGTTGTAAACCCGAAGGCTTTCTCTGACTGAAAGGGGGCTGAACATTACTACAGATGTGATGGTTGGATTTCCCCCAGCAAAGTTGACGGTACCTTGTTAATTTTTGCCTGATTAGTTTGGTCTGTGATGTATCTTGGGGCTCCAATCGTTAGGCCTGGCTATACAGCCAACTTTCAGCCCTGTGGAAAAATAATAATAATCAGTATCATTGGCATATCCATAGCTTTTTTAATTAATAGTTTTTGTGGACCAGTGGAGATAGCCACCAAAAGTGTTATTAGCCAAGTTTATGACAAGTAAAATAATGTTGTAATGCCTCTATGAGTATAGGGCATGGTTCATCCTGATCTGTCACCCCTTGTAAAGATGCACTAAAACCTTTATTAAATGAAAGTTGCATGATCTTACTTAAAATTCCCCCTTTCAGACCTTCAGAAAAAAATATACCAGTTGCACAATTTTTGATGAATGGCATTTCTAACAATAAATATTAAATAACTCCAGTAGCCTTTTTAACTTTAAGATGATCAGAGTATGTAATACAAACAACCAATGAGTTCCTGTTTTGCTGAGAAAGAATAAGATGTAATGGAGGCTCATTCCTGTTAGCCACTCCTCAAATACAGTGTATCTGTGGCCCGGTCCTAAAGGGCTGTGGGGCAGAGGGGAGTGCCCGCCCATTCAGATATCGGTCCACCCAAGACAGATTACAACGCCCATGAAAATGAAGTTGCAGCCATGCAATGATTTGATCCAAAACAACCAGCAGAGGGTGCTGTTTACATATAATGTGGACTTTTGGAGGCAGTAAAGAAGATACTTAGATATGGTTGTATGCCAAAATGACCATTTAATCTTGGCTTAATATAAACAAGAGCAAAGTTAGCACAAGCAGGGATAATGCTAATACATCAGTAGTCTTAGAGAGACAAGTGCAACCTTGAGTGGCATTCTGGTATACACTATACCAGTCGGTGGCGGTAATCCACCAATTTGTTATTTGCCACCAGCTAGAAGTAGAAGAAGGGGGCTGTGTAATTTGAAGGTTAATATAAGCATGCCAATGGTAGATATGAATAAATCTTTGTGAAAAATACACACAAGGAAGGGAATTATCAAGGTGTTCAGCAGCAGATTATGTTGGATTTTGGACGAAAGACTATTGAAGGGCATTTATTGGACTCTTAGATGTAAAAATAAAGTTTTTGTTCGAGATGGCTCTGTTTTGTCAATGATTTGTGGCTTTAAACTGTGAGTTGCACATTATAATCTCCGCCAGGTAATGTTTTCATGCCCGTCTGTCTGTTAGCAACATAACTCAAAAGGTTATGGACGGATTTCGATGGAATTTTCAGGAAATGTCCACAATGGGAGCGGAAATAACTGATTAAATTGTGGGATTGATCCGACATGAAACGTGCACCCACGAACCAGCGGGGCTAACCTCCACTCCTTTCTCCTCTCATCAGCGGCTGACCTCGCGTAGCAGCCACCGGTACGCTTGGACCATATGCACAGCAAATTGATCGTGCATGCCCGAATCTCCCCTCTATACTGGAAGAGCACAGCGACAGCACAAACACAGCCATGTGTTTCATTAACAGACATTTTATTGGAAAAGTACTGAAAGTTAGAATATGATAACATGGGGATGGGGGTGAGGTGAGTGGCCCTGGCCGAGGTCTGCGCTCTCCAAGTGCCTTTCTAGTTTTTCTTTTTAAGTGGAAAAGAAGAAGCTAAGCAAAAGCCATTTTAAAACGAAGACTTTTGAGGTGCTTTATAAAAGAAACCTCTGAAATCTCAGGCTTTGAGGGAGGGAGTTCCAGAGGGAGAGTGTGACAGCTGCAAAAGCTCTGTCACATTTGGTTTTTCTACGCGTTTGCTTTAGAACCAACAGGCCCTGATCACATGATCTTAATGACCTGCTGGGAATATAAGGCTACAAAAGATTTCTAACGTAGACGGGAGCTGAATTGTGCAAGGCTTTAAACATTAAAACCAACATTTTTAAATGCACTCTGTAATGGATGTAGTGGATGGGGAGCCAGTGCAGGGGTGAGATGTGAAAACTTGCAGGATCTAGTTAACAACCTTGCTGCAGCGTTCTGGACAACCTGGAGACGGTCCATAGATTTCTTACTTGAATGGGAAAAAAGTGAGTTACAGTAATCTAGATGTGATGAAATAAAAGTGTGAATTGTTATCTGCATCTCAGTTTGTGAAACAATATGACTCAACTTGGCAATGTTTTTCAAATGATAAAAACGAGAATGGACCAGCAAAGTAATATGGGCATCCAATAACAGCTCAGAATCAAAGATTATTCCAAGGTTTCTCAGTGACGGTTTAACATACTAAGCAAGTGGACTAAGACCCTCTACAACTGTTTTAGGAAGACATTTGTCTGGGGCACAAACGAGAACTTCTCTTTTAGCATAAATTTGAAGAAAATTATCGTATCTAAACATGTGCTTTAACTTTAGAGAGCAATAACAAAAAAGTTCGCAAGAACTGAAGCCATGACAAACAAGTCTGGATTTTCTTGTCGCAATGCACAGTGAGAACGTTTAGGGAGGTACAAAATCTCCAAAGCTCATCAGCTTATACCGCTGCAATTAAAAACGAATTTCTCAGTGGCTCCCTACACATTTTTATCAGGGGTGCCATGTGTGGAGGTGCTGCATTTGTGCAGACAGATTCACGCGAGCAGCATCATGCTGCACTTACTAAAAAGAGAAAAAGCCGTTTGCTTCTTAGAGATTTCTGAAGTAGCTCTTGAATGATCACATAACCTGCATGATTACCTCTCAATATTCAATGAAGCAGTCAAGTGAAGAACCCTTGAATGTTAACGCGCGGTAGCTTGTTTGCTTTGGTAATTACAGTGAGGGAACCACTGTACTTGAAGAGGAGTTGAATACATGTTCAATAACATTTTAATACAGTTTGTTGACTTTGACCTTTAGATTTAAAAAAAGAAAAATTCACTTTAATGCCTTCTGTCTTAAAGTATTCTGATAAATCACAGAAAGAATATTTTTCATACATTGACAAAATACTTTCTATTCTTTTACTTTGATGTTATATAATTAAGCTGATTCAGCAATTAGACATTCCACAACTCAAATTATTGTATAGATACTATTTCAGTTTAAATAATCAAACCAATCAAGTCTAAGTACAGCATGGAGAATTGAATCATGGGTAAAACTAAGTATCTTCTTGCTGATTCCTTAGGATTTAAGAGGGAAAGTTGCAGCCCAGTTCTGCTATTTATAGACACTTGATAACTGATCATCCCAAGTGTGACCACTCCTATAAGATAGAGTAGTTTGGTGACCTTGAGCAAAGAAAGTGTGTTAACACGATGCTAGGAGAGAAAGGAATCAGCAAGGATCTCAGAGAAGCAATCGTTGCTGCCCATCAATCTGGGAATGGTTCTAAGGTCACTTCCTGACAAATTGTTATTTATTATTTTATAGAGAGAAAGAAATGTTTCTAATAGAAATATTTCACGAAATGACTAATTCTTTATTATGGACAGAAGTCAGGGATATTAGACTACAGACTATTGACATAGAAACATATTTTATTTAGGAGACAGTAAGGCAAGGCAAGGCAAGGCAATTTTATTTGTATAGCACACATTCAACAACAGGGTAATTCAAGGTGCTTTACATGATTAGGTGATTAAAAAAAGAGGGGAAAAAAACAGAATATAACATTGGGAATTAAAAGTCAACAAAGCAAGAGAAGCATCATTAAAGAAAGAGAGCATGAACACATATGATACATATGACAATCATTTACTAAAAGGCAATTCTAAACAAATGGGTTTTTAGTCTCGATTTAAAGCAGTTCAGAGTTTCAGCAGCTCTACACTCGTCAGGAAGTCTGTTCCAGATAAGGGGAGCATAGAAACTGAAAGCTACTTCTCCATATTTGGTTCTGAGTCTAGGGATGTTTAGTAGGCTAGAGTTGGAGGACCTGAGTGGTTGGTACCGTGACAACAGGTCTTCAACATACTTTGGTGCTAAGCCATGTAATGATTTATAGACTAGTAGGAGTATTTTGAAGTCTATTCTCTGAGCTACAGGGAGCCAGTGTAAGGACTTTAGAACTGGGGTGATGTGCCTACGTTCCTGGTTCTAGTGAGGAACACGAGCGGCAGCGTTCTGGATGAGCTGCAGCTGTCTGATTGACTTTTTAGGCAGACCTGTGAAGATGCTGTTGCAGTAATCAATCCGACTAAAGATAAACGCATGGATGAGTTTTTCTAGGGCCTTTTGCGACATCAGTCCTTCAATCCTAGAAATGTTCTTCAGGTAATAGAACGCTGACCGTGTTATTGCCTTTATGTGAGCCTGGAGGTTCAGGTCTGAGTCCATTACTACACCTAGATTGACCCTGATTTTTTTGCTATCTAAGCGGTTTTAACTAGTCCTTCGCAGCTCAGAACCTGGCAGTATAAAAGACTGTGGGCGTTTCTCAATGTCAAGGAACATTGACTAGCTAGTAGAAGCTTACCACTAGCAACCCTCCAACATGGCGGAACATGTTCAGGCTTGTGTGATAACACATCAACGTTACATGTTTACCCAAAAAATTTGAGATGAGGAAGAAATGTACTGAATTTGTCTTTGGAACACCACCAGCAAAGTAATTGAAGTTAGTTAATTGTTTGAAGGACACGTAAGAATCGTGTTTCTTTTAGCCAGGGTTTCTTTTAGCAGCCAGGGACCTGAGCAACTTTTATTCACCAGAGTCTTCTAGAGGCTAATGTGAAGCAATCTTTCTGACAGCTGAATCTTGGCCCAAACAGGATCGTGAATGAACAGTGATCCCAAACACACCGGCAAATCTACAACAGAATAGCTGGACAAGATCAGAATTGAGGCGTTAGGGGGGGAAAAAAATGAATCTGCAAAAGCAAAATTTGGATTTTAACACATGAGAAGTATCAGAGCAACATGAGAATGAAGAGTTAAAAACGATATGGGACAGATCTAGGTTTAACCATTTACTTTCTTTAACTTGAAGCATCATCTTGTGATTATTAGAGGTCTTGTAGATTCATTGGAAGAAAATTTACACACCAGAGCTCTGCAGATCCTTAAATCCACAGCTAAATAATTCAGCAGGTAAAACTAATCTGGAAGAAACCGAGTGTTGTCACAACCAGGTTAGTCCACCCGTTTATCCTAAAAAATCTTGTATGTAGTACAAAATGATGATGGAAAAAAAGATTTCCTGCAGAAATATTCAATAACAACATTAAAACTGCTCAAGATTGCACCTTGGTTTGTCTTGGTTATTTTCTGTATTGACCATTTTTTACTAGGTGCCTTGTAACCTTCTAAAATGAACTTCTACTGTACAAACAACAAATGGGTTTAATGGTTTGAGTACCAGAGGTGAATCGGCCTTGATTGGTTAAAAGGTCTTAGAGTAAAAACAGAGATGAAGTAGTATCGACTAGATTAGAGAAAAACAGATTGGATAAAAGTATCTGAAAAAAATTAGATCAGGATGGAAAAGGTCTGAATGACACTTTTTTCTTTAAATCAAGTAAATCAAAATCAGAAAAACTGGTTTGCTGTTGAAGTTTGGAAAAGGCTCCAGGCGAAACTGAAGTGGCACAAATATGTCAGAGCGTTCCCATCTCACACTGAAAGCCTCATCCTTGATTTCTCCCATTTTCCAGTTCAACATTAAGTCCACTCTATGTTTCCCCATATGGAATGTTTCTGAAAAGAACAGACCAGAAGCAAACAAAGTCCCCACTGTAGGCTACACTTTAAAAACGCCCTGGCATGGCTCACGTTTTTCCTCCTTTGAGGACACATCATTTCATTTAATAAGGATAAAAAGTGACAGAAGTGGAGCAGGCCATAGAGGTAGCTCATCAACCTGTGTTGTAAAAAGCCTGGAAAAAAAGATTTATGACCACAACTCGGGCACACACGGAGCGTAGAAGACACGTCAGATTTTATCACATCAAATGTTTAACAGAGCGCCCCTGATGGACTCACTGGCTGGTAAAACATTGATTTAATCAAAGTATCTGATTCTGGTTTTCACTGCTAACTTTTCATCCTGCAGCAGGCACAGACTCACAGCATGTTGTTAATGTTCAGTGGAAAATAATCAGTTATTTAATCATTTTCTTGAAATATTTTTACATATATTTAACATTAAAATGGCTTCAAAGTTGCTTATAATGCACTCAGTGAGAAAAAAAGCATGAATAGATTTAGACACTTTGGTTAAGCACTGAACAGATGTAGCAGTTGGTTTTCAACCATTTGCAAAGGCAAAAAAGGTTTTGTTAAATAGCTACATTTAAAATGAACATGAAAATGTGTGTGCACAGAGAGGTCCAGTAAATTATGGCTGTATTTATTAATTATTTAAAGTTTACTTTAGGGGGAGTACCATTTCAGGAAATGAGCCCGTAAATCAGTGAAATATCTTTTCTTTTTCATATAACATCTGCAAAACAAACCCATATGAAAGCTGCATTTACCATCTTATGTGAGATGTAATCAAGCAACACCTAAACTACTTTTAATCATAAATATTGTTACAAATGAAGCATAGTTTAGGTGAGTGGGCATTGTTGGCACAGTTACCAATTATCCATTTTCTGTGAGGGCAACAAAGTTGTCCATTTTGTTATTTTAAAGAATTCCTTATACCTTTGGAAGAGAATTGGGCCCACAACATAACAGGTCCTTCATCATGCTCATAAGTTACCAGAGTTTTTTAAACTATCAGCCTCATGACACCAAAGCACATGATTCTTGTACAACTTATCTTGCATGTTTAGTGTTTTTAATGGGAGACAAGTACTTTCTTTACATGCTTCCCAAACAACATGTGAAGAAGAAATAGTGTCCAAGATGCCAGTCTTTAGCACTGAGATTTGCTAAGCGTTTCCCATCTCCTTCCACATACTGTATATGTGCCACACACCACCGACACAGTATCACACCTCCCTGTGTTTATGTTATCAATCCAAAGACAGACCCCACAGATGTACATGCCGTTTTTCTGACTGGACAGGTGCTGAGTGATAACTCGGGAACGGATGCCTGTGAATTTGTTTCCCCATCATCTGAATCCATCCCATGTCGCGCAGCTGTCAAAGCTGTGTTTGATAAACTGAATAATGAATGATAAGCCTGTCACTCTCAGGTTGTATTTCAGTATCAACTGATTCAACAGCTTCTGCAGGATGAGCTGATAAATATATGGTTCACACACACGCACCACATGATTTATCTCTAGTGATTGAAATATTTTCCTTTTATTGTTTTTCCTTTTGAGTCCCATTAGAAAATCATGGGTTATTCTTTCTATTTGGCCAGTTTTAACCGGGACCGATTTTAGTGTATAATCGATCGAGCCTAATTGGTTTGTTATATAAATAATTACTACGGTTGTTTGGGCTTTACAGCCGATGCAAGGTTACAGTGTGTATATAAATCACTGCCGTTTGACTTTGTTGCATCCCGCTTCGGATGCTGACTCTGTTCTCTTTAATGCTCTGCTGCAACTGATCCTGGGTCCCATGCCAGGTTCAGCTTGTGGTTTGTTGCAACTAATCAATACGGAACATCTAAGGACGCTTCAGACAGAAGCATGTCAGTGTTTACTATTTAAAATGGAAAATAATGCGAGCCAATATATCACTTGAATTAGATTTCTTTAATAACTCTGACAAGGATGTTGGCTAATGTTGCAATAACTGTACAGTTTGAGTTACTACATGGTGCTGCATTTACAGTATTGTTTCTCTAATGGATAACTATTTAGCAAATTAAAATGAAGAAACCATAAAAAAGCAACACTTCTTTAGAGGAACATAAGGAACTTCTGTGATTAGGCTGCAGCATCATCTTCTGAGAAAAATCAAGTTGTGGAAACACATGAAAATCCTTTCTTGCTTTAGAATCTCACATCCTGCAGGTACAGATCTGAATGTGGACTCTCAGCTGCTTGATGTGTTTGTAAACCGAAAATGATTCTTTTTTTTTTCTTACACATTTCTTCAGAAATTTTAGAGACATTTAATCTACAATACCTGTTTTTTGTTATGTTTTTTTGTTTTACTTTATGAAACTGAAATAATTTAAACTTTAACAGCATTTAATAGGTTAATAGCACTTATAAACAGTCAGTGCCACATTCCGCCATACAAATGTGCACACATTCATACACCAATACTGAGCTTGGTAGGCAACTTGGGGCTAAGTTGTCTTGCACAGAAGTACATCAGCATGTGACAGGAGGAAGCTGGAATTGAACCTGTGACCCTGTAATTGTAAGATAACTGCTCTGCCCACTGAGCCAAAGTCACGCTGTTTAAATAATCCTCTCACTTATACAAAATAAGGAGTTTAGGCTGATTGGATGCTACTGGTAGCCATGTGGATGTCAACCGGTTTTTCTCTATTATCAGTGATGTTTACATTCACCTTGACATTGTTTCCGAAGAGTCATTCAGTTCAGTGCAGAGCGTGTTAAGGACCTTATTGCTGTTGAAAGATGCATTTGCTGACAAAGTTCTGGTTTGGTCCATCTTTCTTTTTCTACTGTAGCTGTGTGGAAAACCATGAATGGGTTCAGTGATAGCTGGGGGTCCTGTTTTGTTTTGGTGCCATTTTTTATAGTTGTGCTGCAGGATGTTGCACTGCGCTCTGAGTTCTGATGTGTTCAGGTAGAAAACAGCTGTATGGAGAGGGCTGTACCGAAACATGTGAGTACATGTACCATTACACCACTAATATTTAAAGAACATGTGATTCTTTTAAGATTTGCCACCTGGATGTTTGCCTGTATCTGCCTCATTTATGCCAACAAGGCTACCTCAGTGATAGCATGTTTTTGTATTTCTGATGTCTGAAAGTTTGCCTGCCTGCTGGGCCTCAATCCAAACGTAATTACATCCAATCAGAGCAACCTGCTGACTCTGGAGCTCTCAGTGGTTAGCATTTCAAAACAATTTTAAATTTTCATAACTACTAAGAGTTAAGAAAAGGCTCTTTGAGGAGGAATGCACACTTTTACCCTAACACTGAGGCTGGGGGATCAGAAAACTGTACACTGGAGAAATTACTGGGAAATTTGGCAAATGAATAAATCAGAAGAGCATACCTGCTGTGTCATGTTCAGGCTCTTCTCTAAAGCTCGTTTTAGAACGAGAAGAAATGGGATTTAAGGGACTTTGATTGCGGCATGTTTGTTGGTGCCAGATGGGCTGGACTGAGGGCTTCAAAAATTGCTGATCTACAGGGATTTTCACGCACAGCCATGTCTGTGCTTTACAGAAAATGATCCAAAAAAAGAAGAAAAATGCCTGTTTTTTTCAGAGGAGAATTCGCAGATTGGTTTGAGCACTGGGTCCGTTTTCTTTCAGTTAAATATTCACACCAAAATTGGACAATAACAGATTGGGAAAATATTGAGTCAAAATCCCAGCTGCAAAATTCAAATAGCCCAGTCAGCATTATGCATAAACAACATAAAACCATAGTTATGTTTAATTCCTTCCTGACTGCCAGTGGCAGTATAAGCAGAGTGGATATGTCCCCTCGTTCTCCGCCTAGATCTAGTTTTAATGTAAACAAAGTTGTGTACGCGACACGTAACCCACCTGGGCGTGCGTCTATAAATACCACACGGGGGCTACATCCGGTCTCTTTGATCTTCTCACAGTTTACCCTGCGTGCATCACTGGACAGGAAGAAAATTGTTTATACAAGAATCTGATTTGCACCCTTTTGTTTTATTGAAGTTCTCACTCAGACTGCCTGGTGTTGTGCTTGCCTGTATTTCCCACATCTGTGTAGGAATGTTGGCATGCACGTTGTGTGGGGCTCTTCTCCAGGTGGAGGACGGTCGTGAGCTGTGTCCCAGATGCTTAGGCATGGGTCACCTCAGAGAGGCTCTGACTGACCAGTGTATGAATTGCAAAAATTTGACACCGTCTGTGACGGAGGACAGGCTGTGTCACGTGGAAGGCCTCCTGCTACCCTCAGGGATGCCTTGGCTGTGTTCCAGGAGGCAGAATACACCAGCGGGTGATCACGGTGTCCCGAAGAGGAAGAAGGCCAGGCCAAAGCACCCCACTCGGCATGAGGTCGATTCCTTAAAAGCCAAGGTGAAACAGCTACAGCCTAGTTTATAAACTCAGCAAAAAAAGAAACGTCCCTTTTTCAGGACTGTGTATTTCAACAATAATGTTGTAAAAATCCAAATAACTTTACAGATCTTCATTGTAAAGGGTTTAAACAATGTTTTCCATGCATGTTCAATTAACCATAATCAATTAATCATCATGCACCTGTGGAATGGTCGTTAAGACCTTAACAGCTTACAGAAAGTAGGCATTTAATGTCACAGTTCTAAAAACGCAGGACTTGTCTACAGACTGTGAAAAACACCCAAAGAAAGATGCCCAGGGTCCCTGCTCATCTGCGTGAACGTACATTAGGCATGCTGCAGGGAGGCATCAGGACTGCTGATGTGGCTAGGGCAATAAATTGCCATGTCCGCACTGTGAGACGCCTAAGACAGCGCTACAGGGAGACAGGAAGGACAGCTGATCATCCTCGCAGTTGAAGACCACGTGTAACAACACCTGCACAGGATCGGTACATCCGAATATCACACCTGCGTGACAGGTACAGGATGGCCACAACAACTGCCCGAGTCACACCAGGAACACACAATCCCTCCATCAGTGCTCAGACTGTCCGCAATAGGCTGAGAGAGGCAGGACTGAGGGCTTGTAGGCCTGTTGTAAGGCAGGTCCTTAACAGACATCACCCGCAACAACGGCGCCTATGGGCACAAACCCACCTTCGCTGGACCAGACAGGAGCAGCAAAAAGTGCTCTTCACTGATGAGTCACGGTTTTGTCTCACCAGGGGTGATGGACGGATTCGTGTTTATCGTGGAAGGAATGAGCGTTACACCGAGGCCTGTACCCTGGAGCGGGATCGATTTGGAGGTGGGGGGTCCGTCATGGTCTGGGGCGGTATATCACATCACCATCGGACTGAGCTTGTTGTCATTGCAGGCAATCTCAATGCCTTGCGGTACAGGGAAGACATCCTCCTCCCTCATGTGGTACCCTTTATGCATGCTCATCCGGACATGATCCTCCAGCAGGACAATGCCACCAGCCATACTGCTCGTTCTGTGCATGAGTTTCTGCATGACAGCAATGTCAGTGTTCTGCCATGGCCAGCGAAGAGCCCGGATCTCAATCCCATTGAGCACGTCTGGGACCTGTTGGATCGCAGGGAGAGGGCCAGGGCCATTCCCCCCAGAAATGTCCAGGAACTTGCAAGTGCCTTGGTGGAAGAGTGGGGTAACATCTCACAGCAAGAACTGACAAATCTGGTCCAGTCCATGAGGAGGAGATGCACTGCAGTACTTCAAGCAGCTGGTGGCCACACCAGATACTGACTGGTACTTTTGATTTTGAGCCTCCCTACATTCAAGGACACAATATTCTATTTATGTTAGTCACATGTCTGTGAAACATTTTTAGTTTGTCTTATGGTGTTGACTCTTTTAGTGTTCATACAAATATTTACACACATTAAGTTTACTGAAAGTAAAAACAGTTGAAAGTCAGAGGACAATTCTTTTTTTGCTGAGTTTACTTCTCCATCTGCGGAGGTGCAGAGACATGCAGCACCATTATCTGTCGACCCAGGGGCTGTCCGGCCAGCATGCAAGCACAGACGGAGTAGAGCCTCAGTCGAACGCAACGATGAGCGCAGTCTGTGATTGGTCAGCCCAACATTAGCCCAAGATCCTTTCACCAGAAAGGTGCTCTATACTCGATGTAATTAGTAGTCAATGCAGCCTTTGGGCATTAGATCCTTTTTATTGCAAGGCCTTTTCATCTAATATGGTCTTTTGATGATTTTTGAACACCAGGAGTTGTAGAGAACAACAAAACAGTGTTTGTTTGCTTATAAGGGATTTTAGAGTATTCATTTTAACTCAGTCAAAATGTGCTCTCCGTCAGCCATTGCTCCTTGAGTGGATGTGCGTTTACAACCTGAATCAAATAAACTGTCGTCGACCAGAGACATCATTGCAATGGTAGGTAGACCCCTCAGAAAAGGTCTGCACCCCCTACTGTCTTGGCGAAGAATTGCTTTGCAACACTGACACACCAAGGGAGAAGTATAAAAGGAAACCGTCTCTGTCAATATGTTTGCGTGTGAGTACAAACATGCTGACGGAGAAGTATGAACTAGGCTTAAAGGCTTTATTGAGGCCTCCAGCTCCTATGCCTGCCTTCCACAGACTGCCTGGGAGTCGGGTGAGGATCTGGATAATATGATTGCCGTGAGGTTCTCCAATTCTGAGTTTCAAACCCTCGGGGAGGACTGTGGCCTTTCTCCGGACCTCCAGGGTCAGGGGGCTAAGCCCCTGAGTATGGGGGGCAGCGACGGTTCGGGGACTTCCCACAGGAGTTCAGTGAGCTCTGACTCCCTCAGGTTCCGGGGGAGGAACCTGGCCCATTGCAGGCCATTATTATGGAGGCCCTGGCCAGGATCGGGCTGGGTGACGCTCCTGCAGCCCGTCCCATGGAGACCCTTGTTTCTGCCGGGCTCTGGTGGCCCTTCCGTTTGAGGTTAAACATTGCTGGTCAGAACCCAGGCTGTTCTCCCACTCTGGTTGGGATGCAAGGACCCTGGCATCTATGGACAGTCCAAGGGCTATGGTCTGAACCGCATGCCCCCCTGAGATCACTGCATTGCCTTACTGGCTCCCTCTCCAGACGAGGCTTTGAAAGGAGAAGGTCCACTGTCTGACTGTGCCGTGCTGGGTGACTGACAGCTTCTTGTGCCGCACCTACGACATTGTGGCTCGTTTGGCTCAGAGGGGCAGTTCTTTCTCGTGTGACACTCTGTAAATAGCACATGGGGGCTACATCCGGTCTCTTTGATCTTCTCGCAGTTTGACTTGCGTCCTTGACTGGACACCATGTCAGCCCCACCATGCCAGCAGAAGCATATCTCTGGTGCATGGTGGCCCAAAATAAAACATTGCTAAGTGAAGCTAACGCTATTAGCCTGGGTGCTGCAAGCTAGCTTTACTGTTTTTTTTTACAACCCACATATTACCTTGATTCTAATCTTTTATATCATTATTTCAACAAAGTTTGTAATTAGCAGATGTTAGACAACAATACTTACAATGAACAGAATCCTGTCTGCATAAAGCTGAGCCTCTGATCCATCTGCGATCGTGTCTGAAGCAGAGGCTGACAACGGTCCAATGAAGCTGTAAGCACCAAAGGCACCCAAGGCGGGTGTGAGTCACACCTGATTATTGCTTCGGTTTCCCATGTTAAACTCCATCACATGGCTGGGATTTTAATCCTCCAGTCTGAAGTGAGTGCCACTAACGATCGTGTTTTTCATAGCCAGAGCAGAAGCTAAGTCCAGACTTCAGCTGCACAAAATGCGCCCAGACACGGGAGATAGTGGCTATTTGTTTTTGGAAACCTGTAGACTCGATGTCCTGACACACTGGTGTTTGTACAGCCTCCAAAAACAACAATTTATAATCTTAAGAACAATAAACACAATCCAAAACGAGTGAACATATTGACTCTCTATAATACGACTGCTCGACCTGATAAGTACCTGCTGGGCTGAGGAAGCGCGTAGCATATGTATGACTCCTCCCTCTTACATTACACCTCAAAATTACGAAACTATTATATTAAACTTTGTATACATGCATTTTAGAAAAATGTTACCTGCATTATGCTCTTTAAGGCAGCTCTGATGCCAAAAAGTGCTCCAACCCAGTATAAGGAAGGTGTATTTATAAAAGTGGACTGTGTGTTTATATTTGCATGTAAAATTTAAGGTTTTATTTTTGACTTAATGGTCTTTGCTTCTGCAATAACCAATAGCTTATTTAGAGGTATTCCTCTCTAGGTCAGGGCCACACAGAATGGTCTTTACGTGTATGGGTGCTACAACCACACTTCAGGGTAGAGTTAATTTTTTATTGGTTGCCATTTTATTTTCGTTTTGTGACATGCAGGACCATAATGCAGGTAAACAGACTGAACATGGGGGTAGTAGTTGTTCAATGTTTTAAAAATCAAGCAGCAATAGAAGGATATAAAGTAAAAACAAAAAAAGAGAGCAAAGATCTCGAGGAGTATATGTACCGGGGTGGGTGATTGTAGAATAAGAGCCAGGTGTGTGATTACTGATGGGCTGCAACCAGGGGGGACACAGAAACCAGGAACTATAGAGTCACAGAAACATAACCTGATCCAACACAATATATGATTCAAAAGGCAAAAATAACACAAAATCCTCAACCCACGTCAATTTGTGATCAAACCAGTAGGAGCTGGTGCAAAACAAGCCTGGGGAACTAAATGTACCTGCATGTTAAACAGGTTCCAGCAGTCTTACCCTGACGCCAGGGTCTCTAGCTTGGTGTCCAGCTTAATTGGTTGATGCAGATACAAGTGAAAAAGAAATGTTAGGGTGCAGTTGTAACTGACGTGGCCTTGCAAAACATATACAGATAAATTAAAATCTTAAAATGGAAAATGTAAGGTGTAACACAATGTATTTATCTTTTATCCAACATGTTTTTGCTTTTAATTTCATTTAAAAGTAAGTAAGTAGGATGACCCAAATGTCCGCTTTTCCAAGGACATTTCCAATTTTCATGTTCCATTTACGCGTCCGGGGGGCATTGATTTCTAACCACATAGAGATAGAACACTTTAAATATGTATCTAGAAAAAGATGATTAACTAGAAAAAATAAAGATATTGTTTGCTATTCTTTTTTTTAAAGTCCGGCAAACCTGAAAGACCCCTGTTATGTTTCAAATCTGCAATGATTTACAGATCCCCTTTCTACAGAACTTACTCTTCGTTGCATGTTTCATTGAAACATTGCATGCTTAGTTTATTGTTGTGCAGATAAAAATGAGAAAATAAAATCTTCTTTGCTATTTCAATTAAAACAATTCATTTCATTCATGCAAATCTTAGAATCTGACACACCGAATAAAGCTGCTGCATCTCAGAAAGTGAGCAATCAATTTCAGCTGTGGCCACCAGTAAGAAAGCAGCTCTTCTTTTCTAGTTTTCAGTCCTCTGACCACTTTTGTTCAACAATACTTGAAAAAGAAGTTATACTGATGCAGCGGAAATGTTAAAGGGTAATCCATTCTATTATGGTTGACGAGACAATGAAAATCATTACTGTAATTACTGCTGAAGGAAAAGAGCGACATCTATAAGATTAGCAGATTTCAAAGCAGTTTGTGGCCTGAGGTCAGATTTGGAGGAAAATCTGCCAGAGTGCTGTATGTCATGAAGCAGGAAGTTTGTAGGTGCATTTCTTCAGAACCAAGTCAGGCTTTGGGGAGCAAATCATTTCTAATGTGTTTATCGTCGTCAGTGAAGCCACAGGCTCTAAGGAGGTAGTGGAAGAGGAGGAAGATGAGTCAGCATCAGAATACAGAAATGCTGCAGATCAACATGCTGTCCAGTTTTTGTAAACAATCTCCTCTCCATCTTGTGTCAGTTTTATGTCTCTTCAGCATTTTTTTCTGGTTTCGTGACACCCTCTCCACCCCCCAAAGCAATGACCCGCATCAGGAATCCAAAAATACCTCATTTCTTTAGGATCGACTTCTGCCTCGCAGTGGGCCAACATCAAATAAAATGCTGAAGTGGTTCTGACTCGGTGGTCTCTCTCTGGAATTGGCAGCTCTAACTCACTGGATGTTTAAGCTTCTTATACGTCAACTAATTCAGCAGCAAAATGTAGATTTTAACCCCATTCAGGAGGAGTGTGACTATAAAAATGATCTTCTCTCTGGATAAAAGAATAATGTTATCGTTTGTTTCATTGCATTTTGTTTTGATTTAGTTGTAATTTTTATTTTTTTAACTTGTCTTTCATAGAGTTTTTGTAAAATACAGATATTTTGTCTTATTGGAGTTTGATTTTTCCTGTCATGACCAACACCAGCAGTGTAACTAAAGTAAAATAAAATCTAAAAAAGCCATAAATCACCTGAGGAGCTCCAATAGTAATGTGACTGTCTGCGGTACCTTGCAAAAGTATTCATACCCACTGAAATGTTTCCCATATTTACAGGCTTTTAGTGGTATGTCCACTGTCTAGAGTCTAGACCATGGGTGTCCAATTGTGAAGGAGAAGGAAAATGATACATGGTTTTCACATCCCTTCTTTACACATAAAAATCTGAATGGTGTGGAGTGCATTTGTATTCAGCCCCACCGAGTCAATACTGTAGAACCCCCCTTTTGCTGCTATTCCAGCTGTAAGTCTTTTGCATACGTGTCTCTACATCTACACAGTGAAATGTGTGCTCATTCTTCTTTACAAATTATCTCAAGCTCAGTCAGATTGGATGGAGAGTGTATCTTAAGATCATTTTCAAGTCTTGCCACAGATTCTTTAATGGATTTAGGTCTGGACTTTGATCTAAACCACTTTGACCAGCTTCCCAGTTCCAGATTGTCTCATCTGACCAGAGTACCATCTACCACATGTTTGCTGTATTCCCTTCCCCACATGAGTTCCGGCAAACTTCAGTTCAATTCAGTTTCTTAATGTAGCACCAATTCACTGCACATGTCGTTTCAGGGCACTTGACAAACAAAAAGAAACAGGAAGGATCTTTGGCCACTCTTCTGAAACTTTGAATAGGATCTGAATGCTCATGAATTCATTCTGAGTGTAAACTCCTTCTCAGTCATGGCCATCACAAGCACCTAGGGGTGTAACAGTACATAGAAATCACGGTTCGGTACGTATTTAGGGTTTTAAATTCGCGGTTCGGTATGGTTTGTACAGACAAAAAGAAATACAAATTTTCATGTGACTTTTTTTTTTTTTACTTTAATAAGCATTAAACAAACGTTTTTTCCTGAATTCCTTCCTTTTCTGAAATTAATAGGATTTTATTATGTTCTATAACTTTAAAAAAGTTGAAAGTAATGGTAAATGGAGTGAACCTATGTAGCACTTTTCTAGTCATACTGACCACTCAAAGCACTTTACACTGGAGCCATGTTCACCCATTGACACTCACAAACATTCAAACACAGATACAGAGCTCCACTTTGGGTTAAGTGGCTTTCCAGGAGGACCATCAACATGTGACAGGAGGAAGCTGGAATTAAACCTATGACCCTCCAATTGCAAGACAACAACTCTACCTACTGAGCCACAGTTTCACAGTAGAACACTTGGAGTTGTTTTCATATTTTTGACAACCTAGTCTCCCAGCTGTACTTGAATGCAGCATTGGCAGCTGTTGGGAAAATTCCCTCTCATCAACAGGGATTTCTCAAACTTGCTTTTTATCCAAAATAAAAAGTTTGTGCTGATTGGATGCTACAGGTAGCCATGTGGAAGTCAGCCAGTTTTTCTTTAGTATCAGTGATGTTTACATTCAGCTTGACATTGTTTCAGGTGAGTCATTCGGTTCAGTGCAGAGCGTGTTATGGACCTTATTGCTGTTGAAAGATGTGTTCATTGACAAAGTTCTAGTTTGGTTCATCTTTCTTTTTCCACTGTAGCTGCATGTGAAACTATTAATGTTCCCAAATAGCAGAATTCAGTGATAGCTGGGAGTCCTTTGTGTTTTGGTGTCGCTTTTTAAAGTTTTGCTTTGCTCTGAGTTCCCCACATAAACATTCTGCACGTGTTCAGGTAGAAAACAGCTGGATTCATTTGCTACATGTGCCGAAAAATACAAATACAGGTACCGTTCCATCCCTACACCTCTAATATAATTGTTGTGCTTTGTGGTGTTTTATTATTAAATTTCGCATTGCAATCTTTAATGTTCTGTAGGCTTTTAGTTTGGTCTGCAGATGTTTTGCCAGGCTTTTCAGTATGAACCTGTGATGATAAATTATGCAGGCAGGTACGAGTCAAATAAATAACAATTGTTGTTGGATAAAAATTATGCTGACTGTTCCCATGTTTTATTTACTTCTAAGCAAAACCTAATTTTGTTTTTATTGCACATTAGAGGATCCTTTTTATTTGGATTTCCAGGACAGAAAAGTGTTCTTCACTTTGGATGTTGACAAATCCAGCCTCTCTTATTTTTCCTTCCGACATCACTTGCATGAAAGTATATCAATCCTGTTCATGCTCGTGATTCTCTAGCCAGGAGCCCCTCAGCTCATTTTCCATTTTCAGGTGTCCATACATAATGCAGCAGGTCCCTTCATCAAAGTGAAAATGGCTCCCAGGCAAAGGGCAGACCAAAGGTTTAGATACAGAGCAGCACAGAGGCTTCTTTTAACCAAATGTCGACAGGCCTGTATGATTGCTCAAAATACATTTCTTTTCTATTTGGGTCAATAGTGTGGGTAAATATTTTTAAAAGAATAAGAAACTGATCTTTGTCTCTTAGTGCATCTGTTTTCAGATGTTAAAAGGCACGGCAGGGAAGGCAATTCTATTTGTATAGCACACTTTCAACAACAAGGTAACTGAAGGTGCTTAACATGATTAGGTGATAAAGTAAAAACAGCAATAAAGCATAAAACACACACAGAGCTTATGACACATCAAAGCATTACTCAAAGGCAGCTCTAAACAGGTGGGGTTTTAGCCTTTATTTAAAAGAACTCAGTGTTTCAGCAGCTTTGCAGTTGTCTGGAAGTTTGTTCCAGATTAGAGGAGCATAGAAACTATGAGCTGCTTCTCCATGTTTGGTTCTAATTCTAGGGATGCTGAGTAGACTGGAATTAGAGGACCTGAGTGGTCTGGGGGGTTGGTATAGTAACAGTAGATCTTCAATATACTTTGGTGCTAAGCCATTCAATGATTTATTAACTAGTAAAAGTATTTAGAAGTCTATTCTCTGAGCTACAGGGAGCCAGTGTAAGGACTTTAGAACTGGGGTGATGTGCTCTACTTTCCTGGTTCTAGTGAGGAACAAGAGCAGCAGCGTTCTGGATCAGCTGCAGCTGTCTAATTGACTTTTTAGGCAGATGTTGGAAGACACTGTTGCAGTAATCCATCCGGCTAAAGACAAACGCATGGATGAGTTTTTTAAGGTCCTGTTCTGACATCAGTCCACTAATCCTGGAAATGTTCTTCAGGTGATAGAAGGCTGACCTTGTTATTGCCTTAAGTGACCCTGGAGGTTCAGGTCTGAGTCCATTACTACGCCTAGATGTCAGGTCTGGTTAATAGTTTCTAGCTGTATTAACTGAAGCTGTGTGCTGACTCTTGATTGTTCCTCTTTAGGTCCAAAAATAATTACTTGAGTTTTGTTTCTGTTCAGCTGGAGAAAGGTATTGCACATCCATCAATTGATTTGTATTTACTTAGGGTTTGGCTGGGTTCAAAGTCACCTGGTGACATTGTAATGTAGAGCTGAGTGTCATCTGCATAGTTATGGTAGCTAATCTTATTGGTTGTTATAATATTGGCTAGTGGGAACATGTAGATATTAAATAAGACTGGCCCCAGGATGGAGCCCTGGAGCACCGCACATGTGATTTGGGAAAAGGAAAAATGCTTCTTATCCATCGGTGGTAGAGAAAGATTATTTCAATCGTGTGGGAACAATCAGGTGAGAACATCTAAAACATGCAAGGAAATTAGATTATAGGGAATAAACTCCCTGTTGGTTATACTGCAGTTCGTTCTTATATTTTCTGTTCTTATGCTGCACAAACTGTTAGCTTCCTGAGTTGCAATCACAAGAGGGGAAGTACGTTTCACTTCAGCTTTAAAGTGGTTTATTACTAAGTTTTCTTTTAACAGAAACATAAAAATCAAAGTATTAATTCAGAAAAAAGTGTCTTGGTTAATCTCAAAAATCCAGTAAAATTGGTTTGAGTGTCCTAATTTTACCTCCAAAAAAGCTGAATAACCAGAGAGTTGGAAATGGAGGCATTTTATTTTTTTTTTAAAGCGTGTTTCTGTCAGGTTGTGGTTTCAAAGGAGGACCCAAATGCAGAATGTAAATGAACTCAGATTTAATTAATAATAAACTTACAGTAAGCACAAGCAAACCAGGGAACATAGGGACCAGGGAACGCGGGAAGACAGACCAGGGATGAACAGGGAACGCAGGAACCAGGAAGGGAGGAATGACAACGAACCAGCGAGTAGTGACTGAAGGAGAGGTGAATGTATACTGAGGAGGGAATGAGGAAGTGACAGAGAAGACCAATGACCAATTAGTGAGAGCAGATACAGGTGAGAGGGAGAGAGCAGGTGGAAATAATGAATAACTGGGACAGAAGGTAGAATGGCTAGGGAGACAGAAAACTCTGAAGAAACTATAAAGCAAAGATAATATGTCTGGGGAGGAATCTTTAAGGAAACCGTGGAGAACAGAAGGGAGAAATAAATAAGGAAACTATCTAAAGAGAAATACAAATAAGAAGGAGGACAAAGGGTGAAAACATCTAAGAACAATGAGAAATACAGAAACAAGAAAGTGCAGAAATAACTAGTAAAGACAAAGAATAACTAAACATAATAATAGAACTAAATAAGGAAAATAACTAACAAAACACAAACACCTGGGAACTATGACAGTTTCTTGGAAGCTTTATTTGTTCAATTCTGATAGTCTTGCATGAAATGTCTGCAGCAGT
The DNA here is from genome assembly GCA_963556495.2 of Valencia hispanica. Lineage (NCBI taxonomy): Eukaryota > Metazoa > Chordata > Actinopteri > Cyprinodontiformes > Valenciidae > Valencia > Valencia hispanica. The sequence continues at coordinate 42,432,046 of OY747719.1, read as the reverse complement.
TAAATCTAATACGATTCTGTGATACTGCAGAGAATGAAAACCAATTTGTGCTATTTTTACTATTTTGAATTTTTTTATGAGTTTGAGTTTTGGCTCATTAAACAAAGTTTGGTCAGACTCTTGATGTTTATCGCTTTGATTGCCCAGCTCCTGTTTTGTTAAATATTTCCATGGCTTGTATTTCATGCAGCTTTGGTTGTATTATTTGGCTTTTTCATTTTAATTCCAGTAGTTGCTAGTTGTAGACTCTGTTTGATTACCTTTGTTATCTGTTCTCACCAGCAGGTGTCTTCAGCGAATCTCACCTGCTGCTTCTGATTTGTTGTCCACTCACCTGTTTCTTCTCAACTAATCAGCTTTTGTGGTTCTGTTTTTGATTATTCCATTTAATGTGGAAATTCAGTGGAAATATATCAATATAGTCATGCAAATGTGATATATTGTCAGTTTTTAACATTTAAAAATATCCATTTGTAATATAAATAAAAAACGTGTTTGGGTTTTTGATTAGTTTTCCAGATTTTGTTTAACCCAAATGTACAGAAGCTGTATTTTACTTTGACTCAAGTCTTTTTGCATGATATTCTCAGACAACGGCTTCTGAAGCAGAAACGTTTGCTACGACTTCCATGATGATTTGTTTTGATGAAACCCTAATGTGCAGACCTAAGCTGACCTCAGGCACTTTTACCTTCTCCTCTCTCACACAGTGCCAACATATTTTTCCCCCACTTTTTTTAGTTTAGAGTCTGCTTGAAGCAATTTTCATCAGCAAGCACTTCGGTTCAGAATGTAATCTCGCCTTGATGTTGGACCGCAGCCAAATTATGACTCAGACACATAAGCAGTGGACTGTAAATATAATAATTGTGTCCAGCCTTCTAGGAAATACTGCTGCACTGGACTCAGATGCTGCACGCCAACCTGCATGAACACAGACTCATTTCCCTCTGGGCTTGTGCTGCAGTGCAACTAAAATAGACCGGACCGTTTCCTACTTAATATGCGATTAGAGGCAATTTGCAAAGGTAATCTAATGAAAACGGACAGGAAACTTGCAGAGGTAATTTTGTGTTAACAGGATCTCAATGTTTTTCTATGTAGTTTAACTCATTGTGATTTAGAGTGTCTGGTCGACTGTTTGATAAAACACAAGAAGTTTGAAATAATTACCTTTAGGAATCTTTTTGACGTCAAGATTTTCCTCTTTATATGTCAGAGAGAGATGATTTTATGAAGTTGTGTAAATTAAAAGCTTTGGCCATTTTTCTGGTTCATTAAATGCATTATATGTAAATGGAGACATCTTTTTTTAACTTCCAAACTATAACCACTTTATAATTTATAATTCATAATTTATTTATTTAAAATGGACAATGCACATTAATGAACATAACAATGTAAATATGCCAGATTTAGCCAGTGGCTAATTTTCATCTGTAGTCCCTGGCAGATCAAGAAAAGAAATAGAAATACATAGTAACAGGCAAGTGGAAAGATCATCCACACAACATGAAAGTCAAACATAAAACAAGAATAAAAGTCAGTCAACAAGGAATACAAAAGGAATAGAAATAAAACATTTATATATTTTTGTTACTTTATTTCAATGTTATAAATATTGCCTTAGCTATGTAGCTTTAGATTTAAAGTAACAGAAAAAAATATGAATGTTTAATGAGCAACCCAACCAGAGTACTGAATTGAATTGGATAGAGAATCTGTGGAAGGAGCTGATGATTAGGGTGATGGCAAGGAGGACATCCAACCTCAAAGACTTGAAACCCATCACCAAAAAGTTGTCAAAATTATTGTGGAAAATGCTTAAAAGCTTTCATAAGAAGAGCCTCATTGCTGTGATGCCAATAAAGTTTTTTTCTACTAAACGTTGAGAATTGTTTAAATAAATAAATAGATTTATTTTCTTCAAAATACTTGACACTATTGCATTGATAAGTGTCCGGTTACCTTTATCTGTCTAAATCTGCCTGGGGTAATAATACTGTAACTTTAGGTTTAAATTCTTAGTTTTTTAGGTCAGTGTTTACTTACTTGCTCATGCATTCATAATTTGTCCTACATGTTCCTTTTTTTATGTAAAAAGACAAATAAAGACTACAAAAGGAGGAGTATCTTTTAAAGTCAGTTTCTTTTGAGAGAGTTTTGTTAGCCTTTAAAGATGATGTGCTGTTTTATTTGGGTTTTTTTTCATTTTGTTTACTTATTTTTGAGGTTAGATGCAACCTAAGGCCTTAAGTTTTTATGGGATTATTTACTAGAATATGGTTTTGATAATATTTTGTCTGTAGTAATTGTCTTTAAAGACAAAAGCAATACAAATGGACATACTGATGGTGTTTAGCAGCAACCTCAAAATATGAACCTCAACATTATTTCTGCACCTGACCCCTGCCAGGCTCCGTGCAGAGATTAAGGGAAGATTGTTGAGTGTTTTTATCATTCTATTCCTCCAGTCTGTCAAACGGATTCTGCAGGATTCTGGGTTGATTGGGCAGAATGTTTCTCAAAAGACATTCAATGATTTGGTTTATAATAATAGAACATTTTAATTAACCTAACCTTAACCTATTATCAATTCAAAGACGCAAACTCTCTGAGGATTAGTATTATTTGTTCTGATGAATAAAGCATATGTTTGCGGGAGAAACAGAAAGGCTTTCACAATCTTTAACAACTTTTATTTTCAAGAATTAAAAAATAAAAAAGTCATCAAAAAAGGTGAAAAACGTGCTCTTGACTCCAAGCCCTCCGCCCTCGGACTGTATCAGGATATTGTCGACCGTGGCCTTATTAGCATTCATTTCTGGAGAGTAGAATTTAAATCATTATTAAATTAGAATTATTACCGTATTAATCCATTCATAGCAGCACACACGAGGCACTTTCATCCACACAAATACAGTGCACAGAAAGCACTTTTCATACAGGGAATTTAATACTTGTCACATTATTATACACTATATATACAGTCAATGTTACACACATGTAAACATATTGCAGATTAGACTAGGCTAATAAACATCCTCCACTCAGCTTTACATAAATTTTGACAGCAATCTGTCTCGAGACTCTTTTTTTGTCCAATTGTCTTCGATGTCACGTTGTGATTTTCAGTTTAAATTGCTGTATTTCATTTGACTGTAATTATAGTCACACTACATTTTAATAATTATTTAAAGTTATGAATTCTTACCTTATGAGATTGGGGAAAAAGAGAGCCGTCAGAGGTGAACAGATGGCTGCAGTAGAATGAAGCGGGAGTGCTATATATATATATATATATATATATATATATATATATATATATATATATATATATATATATATACATACAGTCAATGAGCGGATTAGCCTTTAGCTAAGCTAGCCAAGTTTAGCAACAGAGCTAAAGGCGCGGGAGCAGAATGGGCGGGATTACGACAGAAATACACGCCACGTGAGGGCCAAGCAGGGCCGAGTCTACTGTGAAGATCCCGCCCTTATGCCCTTTATAGGAACATGCTTCGTCACAACTGTGGAGGAGGAGTCTGTAAATCCGCCATGATTTCCCCCATGAACGTGGTCATTGTGGTAAACGGGGACAAGTGCGGAAACGCTGTCTATTATATATACAGTCAATGGTTTAGAGGGCCCGATGGCGCCAGTGTTTGGCAGCCTCGTTTCTGTCAGTGTGCCCCAGGGTAGCTGTGGCTACACAGTAGCTTACCATCAGCAGTGAGTGAATGTGTGCATTAATGGGTGAATGACTGAATGCAGTGTGAAGCGCTTTGGGCTCCTTAGGACTAGATAAAGCGCCATACAAGTACTGACCATTTACTTGTAAGAGCTTTTAAAACTAAAACTTTTCATCCCCCACTATTTTCCCATATAAACCATATTTGTCTGTCCCTCTGCATCCTTATTTAGTTCTCTTTTTGTGCTTGTTTTTGCTTCTAACAGGACAGTTTTCCTGCCAGATTTGGAGGGATCCACTTTGTAAACCAGCCCTGGTACATCCATGCCCTCTACACTGTCATTCGACCCTTTCTCAAAGACAAAACAAGGAAAAGGGTAAGTCATATGGGTCAAGATTTTAAAAAGTGAGAAAATGTCTTTAAACATTGATTGAAAAACAATAACTTAAATGGCAAGGATCAAGACATAAAATGTCTGGTCTTCAATACACAACAAGTTGCAGACTCATCATTTATCCAAGAAAGCACAGCCGAATTGGGAAAGCTTTTGCAAAGACCTATGGACAACTTTGTGGCTTCCATAGAAGGGGGGAAATAGAAGCCATGTGGTGCAAATCAGATGCACACAATTAACTAAGCATTATCAGTGGGTTAGTTTTGACAGTTTGCTGCTCTGGAGTATGTGTTACCACAGTGCTGTGGTGGAAAGACATCAGCAATGACCTAAAGCCTGGTTCACACTGTTCATGACTGCTTCATGCCACACTGTGTGAGCTCTAGATTGATGGCACACTGAATGGCCCAAGTTTTCAGTGAGTCAAACAGCACAATGTCTTGCTTTACCAGGACAGGCTAACGTCACGAGCACATGTCGTCGAAAAGCATACATCACTTAAAGCCAACAGATAACCAAGATGGCAATGATAAAATGTCAAATATATACTGTCGTTCCTGCCGAAACTCTATAAATTTGTCAAATTTTCTGTTCCACATGTTCTTGTGTGTAGCTGCCAATGTTGCTAATGTTGATGGTGCTACTCTCGCATTGTACCCTCGCCACTAGCTTTTGCATTCCTCTCTGGGTGCATTTTCACTGGTCGGTGGTGGACCAAAGTCGTAGATTTTCTGAGTCTGCTTGTAGACTGTCGGAGGCTGGTTTTGGTTGGGGGAGAGCTGAAAAGGCTGTGGGATGGCCCATCACACTGGAAGGTTACAGAATCACACGCACCATATTTCATCACAACTCTATTCATGATGAGAGATTTGTCTACAACGGCCAAAAAACACATGGGAAGGGTCATAGACCCAATCCCAAATAATGTGAAGAGTATCATTATGCAGTGAAAGAGATTATTCAGAAGAGGAAAATCTTTGAGACAGCTGCTAAACTCTCCAGGATTGGAAATCCTGGTAAATTCTCCTCATGGAGCTCCAGCTCAGATCCTACAGGCCTCAATTATCACATTAAATGGTAAAGTTCATAACAGCACATTAAATAAAAATGTAAGACATATTGCTCCTTTTTAAGGATTATCTGGATTTAGTTTCTTCGCTCTACAAAGAACCTGGCAGCACAACCAAGGTTTCCAAAATTGCATTTAAATCAACCACAAGGCATCTGGAACAATATCTAGAAGTTTGGCCATAACTTTTGGAGAAAAATATACATAGAATATCACCACAAATCCCAAATATCAATTATCAAGTACAGTCAGAAGCCCACACATTTGGGCTTGTCTGTTTGTTGAGTCAAATGTGAGGCCATTTGTAGAACCTCTGAGGGTCAACAAAAGACTGAGATCCTAAACATGACACCAAATCTACAAAATGGCTGAAAGAGAATGAATAATTTTGAGCAGGTCATAGAACATCTACTTATATGCTTAAAGCTTAAATACTAGAAAGGGTAATTTTGCTCGGTAAATGAAAAGCAAATGGACACCAGCTTTGCTTTTGAGTCCGACTTTTATAATTCAGGGTACCAGAGAGAAAGCAATGAGTCTCAAAGATCATCTCAGAAAATTTGAGGCTACAGTTTATCATTTCCAAATCAGCATTTCTTTCCTATTTGCAGATCTTCATGCACGGTAACAACCTGAACAGCCTCCACCAGCTTATCCACCCAGAGATCCTTCCATCAGAGCTGGGTGGGATGATGCCTCCGTATGATATGGGGACATGGGCACGTACACTGCTGGACCATGCCTACGATGAGGAGACTGATTACTGCCCAGAGTCCTACACCCTGTCGGTGCAAGACCTGGAGAGAGACCTGGAGAAAAACATGTCCCCAAAAACCATGAAGAGGTCAGAATATTTCTTTATTCCCAAAACCTTCACAGCTTCTGGGTTAGCTTTAGCTGCATCCACAAGGGTCTGATTAATGAACTCCAGTAAAATAGCTAGTCCACAGGTTTTACATCCAAAATCCAACATAATCTGCTGCTGAGAACCTTGAAAATTCCTTTCCTTGTGTGTTGTTTTCATCATTGCTAATGTTTTCATTATAACTAATGTTAGCATGCTCATATTAGCCTAAAAATAACACAACACCGTTCTTCTTCTTTGTGATATTTATTGGCGACTGGCAAACAACAAATTGGTGCATTACTGCCATTGGAGTAATGGCAGTGGAGTGTGGACCACGATGTCATTTAAGGTTGCACTTGCCTCTCTAAGACTGGTGGTGTATTAGCTTCGTCCCTGATTGTGCTAGCTTTGCTCTTGCTTGTTTTAAGCCAAGCTATGATGTCCATTTTGACAAACAACCCTATAAAAATATCTTCTTTATTGCCTCAATATTTACCAATTTTTACGCTACAGCACCCTCTTGTGGTTGTCTTGGTTCAATACATTGCATGGTTGCAACTTTATTTACACCAGTGTTGTAACCTGTCTTGGATGGGCCCGGTCCCTTAAGCCAGGCCATTGGTTCTGGGCCTGGTCTCAACATTCAGATTGGGTTGGTGGGTGGAAAATACCACCTGCTGAAAGCTGAGGGTAAAGATGTGGAAAACTAAAAGAAAAAGGACCTCCTGATAGGGATGTAACAGAAGGTATAGTTCAGCGGTCTCCAACCCTGGTCCTTAAGAGCTACTGTCCTGTAGGTTTTAGACTAATCAAATGATTGAAATACCTCTTCAGCATGCCATCAAGTTTGGCAATGACTTGGTAAGGAGCTATTCATTTGATTCAGCTGTGAGGGAGCAGGACTGCATCTGAACCCTGCAGGACAGTAGCTCTTGAGGACCAGGGTTGGAGAACATATGGTATAGTTGATCTTCACTTTTAGTTATGTGTCAAGAACTGGAGCTCACTGCATGGAAACATTTTTTCTCTAAATCACTTTTGCAAGAGTTTTTGTGACTGAGGTGAGGATACTTGTGACAAGACCCGGAAATAGCTGCAGAAGGTACTGGCTTGTTTGCCTCTATATGTATGAAGTGCAATTTTCTTCGTGAATCAAGTGATGAAATAAGATGCATAGTGTGTCAAATACTATCCATCTTTCAATATACTATCCATCTTCCAATAGGCTCCATTTCTTCAAAGAAATGGAGCATATTGGATCGGTTGGTGAATGTTCTACAGAGATTTCAAAAATCATTCACCCTGGTAATTTGTTTCAAAAAAATGTGTACCCAAAAACGCAAACTTCCATGTGGTTGGAAGGTATACACACACCAGAGAAACTATCCCTGATTTACAAAATATCCCTGATAGAGTGAATATTCCCTGCTACTGGCCACTGTACAACATAATTCACAGTGACAGTAAATCATCTCATCACCACAAGACATAATGCGACTCAAATGTGTTGATGATATGAAGGACAAACAACCCTGAGCTGAGACAACAAACTGTCACTGCAGGGCATCACAGTGGTGCCATTTATTGTTGAATCTTTAGTCAGTAATTAATCATCAGATAAATTTTCTGCATAGCTAAAAACACTGTTGTATGACTCGGGTCTCTGCACGTTTCAATTCTGACATAAAACCAAATTAGACATAGGCATTATTTACTGGTTTGGTCACGTCTGAAGGAGATTGGTTACACTGGATTTTATTTAAAAATAGTAAAAGTAAAGGAGACTAGGTTCAAATGCATTGCATACTTTTCAGAGTTTCATTCATAACATTTGAAAATTGTAAATCATTTTCATTATAAGTTGTGATCTTATTGAAATTTATTTTGTTCCTGTAGGTCTCAGTCGGTGGTGGAACCAGGAGTCCTGAAGAGACCGGACAAAGTGAAGAGCGAAGAAGACAACATGCAGCCATTGCTCTCATTGGACTAAACCCATATAATGATGGCAGAGGAGCAGAAACAAATCACTTTTTCTGTTCCTAAACACTTACCTGTGCAACACACATCCTGCAAAAAGACATTCCTTCAAACTTTACAGAAAGCAGACGACAGCAGGGACACCTCCGGAAACTGAAGGGAAACCGAGGAGCTTCTGATGGTCCTCTATACAGTATATTTATTTATGTAGTTACATGTCAAGTGCCAATTTCAAAAACTGTAAATATGAAGTCTTTAAACAATCCAGAATGGGGCAGGGAAGACTCGTCTTAAGACCAAGCAAAGCTGTGGAGAAGCCCTGAATGTGTGATGGTAACAGTTCCCACGGTATTACAAGATGAGGATGGAAGTGTGAAAACTGCTAAGCATATTTCAAAGAGGGCTTCAGGCCACAGCAGCAGCAGTCTTTTTTATATCTTTGTGAAGAAAAACACTATATGGGCAAGAAGGGGGCCTCAGAAACACCATAAAGAGGCTAAGAGTCGATTCATCCTCAACCTAAACTGGAAAAAGAGACACTGGTATTAAGTGGGGGGGGGGTTCTTTGGTTGTTTTCGGCATCTTTCCGATGACCATAATGTCTAAAATTTCCGTCTCTCCAGTTATGTTTTGGAAAAGCAAACCTCCCTTTACGGTAAGAGTTGGCTCTATGAATCATCTGCTTTTATTTTCCCCCTTCGGCCATTTTCTCTCCATCTGACCCAGATGTCACAGAAAAACAGTGCTCTCCTCAACCATTAGAAAACCTTCAGAGCCGCAGGCTCACTTCCTCGTTTGTTTTTTGGGGAGAAGTTGTATTTTCAGAAACTAATGGGTAGCCACAAAAACAGGGCTAAATATAATTTTATAAAAGCAAAGTTCTTCTGCTTTGTGGCACATTTTGTGTTGCAAGACAAGAGATTTGTGGTAATATTGTTCATCCCAGAAAAAGCAAAATAAAAGATTATCATAGAGTAGCAGCAGTTTAATGTATCACTTCAGGGTAAATGCTTTTTCAATATGTTTATAGGAATAGATTTATAGGAATACATGTTACAGAGTGCACCCTATCTTTTGCCTCTGCAGGAAATGAAATGTACATAATGCAGTAAAAGGGTCTGCAGGTTAATTGGCTTGTATTAAAAAACTATTTAGCATTTTCCAGTTAAAATTTGCAATCAAGCTGCACATCAGGTTAGCTTTCAGTTTTAAGAATTTAATATATGACCTCCCTTTTGAATTTCTGTGTTTGGTTCTGGGAATTTCTGATGATTTAAAGCTTTATTGTACAAATATGTCATCAAGTTCTCACTCTCAACTTCTCCTATAACAATACTTGGTCAAGGCACCAATCTCCACATCATGGGTTTCATTTCACATATAAATGCGCAGTTACTTGGAGCGTCATCCTATTCATATAAACTGAACATTTGTCTTTGAGCAGTTCGGCAGTTGTCTCTAGTTTGACCACTTGGAATTAAATTTAGGAGCTTAGTGAAGGATCGATGTAATGCAACATCGACTTTAATTGTTTTCCTTTTTTTTTTTTTTTTTTTCGCAACGTTTTGGCAACTAAAACTTTGCATGGAAAACTTTATAACAGAATGTTTTAGAAGAAATGAAATGCCTGTAACAGCATTTAGCATTTGTTTAAGGCAGAGTTTTTTTAAAGATATATTTTATCAAAGACCAGGAAATTTTAATAATTGCTGATATTTCCCACAACACATCCGTTTTTTGTTGTTATTCGCCCATCCCAGAAAATGTTCTTTGAATAGACAGAAGATAATGGTGCCTAAATATGAAAATGTATTGAAAATGAAAAGTTGGTCTATAGAAAAGACTACATACACTTTGATAAAGTGTAAAAGCACTGCAGACTTAATCAGATCTTCCGTTTTACTGTTGCACTGGCACAGAAATTTCAAGCCAGAACCTCTATGGACTGATTTTATCCATGCACTTATACATTTTATGTTTATTCAAGTATAGCCAGCACTGTCAATATTAAGACAAGTTTGTTACTGGAGCCTTATTCCAGATCAACTAAATCTTAACAGCACTGATAACCACTGCCAAAGCTAATAACGCACTCTCAGCTTTTGCAACAGTTTCTCTTTTGTATTTTCTGCATTGCCACGTTATCCCTTAGTCTCAATGCATCTATTTATGACATTGCAATTGCATCTTAAAGTTTATTACAGAATCATGTCTCATCAAGAACCATTGCTGGAAGATTACCACCAAGCTTTCATATTCGGCAAGTTGAGAGTGAGAACGGTTGTAAAATGTTTGAATGTCTCCGTTTATTACTAATTGCAGTGATTTAGGCCCTGCATTAGTCGAAGCAGTTGCATATTCTAGCTGATCACAGTCTTCCCAGCCAGCTGGAAGCTTTGTCTCTGAAGCAGAATCATCTCCTTGGAGCACCAATGAGGGGGTCTCTACCATGAACACTTCCAAGTTTAAAGTCAGTTTTAAAACGATGACGCAAAAACTCAAAATGTCCCCAAAAAATTCAAACTACTTGTGGGTGTTTTTTTGTTTTTTTTATTGTTGTTGACAAAAACTCTCCCTAAGGTCCTCTGCAGACCCTACAGACATTCCTAGCTGCAATGATGTGTCTCTTATTAGTAAATGTAGGTCATAGACACAGACAGTGATAAATTATTTATCTCAAAACATTCTTCTGTTAGTTATGTAAACATGATTCTAACATATTCCAAACAGTTTGGACATTTATTTTCTGTAAAAAGACTATAAAGTACTTAGAGTTTAGGTTAAATTTTATATTTAGAATACAGATGTTATAATTAGTGAGATTATTATTTATTTAAATTACTACTGCATAAATAAGATAGAAGCTTTAACATGACAAACGTTTCCCATTTGCTTCACCTTGTTTTTTTTTTTGTTTTTTTCTTGTTTTGAAAAAAAAATAAAAGTCTGAGTTCTCTTTAGAGATTATTCAGATGAAACTGGCCCCATCTGACGGTGTTTGAGAAATGGCTGTTACAGTCTTTCCACATCAGCGATTTACCACAGGCGTATGAAGTGCAAAGCTTCGACGACTGAATGTTAGAAGTCGGCTGGATAAAATTGTCTCTCCGCCGAGTCGGGCTGGCAAACGGGCAGCCGAGCGGATCACAGAAGAGCCGGCAGGCAGGACGCATCAGGTGGCGGGCCGCAGCCGGAGCGGACAGCTGGAATGTTAAACTATCACACCAGCGTGCATGACATGTCAAACCCGCTTAGAGCAGCGTGTGCTTTCTGATCCGGCATCAAAATCATAGTCCCACAGATAATAATCAGCCATTCTTAATGGTCATACTTCTCATTCTCTGAATACATAATCAGTCTGAGCAATGAGCCGTTTAAACTTAGTAATAATTTGACTCTGAAGACTCATGCAGTTCCTGCATGAAAATATCTGTTGACCTATATTTCACAGAGTGCACAGGCTATTCCTTCTCCTTTGGAACATTTATTTCTAAAGTATTTCTACTTTTTCATACTCACCCTTTTTTTTTAGATGTTTGACGTTGATCAATTATTTGCAGAAACCCTCACTATTGGCATCAGCAAGTTCCTCAAATGCCAGGTTATACATTGTCTGTCTGAGCAAGTATGAGGTGAAAATAAACAGTTGTAGCAAATCTTGGTTGCAAAGAACAGATTTACAGTAGATCTGTTGCCGGAATAATTTAGACTAAAATGAGCACTAATAAGAGAAGCCAAACTTGATTTAAAGGAGTTTAATCAGGTTTAAAGTTAAGCAGAGGTTCGTTGCACCAAAAAAAATTAACCTCAGTTAAGTAAAACTCAGCTTCTATATTTAAAGAGTAACTAAACCCCAAAACAACTTTTTTTTGCTTCTAAACTGTATAAATGGGTCTTTACCAATAAAATCTTTCAGTTTCTGGGATTTCTTCTACATTTTGGTGTAAACTTGTTTAATTCTACACAATTCTACCCAATTCTTTTTGGTCTAAAAACGTCTTAGTGCTGCCCCCTTAGGGTTGAACGGTGGCTACTGCATTTGAATTTTGTGATTGGTGGAGAGCGGTACATCTTTACGTCACAGGCATTGACTGTGTCACAGGCATGGTCTCACAGACACGCCCCTCCGTTCTTCCTGGCACCGCCCACTTTGCCGGATTTTTAAATGTTGTCTGGGGGCGGGGTTATGATTTTTCAGGGGGTTCAGTTACACTTTAAACTGTGCTTAAACTAATTTAAATCAAGGACTAAACTTAAAAATGACTAATTTAACAAAATACAGCGTATTAAAACCCCAGACAAAAAAAAAACCCTGTTACAACGTTAACGCTACTTGTTAGCTTAACTATACTAGCTCAGCAAAGAAGCTCAAACTTTTCCTCCTTTGAAAAACACTTGCTGATCAAGTTAATTTAGTAGGCATGCATGGACATTTTTGGACCATGAGTAGTGTAATCTGTCATAATCACAGTTTATATTTGGGGTTAAACATTTCCATAAAGAACACAAATCTCTTTTACAGATTGAGTAAAAATGAAACGGTAAAAAAAAAGTGATCTTTGAAATAACACTTCAGTTTAAAAGTGTACATCTGATCCAGTGTTTCCCAACCCCGGTCCTCAAGGCACACTGCCCTGCCTGTTTTAGATGTTCCCCGCTTTAACACACCTGATTTAGATGATTGCTCTTCAGTAAAAACCTGATAATCAGCCATCAATTGAAATCAGGTGTGCTGAAGCAGGGAACGATCTAACACATGCAGGGCTGTGTGCCTTGAGGACCTGGGGTGGAAAACAAGGAATTAAGCTACTGAACATAAACCTACACAGTTAGTACATATTGGAGCAGTCTTTCTAGTCAGGTTTGCTGTGAAAATGGACAAGCAATACACTATCTGACACTTAACCCCCTGTTTAATGATCAGGTCAAATTTATTCTGGTTTAAAAAGAGGGACATCGTTTCTTTTTGCAGCCATTTACTTAAAACTGTGGTCTCTAACCCTGGTCCTCGAGAGCTACTGTCCTGCAGGTCTTAGACGAATCAAATGATTGAATTACCTCTTCAGCATGCCATCACGTTTGTCAAAGACCTGGTAACGAGCTATTTATTGGATTCAGCTGTGATGGAGGAGGGAGGCATCTAAAACCTGCAGGACAGTAGCTCTTGAGGATCAGGGTTGGAGAACACTGACTCAGAATCGGCTGCAGCAAAGATTAATCCACAGACTTCAGTGCACTTCATCCATAGCCTCTACCCACGTAACCTCACAGGGTCGCAGGGGGGCGGGGCCTGTCTGCAGCAGTCATTGGGCGAGAGGTGGGATACACCCTGCTCAGGTCGCCGGCCGGTCCGACACACGGAGAGACATGCACTCAGTCTTCAGGACAATCTAGAGAGGCCAATTGCCAGAGTACCCAGAGAGAAACCACATGTAAAGGAAGAACATGCGAACTCCATGCAGAAAGATCTGCTGCTAGGAAATAGTGCTAACAGCTGCTCCACTGTGCAGCCCTATGTTGTACCAAATGTTTTCATGTTTAACTGAACAATAACCATATTTTTTTGTGAATATCAGCGTAGAGATAACAAATCTCTGCTTTTAAGCTTTAGATTTGGTTTGTTTGTGAACTTTTGTTTGCAAAAAACGCAAAATATACTATCATTGTGTCGCTTAAAATTAATCAGATCCACTAAAAGGGGGTAAAATGTGAATCTATCGGAGACTTAACGATCCTTTTCCAGAAGCAGTCGGGTGCTTCGATGTTATCTTATGTGCGTAAACAAACACCGTGGATGTATCAAGCACATGGCATAGAGCAGTTATGGGGATCAGAGGTTCAGGAGGGGGAGATGTAAAGACTACAGACAAACAGGGACACACACTCTCACACAGACACTGTAGATGCTTCCAGTTGTTGGGATAAAACGTTTACATGAAATAAACATGTACACTGCTTTTATATAGCTCCACTCCGTTAAACTCAGAGCATCCTGCTGCTCCACAGCTTCAAGAGTCACAAGTGAATTTCACAGGTTGCTTCTTGTTAAAGTATTTAACAAATGGATATACAGAACGATCTTTAATTTTACTACAAAATGTTCTTTTCTGGTGATGCTTCATCCAACATTTAGTATTTTTGGATGTTTATTTTGTCAGTATCTTATGAGAGTTGCTAATGTTTATTATACAGATGTCAGATGTGTGCTTTTTAAAGTGTAAGCAGTCTGAAACTAAGTTTCATATTTTTAAAAATTCAGCGTTTTGAATGTTTTTCTACATTGATGTTCTGTCTTTCCTCACGATGTTTAGATCAGAATTTTAAACTCTAGTCTTCACAATGATCAAAAGTCTAAAAACCATTCAAGATGCTATCCTGGAGGTTCACATCTCTTTATGTACAGCTCCCAAAACAATTTCAGTTCAATTCAGTTTATTTATATAGCACCGATTCACAAGAGATGTCATCTCAACGCACTTTACAAGAAAAGTAGGTTCAATACATTTGAACCCAAATGTTTTCTTTTTTTACAGTACAGTATGTCATATAAGCTAACAACAGTCTTGCAATCACTGTATGTGTTTTTTTCTATTTTGTTAAAGAAAATGTGCCGCTCAACTTATTCTCCCTTGCAACAAAAAAAAAAAAAACACTTTACACACTCATGAAAATGTACAGTCCTCTTGACATTTACACCTGAAAAGATGTGTATAAAGGCCTGAAAGCAAATTAACCTTATATTGCAGTAGTGTAATCTCACACTTTTCTGGCCAGGTTGTGCACACAAGAACACATGCCATCCAAGTGCAGCAGCAGATGTGTGTTTGTCTTCACTAGCCAGGAGAGTGCTGCAAAAGAATAGCTCCTGCCCTAAAGTAGCAGTTAAAAATAGTTTTAAAGTTTATGGTATATTTTCTGTACAAAAAGGTAAAAGAAATGTTTGGTCCTGCTTTCCCTAATTGGCTTCTTACAGCTGTAGTTGAACGAAAAATACGTGTTACATTCTAACCAGCATCAAACGATCTGATGTACACACACACACACACATGCACACACACACACACACACGCATCCAGTGGCAGTTCTTGCATGAATGGCACTTTGGGCGAGTCACTTCTTCACTATTAAAAATGTAGGAAACCATTTGAATTCTGGGTTGATATAAATTACATTGCAGTCTCACACAAAGCATGTAAAATAGTCTCCCTATTCACAGTAGCAGGCGGGGGAGCTGCTTCATTGGCTTCACATGCATAAAACCAATAGAAGGCATGTTCTGGACACAATTGACATTAGTTTTATCCGATGCTTGCTCGCCCCCCCTTTCTAATTCTTCCCTGTGATACTGCCCAAATGGCCCAAATGAAAAACCAACACTGTTTACGCAAACACACACATAACTCTCTACAACCTCCAGGATGGTAACTAGCAGTGTAATGGTCCACAAAAATCACGGTTCGGTACGTTTCGGTACAGTTTAATCAAGAAAAATAAATACAAATGTGCATGTGGTTCTTTTTTTTTTACTTTGATCAGTATTAAACAAAACAATTTATTTTCCTGAGTTCCTTTCTTTTAATTCCTGGAATTAATTTGATTTTATTATGTTCTATAATTTTTTTAACTGTTGAATATAGAACTGGCTGTAGTTTTGATTGGATTAAAAAATACATAAAATAGTACAAGAAGACATAGCCAGAGTAGAAAACAATATAACCACTTAAAACAGTCAATGTTAATGTTTAGAAATGTTTAAATGATACTTTGCCCATATTTGAGAATAAAACATGCTAAGTCGCAATCAAGCGATAGGTTTGTTTTCAGTGACATACTGTAAATGTTCCCAGGTTTCATACACCTGAGCTGAATAACCTTTCTCTGATTTAACGCTGTCAGCAGCGACAACACACTGTGTACAGCGTCGTTACCTCTCCAGCACCCCATCACTCTCTTCTTATACAGTATTCTGCATTTATTTAGTTATAACCTATCGTCTTGTAGGAGGTTTAATTCTCACTGACTCTGAATTGTGTTGAATATGTCTCTGCCAAAGCCACTTGCTCCATTGAAAATCTAATGTATTGTTTCTGATCATGAATTATTTGTGCACTGATGACACTGAATGATTTTTTTTACTGATTGGTATTTTCTTGGGGGGGGGTAAACAATGAATGCATAATTTTTGAGTTTTCTCACTTATTCCTTTCTCACTGTTTTTTGATTGTATAGTTGCAGTAGGACCAGTAGGAAGGGCACACTAAAGCAGAATTGTGAAGTTATTATGGAAAGCCAGTATATTATAGGAGCAAAAAACTGTCCAATTAGCAGGTGTTCTGTCTGTAAATGTCCTCAAAGACAATTTGCTAAAATGTAAAATGATCAAAATAAATATGGACATGCAGATTTTTCTCACTCTGTTGTTTTAGATTTTGTTTCTTCTGTTTTTTCCCCTTAATTTAACAGTTTTCATATTTAAATTAAAACAAAAAGTTCAGACAGTAAAATGCTGTCGTATCTAAAGTTTTCCATGACAGGCTCAATAAGCGCAAATTTGGCCAATAAATTTAGTTAATGTGTTAATTTAGATTTGGGAGCAGGACCACGCCTCAAGCGCACTTCTATCACTCAGCGGGCTAAACTCAACCAACTTGTCCCTTGTCTGTCTTGTTCATTTCGCACCTCTCCCCCCGACCCTCTCTGAGGCTTCGCCTGCGTTTGTTTCACCTCTCCTCTTCCCAACCTCGTCCTCTCCCTCATCCCTTCATCCCCATATCCCAACATGTCCTCTCTGGTCTTTCATTCCCTCCTTGGACTTTTGGTGCCGTCAGCCTCCCTTCCTCTCGCTCCGGTTCGCTCTTGGTCCTCGCCTCGCATTGGCACATCTCCCCAGATGTTTCATACCTTCATTAAATTTTTTAAATTAAGATCTCTGTGGTGTGGTCTTTGCTCATGAAAAAGGCTTTTGAGTATGTAGGCTCCAAAAATATGGGTTCAATATCATGCCACAGACGATTTGTGCGTGCAAAAAGATTTTGCATGTGTGCACAAAGATTTTGCATAGGAAAAGATGGTTTGTAGTTGTATAAAACAAGTCAGGCTTGTAAAAAAAAATCTGAACCCGCAGAACATTTTGTGACTGTGCAAGAAACCTTTGTCTGCACAAATATTATTAAAAAAACATGCAGATCAGTTTCGTAGTTGTTGCTTTTTTCTGTGTGTGCAAATTAAATTTGTACCCGTAAAAGTTTCACCATACAAATATATATATATATATATATATGCATAAACACAGCAAATATAAACCCTTTTCCATTGATCTTACTACAACACATAGCTGTTTAAATGTTTTGTAAGCAATTTTAGGAATGTTTTTATCATTCAAAAAACTAATAGAATGTGCAATAACAAATTACATGTTGTAGTGCCATGAAACTCATAGCACACATATGCCATCTCCCCTTGTTCATACTACAACTCAGACTTTGGTCAAATAGGCTCAAAATTCATTTTGGTGATATTTTAGCATTCAAAAACCAATTAAATGTGCAATAACTGCACTATTACATGCTGTAGTGCCACCAAATTCACAGGATATATGAACTATCTTCCCTTGATCATACTACAACTCATACTTTAGTTGAATAAGTTTCAGAATCATTTTGGTGGTATTTTAGTATTCAAAAACATATTAAATATGCAATAACTACACTATTACATGCTGTAGTTCCACCAAATTCACAGGATATATAAAGCACACATCTTTTAGCACGCACAAATCGTCTGTGCATGATATTGAACCCATACCAAAACTGATCAGTGAGTGTGTTTACTTAAAAAGGGCTGAAAGTTAAAGGTCTCATTCAAGATCCTTCACTCTGAGTAGGACATGTATGCTGCACATGATACCATTGCCTGCTTCAGCCACAGAAAGGAAATAAGAGGGTAAAAACGAGAGAGTCAGAAAAAGCTGTGTTATCTACCTAGAAGTAGCCCCCTTGGCTTGCGACCGCCTACGGGATATTGGGTACCAGAGAGAGGAGAGCGCATCTCGCCTGGTGGAAGCTAACCCTTAGCAACTCCACAACAAGGCAGAACACGGTCGGGCTTGTGTTATTTGTGGACATAGACATCAACGTTGCATTTTTTACCAAAGAAAGAGGAGCTGAGGAAGAAACTGTTGAAATTTGTCTTGGAACACCACCTGTGAAGTAAGTTAAGTTAGTTATTTGTTCAGAGCCAGCATAAGAGTCGCATTGCTGTTAGCCAATCAGAGGTGAGACATTTGGATATCATGAATATTATTGATAAAGACTCGTAATCCTGATGTTTCCCCACACCCACTCCTCCAACAAACTGCAACCTACTGAAACAGGAGCACCAGAGCATCTTTTTTTTCACAGAAAACAAGTCACAAGGCAACCCCACCCACTTCACCTGGCCTTGCTGGATTTACAGATGCAGCCAAAATGAACAAAAGTTGAGCCGTTAGAGCAACTCACTCAAGATGAGGTGGTGGTTTTTTCAAAAATAATGAACGTTTTTATCATGATTATTATCGTTATAACTAAGGTTATTGTTATTGATACTTTGCAGATGCAAAAGCTCCGTCTGTCAAATATCGTGAAGTGTCTCCATATCTGGCAACATTGTATTCCTACTTCTGAATGGCCAGTTAATCCTCAAGGAGGTAAGAGTGGAAGTTTAGTTTTTTGAGAGAAAAATTAGTTTGAACAACGAACCAAAGAAACCTTTATCCATCAGCGAGCCGACCCAGTTACAGTAAATGCATGAATTAAATCTTTATTTCACACATTTAAACAATGTGGTTCCATTCTGAGCCAAGGCGAGAAGCTTTTGACCTCCAAAGCCTTGGTGGCAGAAGTAAAGAGTCGCCCGACAGCATAAATGTGACCTTCGTCAGATCTCTGCTGTTACATTTTCCCTGAGGTCATCGGTCGGAGACATTCCACATCTGACCAAGTTAGACATTATCGTTCCTCTTTTGCTGTGGTGGATAACTAAACCACAGCAACCATGAGATTCTGTTCTTTATTCTTTGTTCTTCTCTTAAATCAAAATAGATTAGAATAAAGTTCAAGGATGTGTAATCTGCTTCTGTGCAACTTAAAGAGGTGGATTTTAATTTTCTTTGGGGGGGTTTGTAATCTGTAACAAGTAGATTATTTTCTGCAGACTGGATTTTTGGTTAATGCTTTGTTACACTTGGTCTTCTCTAGGCTTTTGTTAAGTTATGTTATTTATTACCTTTAATAGATACTAATCCTGGGAAAGTATAGAAATCTAGTTTCTTTTAAGAGCAAATTTCAACTCATTGAAAAGGAAAGACATTCATCCTTCAGGTACATTTTTTATGGAATTTTATTTATGTATGTCCATATCGGTTACCATTTATCAATGCTACAGTACAGTAGCAAAAATTAAACATCAATAAAAATGGCTATCATTTAAATCCATATGTTCCAGACCAACTAAATGCAGAGGAAGAGATTTCTTGATTTCTGCTCCTCAGTTTGTCCAGTAACATGAACAACAGCTGCTTTCAATTAACTTTTTCTTGCAGCTTTAGATATTGGAGATATTTACAAAGAAAAGTCCAAGAACAGGACAAGCCAGAACTATGGAGACGGCAGGAACAGAACCAGTGGCATGGCTGGCGAGAAAAGAGAGAAACAGGCAGGCTTATAACTGCTGGGGAGGTGATCAGTGACATCCAGGTCAGCTGAGTGGTGATATAGGCTGGGGAGAATTAACACAAAAAAAAGAAAACATTTCTAACACTAAATATACCAGTCATAACCAATACACAAACAACAGAACACAAGTAAGAACCAAAAGTTACAAAATCAAGAGTAAACACAGAGAACACAAGACAATCACAACCCAAAATACACAGAACAAAGAACCAAAGCAAATAACAAATTATGGCATTCTTACCATAAATCCTCTGGAAGATTTTTGCACTTTAAGATTCATTTTGAGAAAAAAAATACCAGTGCTAACATTGATCCTGTGTTTAATATCCTTTTACATACATTTAATCACTACTGTTCTTCTATTTACAGTTTCACTTTCGCTACTTTGTATTTTTAGTCAGACATTTAGGGTGGTAATGGTGCATACTTCTACATCCAATCATGCTTCTTGTGTTTTAGTTTATTGAGAACAATGCACTGAATAAAATGTCATTTACATTAACCTTTACCTCCTCCATAAAAAATAATGCTAAAAACTTGAGCTAATCAGGCTGGCGTTTGAAGATCTGCCTAGAGAAGGGGAACAGCTTGTGTCTGCACTGAAAATAAGGGGGAAATGCTTTCCATGACAGAAATAGATGCAAAATCATTTTGGCAGTCAAATCAATCAATCACTTTAGATAAAAGGTGAAGATGCTTTTTCATGAGAAAGACGTTTAATGATGGATACAATGATTCACAAATGATTCACGTGATTCACAAATAGCTTTAAATATTTATTCAAGCTACAGTATAACACAAAAACCCAATTGTGAGTGTTTCAACATTTTACACAGCAGAATTTTTTGCTCACTGACATTTAAAGGCTTCAAATGTCTCTCATGCATCTGCTGCATCTGAAGGCTTCATGTGTTTTTGTTAACACCCAAAAGTCATCTTAGTGCACATAACCATGTGAACAGGGACTAGAATGAGTTTATATTTTTTTAAAGGACATTCTCATGCATAAAACATAAGAAAGTAACAAAATAAACAAAATAAACAAAAGTTCCAAGAAACCAAAAAACTACCACTCGTGACTGGTTGTATTGCTGCAAATACACAACTAATTATTACTGGCTTTAAGGCTAAATTATTTTCTTATCTTATCTTACTAAGCAAGCTTCAATGGTACCAATAAGGACTGTTAAAAAAAAAAAAAACTGGGTCTTGCAAACCTGTATATAAACTGTTGCTGCTGGTGCAGTCGCTGTTAAAACAGCTCACCCTATATTTTTCAGTCTTAAGCTGAAATGTTGGACATGTTGGGAGGAAAATAAGCAATGAAGAGTAGCATTAATGGCATTGACCCTGCTTTTAATTTGGTAGTCCATTTCCGCTTACCGGCAAGTAAATTTGCATACTAGCTAAACATTTAGCTCTGAGCTAAATATTTAGTTTGAATCTAAATAGGTTATTTTGCTCCGACCAGTTTAGCTCTCTATCTAATATTTAGCTTCAAACTAAATATTTAGTTTAAAATTGTGACATTTAGAGATAAATAACATGAATGCAAATATGACTAAAAATTGAACCACCATTTTTTTTTCTTATGACAGGCTAAGTAACCCAAATTACTGCTGTTAATTTTTGACTGTGTAACTTTAAAAAAACGGCACCCCATATCCTCTTGCCACATGTTGATGTGCCCCTGGGCAAGGCATTAAAACCCAAGTTGCCAATCATTTTGTGTATCTGTGTATAAATGTGTGTGATTGGGTGAATGTGGCTCTACTGTAAAACGCTTTGAGTAGTCGGTATGACTCAAAAAGTGCCATGGAAATTCAGTCCGTTGACCATTTGAACTTGGAACCACTTAATATTTCCATTTGTGTGAAATGCATCATAAATGTCTTGCACCCATGCAAATGGCCTGGATATGATTTCCCGCTGAAATGTTAGAGATGAGAAGCTAAGCAGATCACCTTTAATTTCAACCTGTTTTTAATTGGTCAAATGATGAGAAGAAGCACCAAAGTTAGTGGCAGCAATAAAACTTTTATGCTTAAAATAAAATGGAATACATATATAGGACATTTTTTAACTAAACACCATTTGGTGCTGCTCATACTCTGCACACAGTCTAAAAAATGCCAACAGTCAAACATCATTTGTCTACTCAGAGAATTAGGATATGTAAAAATGCTTATATCTCTGCAGGTGAAAAGCTAACATTATGAAATAACAGGATGAAGGAATAAAAAACAACAAAAATATCAAAGCATAGCGTTGCGATCAAATGTAACGACATGCATTAAAAAGGCAGCTCACCTGCTTTTTTACAATATCAAACATAAATTTAATACTTATAATATATTCAAGCTTCAAATATATTCTCCACGAAACACAATACTTACATCAGATCACACTGATGTCTGTTCCTTTCTTTTTGTCTCTTTTGTATCATGGTCTGTCCGTCTTTAACTAACATTTAAGTCTACAGTATTAATCAAATAATAACAACATATCCACAGCTGTGTGCCTAATACAATGCAGTTAACACAAATGTGTACTGCAAATAAAACATTTACAACAAAGTGAAAGTTAACACCTGATATACAGATGTGCTTTAAGGCCACTCCAACAAACACATTGACTGGTTGTCAGATTCCTCTTAAAGAACAGAAACCAGAGTTTCCTTGAACCCAGATTAGATTTCGACTCAAGGTTTTTAACAAACCTGAGAGTTAAATGCATCATACCCACCGATACTAACAGTTTGGTAGACAAAAATGATGCTTCCTCACCCCATCTGTCTTTTTCAGGGTTCCCTGTACTTTCTGAGTGAGGAAATTTGCTGACATTGGTAATTAGCACTATCAGAAACGACAAAAAAATGACAAATTTGAGCTGCTTTGGTAAACTTGTTAGAAACATCCGCATTGCCAGTAAATAGTGATTTTTTTGGCAATAGTGTTCTACAGCTGACCACTGGTATTCACCACAACCGCCCATGAATAGCGGAAATCCACTAATATTTGAGACCTCTTCCAAGAACGGTTATAACTGCCTAGTTGAAACACCAAATATACCTTAATATGCATTAGGGGTGAAGAGTACATATATCAGTATCAGTATTCGGTACACTCCGCTCTGAACTGAATTACTCATTTGAAACAATGTCAAGCTTAATCTAAACATCACTGATACTAGAGAAAAACCAGCTGACGTCCACTAGCACTGAAACGTGAGTTGTTTTAATCTCATTGTACATGTAGCATCCAATTAGCCCATACACCTTATTTTGTATAAAACGCAAGATGAGGATGGATTTTCCCAAAAGCTGCCCCTGCTGCATTCCAGTATAGCTAGGAGACTAAGGGCCCGTCCAGACGGACACGCGTTTCGCTGTATAGGTATACATTTTTTATCATATTAGCGTTTCGTCCACACGGATCCGGCGTTTTGGGAGACTGAAACCGCTATTTTTTGAAACCGGGTCCCAAAGTGGATACATCTGAAATCAACACCCTTGCGGTTTCGTGTGTACAGCCAATCCGTATATTTTGTGAAACGATGATGTCATCACATCACGTGTCAGCTGCGTCACACGTAACTGCAACATCAATAATGGCGGACTACGTGATTTTGTTCGTGCTGCAGAAGCTACGAAGCCTACTAGCTTTATTACAGCAAAATCTATTGCTTTGTTATAAATTTATTCTTCTTGGTTCGTATACAGCGCGCAAGGTTATGCGCATGCTCAAAGTCTTCTTCTCCGTGTATAATGTATCTCTGTGGCAGAATTACAGCGCCCAATACTGGTCTGGCATATATACTACACCGTTTTCAGTCGGTTTCAGCGGTTTCGTGTGTACGCAGATATTTCTTGAGACGGCGCCGTGTTTACGGAATTTTCTTTTAGAACGAGGAAAAAAAATTATCGGATAGGGGACACACCGGCTTCGTGTGGACGTGGCCTAAGCTGTCGAAATAGCAAAACAACTCCAAAGTGGATTAAGGATGTTTCATTCTAAAATATGGGAAAAGTATTATTTAAATATTTCTAAACATTAACACTGACTGTTTTCATGTGGTTATATTGTTTTTCTACTCTGGCTATGTCCGTTTGTACTATTTCATTTATTTAAAAAAATCAAATCTCCAGTTTGTTCTTTCAACTTCTTTAAGTTATAGAACATAATAAAATCAAATTAACCACATCAATTCAAAAGAATTTACTAAAAAAGGTATTGTGTTCAATGCTGATCAAAGTTTAAAAAAATATATAAATATATATATATATGTTTTTTCCTTTGATTAAAGTGTACCGGAAATCTACCAAACTGTGATTTTTATGCACTATTACACCCCTAATATGCATTAATACGCACAGTGGAAAGCGTTTTACCACTACCACAGAAGCTAATATCTACTGTTTTCATTATCTTTGCTCAGCCAATCAGCAGCAATGAAAATAAATTATGCTACTGGATTGGCTGCTTTGCAAACGCCAGCCAATAGTGTGTCACATAGCATCATTATTTAATATTTCAGCTTCCCGGGCTGCA
Organism: Valencia hispanica; assembly: GCA_963556495.2. NCBI lineage: Eukaryota > Metazoa > Chordata > Actinopteri > Cyprinodontiformes > Valenciidae > Valencia > Valencia hispanica. Next base: position 42,407,800 of record OY747719.1, on the reverse strand, counting down.
TTTTGTTTCAAATATTTTACATATGCTCTAAGAGAAAATCAACAAGTAGGCGAATTTTCCGTAAATGATTTGGAGTTACGTTCCACAGAAAACTCTCTGAATAGGTGGGGGTCCACTCGACAACAGCCTCAAAGCTAAAATATGAGATGAGATGAATCGTCGTTGCAGGTTTACAAAACTGAACTCTGCATTTTATTTGTTTTCTCCACTTTGTGCTAACATTTCAGTTATAGTACGTATGAAAACGTGTAATTAAACGTGGCTCAGTCCCACCTGTCAAATTTAAGTAGTTGAATAAATGTTTTTGTTTACTCATTGTGCTTTATTTAGTACAACAGCAGCAGCAGTATCAGTACCTTGGCCTATTTTCTCACATAAATACTTATTTAATTTTTTTTGATGATAATTATCTACATAGAACCATCAGGAGTGACTAAGATGGATGAATCTCCAATTGAACCATGGGAGGAGCATAGTTGTTATCCTGTAGTTTTAAATTCTCTTTCAGTTCCTTTACAGTAGCAAAGATTTATATTCAATAAGACAATAGAAGGAAATTTCTTGTAGTGCTCAGCAAGCCATAAAACCAAAAAGGCAAATTTGTAGCTGAATCACATCACCAGAACCAAGAAGGATCGAGGTACAACAAAACACATGACAGCTAATCAGGCCCAGTTTATAGGCTGATAAGATCTACATTTATTCACTTTACCAGATATCACCGCATTGCACCAGTTGGTCACATCAAAGTTGTCCTGCACAGTTTTCCTGTCTCCAAACCCATCAAGTTAAAACGCCTGCAACCACATCACTATAACCTGTGGAGAGCTGTGGAGGTGCCACAATTTATTAAAAACATTGAAAAAGAGTGAGTGAAAGATTACCTAAATGTGCCAATAATAATTATAAATCATTGTTTCTTTTAAATAATAACATGTGTTTTTTAATGTATTATTTCCCCAAAAATATTCATAATATATATATATATATATATATATATATATATATATATATATATATATATATATATATATATATATATATATATATATATATATATAACATATATAATTATTTAAAAATTTCTTGATCTATTTTATCTAAAATAATTTGTTTGATTTTAACATGACTTCATATATAATTCTATAAACTTTAGGTTTAATTATTTGACAATGAATTAAATGATTTAGAGGTTTTGTGCACATTAGATTCTTTATCTCCAATTTCACTTAGGTGATCACATAACTATTTACCAAGTTTTATTATTATTATTATTATTTACTTCTAAATTGCCACTCATTGAGTAACCAGAAATCTCCACAGCACAGACACATTTTTCAGACGGTGTTAACCAGTTCGCCAAGCTAACCCTAAGATTTATTTCTAGAATTGCGCTGCTCTGGGTGGCTGCATGTTGGAGTGGCTCTGTTGGCTACATATAAAGTTTTGGGTTTTTTTTGTACATTGTTTCCTCTTTTTTCTTAAAGAAGATTGCATTTTTTGACCTGTACACTTTCTAGTTTTTGGTGCTGTGAAGCTGGAAGGATTTTTGCTGTAAATTTTTCCCTTTTTGACAATTTGTTATGATGCGTAACCATGGCAACAATGTGGTTTACAGCCGGGAGCAGCTGATTAACATCGCAAAAGCTGAAATAATACCTCAACTGAAGCCACAAATCCCCGATGAGTTGATAAGAAGGAGACGTGGATGCAGAGCAGGAGCGAAAAGGAGACAGAGAAAGAGGAAGTTCAAGCCATCTCTTCCATCGATCATGATGGGCAACGTAAGATCACTGGCTAACAAGATGGATGAACTCCAAGCCCTTACAAGGACTCAGCCAGAGTACCGTGAATGCAGTGTTATGTGTTTTACGGAGACGTGGCTGCTGGATCATATCCCCGACTCCAACGTCTGTCTGCCAGGCTTCCTGACTGTACGAGCAGACAGAGATCTGAAGACGAGCAGAAAAAGGAAAGGTGGTGGAGTAGCAGTGCTTGTAAATAACAGATGGTGTCATCCAGGACATGTTACTGTGAAGTGTCGTCTCTGCAGCCCAGATCTCGAACTCTTGGCAGTGAGTTTTCGTCCATATTATTTGCCAAGAGAGTTCACCAGTGTAATTTTGGCAGTTGTTTACATTCCACCTTCAGCCGTTGCCGACAATGCATGTGATGTCATCAGTTCCATTGTTGCTAAGCTACAGACACAGCACCCCAATGCATTTGTGGCAATATCTGGTGATTTTAATCATGCCTCGCTCTCTACTACACTTCCAACATTTCAACAATTTGTCAGCTGCTCTACAAGAGAAAATAGGACCTTGGATTTGTTTTATGCAAATGTAAAGGATTCATACACGTCCAAGCCAAGACCTCCTCTGGGACAATCAGATCACAATCTTGTTTTTCTCTGTTCAGAATATAAACCACTTGTTCAGAGGCAACCTGTGACAAAACGAACTGTGAGAAAATGGTCACAGGAAGCTGAAGAAGCCCTGCAGGATTGTTTTGCAACCACAGACTGGATGACTCTTTGCCAAGCACATGGAGAGGACATCAATGACATGACTGAGTGTGTGACTGACTATATAAACTTCTGTGTGGACAACATCATCCCCACCAGAACAGTGAGATGCTTCCCTAATAACAAACCCTGGATCACCAGTGACCTGAAGGAGCTGCTAAACAAGAAAAAAAGAGCCTTCAGGGAGGGAGACAGGGAATTACTGAGGAGTATACAGAAGCAACTTAAGGTCAAGATCAGAGACAGCAAGGAGGCATACAGGAAGAAGCTGGAGAACAAACTACAGAGGAACAATATCAGAGATGTCTGGTCAGGAATGAGAAAGATCACAGGTTTTAAGGACAGGAAAGATTGGATAGATGGAAGTCTGGACAGAGCCAATGAACTGAACATATTCTTCAACAGGTTCAGTTCTGGAACTACCTCAGCATCCCCCTCTCCTGTTCCCAGCCAAACAGACATCCCACTATCCTCTGATCAACAGCTTTCCTGTTACACCTCGGATGTTTTATCCTTCACCTCAGCCATGGACTCTTCTAATTCCACAAGTTTGACTTCAACCAAGTCAGGAAATGCTGCTACCCCCTTTGCCTCCCCCTCCCACTTGTCTGTCTCCAAAAGTCAGGTGAAGAGGCAGCTGGAGAAACTGAACCGGAACAAGGCTGCAGGTCCAGATGGTGTCAGCCCCAGAGTCCTGAAGGCCTGTGCAGAGCAGCTCTGTGGGATTCTGCAGCACCTCTTCAACCTTAGCTTAACTCAGGAGAAGGTCCCAGTGTTGTGGAAGACATCCTGCCTTGTTCCAGTACCCAAAAGAACTCACCCATCAGTCATCAATGACTATAGACCCGTTGCCCTGACATCCCACATCATGAAGGTCCTGGAGAGACTCCTGTTGGCCCCCCTGAGTAAGCAAACAAGAACGTATCAGGACCCACTGCAGTTTGCTTATCGCTGTGGAGTTGGAGTTGAAGGTGCCATCATCCACCTACTTCAACCAACCCACTGTCATCTGGACAAAGCAGGCAGCACTGTGAGGATCATGTTCTTTGATTTCTCTAGTGCATTTAACACAATTCAGCCTGATTTGCTTTGTCAGAAACTCCTGAAGACACAGGTGGAGCCCTCAACAATCGCCTGGATCAATGACTACCTGACCAACAAACCACAATTTGTGAGACTGAAGAATTGTGTGTCAAACCAGGTGGTCAGCAGCACAGGAGCACCACAGGGGACCGTACTCTCACCATTCCTTTTTACTCTGTACACTTTAGACTTCCAGTACAAATCAGAGACCTGTCATCTGCAGAAATACTCAGATGACTCTGCAATTGTCGGGTGTATCAGAGATGGACAAGAAGCTGAATACAGAGAGTTGGTGGACCGCTTTGTGACATGGTGTGGAAACAATCGTCTCACCTTGAATGTGAACAAAACAAAGGAGATGATTGTAGATTTCAGAAGAAACAGGGATAAGTCAAACACTGTTTCCATCATGGGAGAAGAAGTGGAGGTGGTTGAGGAGTATAAATACCTCGGAGTTCACCTTGACAACAGACTGGACTGGAGGCGCAACAGTGAAGCCGTCTACAAGAAGGGACAGAGCAGACTGTACTTCTTGAGGAAGCTTAGGTCCTTCAAGGTTTGCAGCAAGATGCTGCAGATCTTCTACAAGTCTGTTGTGGAGAGTGTAATCTCTTCAGCCGTCATCTGTTGGGGTAGCAGCATCAGAGCCAGGGATTTAAAAAGGCTCAACAACCTGATAAAGAAGGCTGGTTCTGTTATTGGGACAACTGTGGAAAATCTGGAGATGATAATGCAAAGAAGGATTCTTCATAAAATCAAAAAAATTATGGACAACCCTGAGCATCCTCTTCATGAGACAGTCACACAACAACAGAGCATCTTCAGTCGGAGGCTTCTTCAGTTTCGCTGCAATACAGACCGCTACAGGAAATCCTTCCTGCCCACAGCCATCATTATCTACAACAACTCCTTAAAGAATTGATTATATGAGCTATACCAACACTTAATTTCCCTCTGGAATCAATAAAGTATTTTTGAATTGAATTTGAATTGAATTGAATTGAATTGAAGTCATAAAATTTGTATAATGTTATACTATATAAGTATTAACTAACAAATTAATCTTTAAATTACAATATTTTCTTGTCACGTTACCCATACAAATATTTTTGGTATGATTTGTTTTGTACATTAATGAGTAAAACTGCTTTTTATTTCTTCAAAATCTATATAGCCTTCTCAGGTTTAATTAAAAATTTTCATCTTTTGCATATTTTTATTGAAGGCCATGCTAATCTTTTAGAAAATATGCAACATTTTGTTGAAGTTGTACTTTTCTGTATAGCATAAAAAGTAAGAAATTAACTCTTTTTAAGGATTCCACCTATTAAAAGAGAAATGCCTGTAATTGAAATGAGCGCTGTGTAAAGGTTAAACCAGGAAAACAACCCATTTTGCGATGGAGAGCTTCTCAGTGTTCATCAGCATGCAGCAGGATTTTACTGGTGGATGTTTGGAGACAGGGATACTGCTTGGATGAAAGTGGGAGCCCTCGGGTTTGGCTTCTTCACTATGTGCATGCTAATCTCTTGCACCCTCAAGTAAGAGGTGATGAACATGAGCAGTGTGGGTTATTACTGTGACATTTAGTAAATTAATTAAAAAAAAAATTAAAAAGAAAAAGTACTGGTGATAGATAAATATAAAAAATGGCCAGTTTAGAAAATTTCTCACATAAAAAATATGTTTGCGGTTAAAATGATAAAAAAAACAAAGGGCTGCATTTTGGTTTTCATGTTCATGAAACTGTGAATCAACCCCTATAGCAAAGAAAATTTTCAATGTAGTAAAACTGTATTGAAGTAAATGTATAGAGCTGTAAAATGTTGGATGCATAAGACTGAGAAGCAAAAGATGGTGAGTAAAAGTAGGATTTCAAAAGCAACCCCAGCAGCTCAACCACTGAATAAACCAAGAAATCAAAGATAACATAGATCTGCCCTTTCTTTTGTCCGTGTCTGTCATCACAAACAGAGGACGTCACAGAATTAAAGAGCCGTCTCTGCTGGATTGGGAGACACAGTTATATGAGGAAGTCAGGTCACTGTCCTGCTCTGGCTGCTCTGGCTGCTCTCTGCTGCTCCAGCATCGACCGTACAGCAGGGGACAACATGGCGGGGGACACAGCCGGGGTGAACGGTTGTAAAGGATAGTGTGCATGTTTTCCTGGGAAATAGATGCACTGGAAGTATTTCTGGCCTGGAAAGAAAAGAAGATGGGATGCTGTTTGGGTTTAAAATGAAAAACTGATTCAAACTTTTTCTTTTATTATAGTTATTATTATTATTATTGTTATCATTATTATTATTGTATATTAAAAAAAAAAAATTCTTCTTTTTTTTGGATTCCAACATTTTTATCAGTAGTGATTCAAGCAGGATGGGGCGCTGAATGAGCCCACCTGCCACCCTAAATCCAACTCAATACATTTCAACTGTCTGAACCATCTCCAGCAGTCACGGGGCAAAAGGCAGGGTACACCCTGGACAGGTTGCCACTGCCTCCTGAAGTGAACTGCAATATTTTTTTTACAGTAATTACACCGTCTGCACTACCAGGGGACGCCCCATTCCACTGTCTGGACATGAACATATATAGAATATAAATTGACTCAGAGCACAGTAAAATATGTTGTTTTGTATAGAGGGGTTGGGGTCGCCTTGTGGCACCCCCAAAACCATACCGCCCTGGGCAGATAGCAATACTGTCAGAAACCACCACTGTTGAGGAAGAAAAAGAAATTAAGAAAGAAAAAGAAATTAAACAAACTGACCTATGGTCCCTTTAATCCGCAAACAAACAACGTAACCTATTTCTAAAATAAATCACTGAGGTACCCCAAGTTATCATGAATAGTTAATGTTGCACCAGCACACTTTCTATTCTCATCGATGTATGCAAATATTAACAGAAGGGCAACCGTTGACCTTTTAATTGAAATAAAATGACATTTCAGCAGCTCTTACTTGGCTTCTTCTTTTCTGTCTTCTCTGTAGTATTGTCTTCAGTCTCAGACTCCTCTGCAAGAAGTCAAACATAATGAATTCAGATTAAGGCAGTATATTCATCCATGTGAGAAAAGGAAAGAGTCAGTCATTGTCTAAAAGCAGATTTTTTTTTTCTTAAGCTATTATTTTTGTCTCTTTTAAGTCTGATTCCAGACAAAACCAGAGTTCAACTTTTTAAAGTTTTTAATGTTTCTTCAGAGCAGTAGGGATAAAAAGGTCAGCCGACCCAATTCCTGGAGAACTGGGTCGTCTGGGTAACAGAACCCCTTTTTTATTACGCAACTTTTTGATTTAAATTTAAGGAGCAACTTACCCCCTACCAGAGTCTAACTCCGCCCACATTTTCTGTTTGAAAAATGCGCCAAAATGAGATGTTGCCTGGCGGACTAGCGAACATGCGGGGGAAAGTTATGGGCTGTAATTGACATATTGACAGCAGCGTTTCTGCAGTGGCACAGACACAGACAGCAAGAAAGATGGAGAGCAATAGCGATGCAAGCTCCTTTGCCTCAGAGCGATCTTTTGAGGTGGAGGATTTCTCTCCACCTCCTTCACCAGAGGAAAGATAGGAAAGGGAGGGAGGTTCTGTGGAGAACGCGTGGCTTCTTTTATACGCCACAGCGGCAGGATGGCTGATGTCTGCCCTTACCGCAGAGCGAAGAGCAAAGTCCGATTCAAATTCAGTGCAGTATGGAATTTTTACCTCAAGGGCGCCACGCTGATGATTTCAGGGAGAAAATGTATATTTTTACTAAGATGCACTAAAATACCAAAATAATGACATGTAGACCGCACTATTAGACAGCATTAGACCCTCGTTTATACAGTTTATCAGCAAAAAAAAAAAGTTGATTTGGGGGTGAGTTGCTCTTTAATAAACTTGTTGAAAAGTTCAGATCCATTTGTAAATTTACACAGTCAAAACTTAACAGCAATCATTTGGGTTATTTGTTGTAAGAGAAAAAAATGGGGGTTCATTTTTCAAAGTCACATTTGTAATTTATCCATTTATAAATGTCACAGTTTCAAGCTAAATATTTAGTTAGTGAGCTAAAATTTTTTAATTCAACTTAATATTTAGTTTGAACTTAAATATTTCCCTGGCAAGCTAAACTGGTGAGCTAAATATATTCCTTCGAAGTAAATATTTAGTGCAGAGCTAAAAATGTTGCTAATATGCTAATTTACTTACCAATAAGTGGAAGCGGACCATCAAAATAAAAGCTGGGTTTTGCTAACCTCTATTTCTATTCCAGTTTAACTTGCTAGCTAAATACTTAGCTTCAAACTAAATATTTAGCTTAATAACTTAAAATTTAGCTCAAAGTTAAATATTTAGTTTGTAGCCTAAATATTTAGCATGAAACTGTGTCATTTGTAAATGAATAAATAACACAGACTCAAATATGACTTACCCCCATTTTTTTTCTTATGAAAGGTTAAATAACTTGAATTATTGCTGTTAATTTTTGACTGTGTAACTTTACAAATCCGACCCCAAAAGTTTGAGCATATACAAAAATCTTTTAAATGTTTTCTTTCTCTTTAATAAACTACTTTTTACAAATTTCTTTCTTTCTTTAATTTTACATTTTGTCATTTGTGCCAATCGCTCTGAGGTTACGAGCCTTTGAGCTCATTTATACCTGATTCTTGGAGTTGAGACAACAAAGAACAAAAAAGCTATAAAAAAAAGGACTTTCCTGAAGTAAAACCAAAATGTTAATTTCTTGAAAATAAGTATGATTTTTTTTTTCTTTGACATAAATGTATCTGTTCTATAAAGGGTTCTGGATACAAACTTTTTGATAACTGGGTCATTTTGCAGAAGTGAGCAGCCCAAATTAGAAACTAGATTTTCCCAATAAAAACACTAAAAATCGTCATCAGTTAGGTTTCAATCATCTTTTTTCTAGAGAGTAATCATATGTACAGTATTTTATTTATATTAATATAGAGCCAACCTTTGCTGTTATGCATAAGGGTGTTACTGGTATCTAATCACTGAAGGTCTTGCATCAGTGATGACTTTTATGAATATTTTCTAAGGGTATTGTAAGTAGTTTAGTATTTGAACACTGTTGATTACATAGATTTTGACCTAATATGGGAAATGTAAGATGTAAAACCACGCAGCAAAATGCAGATATCTTTTGAATTCTAACAAATGTAATTATTATGAGAAAACACGGATAAAAAAATGTTCCCCAAGAATTCAAATATCCTTAAATTCATAAATGTGTAGTCATTGGAACATTTCTATCGCAGTCAGCTGTAAGAAAAAGTGTACATGTTACTTTCATCATGCATTTCCACACCAATAAAGTACTTTTTGGTGGCGTTTTTAAAGTACTTTACCACAAGTTCTGTTTTGATTTTGGTTTGTTTTATTTTAGCAGCCAAAATCAAACAAATGTAGAAAACAGGAGGTGGGATGTCAGAGATGGGAAAAGTGTGGGGACACTCGGGGCAGTGTTGATAATCCACTGAATGACTCATTATGAACAGGCGACTAATACCCCAAACTAATCAGTTTTGGTTCATAGGTTTAATCTATCCAGTTAGGGAGGCTATAAAACATTAATCTCTTCAAATAATTCAAGACACTCAAAGACGTGGATAATCTCATCTCAATTGGATCATCTCCTTAATTCTTTGAATGTGCTGTGATTAGCGTTATCTCCTCATACTGATTCAGTCAGTGGAAATATGGTAAAAACATACTTTATACCTCAGACCATACCGGAAGGAGCGTCTTTCCCATTTGCTATTAACAAAGCATACAAATAAATAATCATTGGCAAAAATGTGTAAAAAAAATAACTCCCACATAACTCCTAACAGTAAAAACTCACGTTTTCCTTATGTCATCATCAGTGTCAACATGGTCGGGAGGAATTTTGGTCCATTTGGTCAATGGGTTTGTTTCTATCGGCTGCGAATCGGACACGCATCCCAGAAGCGCTGTGTCGCGACACTCTGAAATTTTTTTACGCGCTAGGATTGGTGGTTGTTTGTTTCTAATTGGTTTAAAATGTTCACACAGGTATCCACCAGAGGGCGCGGTGCAGACTGGAGCTGCAGCTCTTGCTGGGGGGCGGTTCATCAAGGCTCGTTACCTGCTGCATAAGATGAGCTGGGATTCAGTCGCTCAGTGCCTGAGAGTTAACCAAGGTGGTAACTCAAAGCCTTGTGAGTTCCAAGAGTTATAATTTTCCCTCCTTCTCACTTATAGTTAATATTTCCCTGTGTCTCTGTCCCAAGGTTTCCTCAGTGCAACTTCCTGGACCTGTTCCTTCATGTTCCTTTCTGATCTCCTCATCTCAACTAACCTGTGTGAAGTAATTCCTGGATCATCACCTTCGGACTGGCAGCCTTTGTGTTTGACTTCTCATTCTTCACCTCCTCAAGCAACCTGTCTGCCCTCCAATGTTTTACCATCTACTCCACCTTAGCCTCCTCATACCACCAACCTGTTGTGGCTTCCTGGATCACCAAACAGAGCAACAGGCTGCCATCCACTCAACCTCCCAGACGGAAGACCTCTCCATCTACATTAAGGTATTTCTATAGATTCTACAATCATCTATTCATTCTCATTTTTCATATATCCTCTGCTTCCCTTCAGTCTTCCCAGTTCTCCCTCGTGTCGTTGAATTTCCCCTGGACCATTACCTGCACAATATTCATAATTGTTTTAATAAACCACTCAATTATTAATTGCTCTGCTAAGTGGTTTCCTGCATGTGAGTCAAATCGCTGAACAAAAGCATGACAAGCACAGTATCATCTCTCATCTGCTGGGTCTCCTTAAGTGAGTTCTGTCACTTTTGTTGTACATTAAAAACTGGAGTAATCTGAGACCAAAATTAACAGCGAAAACATTGAGGTGGTGGAAGAACTGGAAAAAGGTCAAAGTACTATTAGTAAACAACAAATTATTTCAGTTTTTTTTTTTTTTTTACAGAGAATTTGCAGATTTTTTTAGAGCATATCTAAAATGTTGGAAATAAAATGCAGCTTGAAAGCTGAAATACCTTGGCAAGCGTTTGGGTGGTGTTTGCAAAACATGTATTCCAGGAGCACCATTCATTTTTCCTGTCGCTGATTGGCTGTACCCACAAGAGCAGAAATAGAATAGCTTCTGCGGTAGAACCAAGACTCTTACTTTTCACTGTGTTTATTAATGAATATTCAGAAATACTTTTGGTGTCTGAACTATTACAATAGGCAGTAATGAGCATTTTCAGTGGGGGTCTCAAGTATTTGTGGACTTTAGCTACGCTGAACACCGGAGGTCAACTGTACCTTGGAACCAGGGGTCACTTTTACCGAATACATTTCGTTTTTGACCGGTTTTTTTGAACGGTGACGGAAAAATCCGAAGGCCAACGGTCATTTTGACATTACTTTCACATTCCTGACCACTTGGTGCAGATGTGCTGACCTTTTCAACTTTATGCACATAGTCAAAGTAAATAAATCAATCAAAAAGATTCCTATGAGAGCATCTGAGGAGATTTTAATTTTTTTTTCTGATCACTTCAATTGGACAGATGATTCCTGATTTCAAAACTTTGGGTGAAGTGGCGCTTAATTCCAGTCTCCAGTGTGGCAGCCGAGTGCGGAGTCCGCCTCCAAGAAAACATTTAAACCCCCATGATAAATTATCTGTCTGAGGCAAAAATCCCTAACTTCATAATAACCTCTGCAGTAATCCCACTATCTAATTAAGCATAAGTGGGTGAGCCTTTTATAAGTTCCATGCAGAGCAGGAGGAAGTTGTGAGACTGTGTGTTCAGGCTACAGCAGGTGAACTGTTCGTATTTTAAGTGTAATTTTTTTAATTTCATTTTTTATATGTACTTCTCTGTTCAGCTTGTTTGGGCTGAATATTTAAAATAAAAATAAAAAATAATAATATAGAATATGTCAATATTATTACTTAAAAAATTGTTGGGTGGAAATAGAATATGACCGAATTTTTTAACCCGTCAAACTGACGGGCATGAAAAAAAACCTAGCGCAACCTCTGCTTGGATCAGTTAAAATAAGAAATGTCATGCTAACTAGGAAATTAATCAGCTATTCAAGTTCTTCTGCAAACTTTTCCACCTAAATCCTGTGGAAGCAGACGTTATTATGACTTAATTAACTGCTTGTCTTCTGTCACTGTATGTAAATGACGGATTTCAATATATCAAATTCAGCTTGGTCCTGAGTGATTTGATTATTATAGAACAGGTTTTGATCTCGCTCACTAGAACTGATAAAACAAATCTTGGTTAAATGGTGGAGGGCTGCAAACAACATTCACAATGTCATACTTACGAGTTTTTGGTCGTTGCTTCTCTTTATCTAGAGTTTGAGTAAGAAAAAGATGTGTATCAGTTTAAGGTTAGGACTCCTAGGGTACATCTTCTAGTTTTTCTGATTCCAAACCTTCAGCTTCTTTCACAGGTTTCTTTTCAGCCTTTGCAGCTTTTCCTGTAAGAGAAGAAAGACAGATTACAGTCTGCAAAATACATTACCATGATTTTACTGTCCCTCGGTGTAACAAGGCATATAGCACATCCCCAATTAGAGTTTTATCTGGCAGAAAACAACTTCAAATCACATATTCCGTATGTCTTTTCAGGAGCTAGATTTTCTCTGACACATCAAGCTGAGCACATAAAATGCCTGTAATCTGGTAAGAAATTTAATGTGGGAATCATAACTATTTGTATTTGTTCATAAAATGCTGAATCGGCTGTTATGTATTAGTTAATATACTGGTAATAAATATTCATGCTCCATCACGGTTGGATTATTACAACGTGTTGTACACGTCTTTGGAGACCTCCCTAAAACGGTTGCAAGTTGTGACTCCAATCTTGATGGAGCTACACCAAATTCCTGTTTATTTCAGGGCGCAACATTCTTTTACTGACTTGGAGAGCTCGTTCACGGACTGGCACCAGGGTATATTCAGAGGGCTTCTGCACCCATATGTCCCTGAGGGCCTGTGACCTTGAAACCAGTGGGCTCTGTGGTCCCCTTTAAAAGTCATCTGGAAAAAAAATCTATTTTTTTATTAATTTCTCTTGTTTTTTATAGAGTCTTGCCTCTTGTAAAACACTTTTTGGTTTTATATCTTAGAAAGTGCTATAAAAGTAAGCTTTTACTCATTAATTATAATAATTTTTATGATCTCTTGCATCCATATGCTCATATCTCCTCATATTTACACGTTCTTTTGCAATCTGAGTGGGAATTTTCTGGTCATCTCTCCACAGCTATTCTTCTGACCATTTCCTCTCCCTCCCACACATTCTGGCTACATAATTGTTCCCATTTTATGTGTGAAGCCTGTCAGCATGTTTTAACTCCCCTGGCTTTAAATCTCTTCTCAGCATCATTTGAGGACTCAGTTGTTGTGAGAAACATGATTTTTCTCAAGAAAAAAATAATAATGTGAGCACAACCCCGAAAAACCCTGGAACTTCTTATACAAGGAAACCCAATTTTTGAGCCTGTTGAAGTTGCTAGGACATTTAATCAGTACTTTATTGACTCAGTCAAGATCAATAAACATAATATTATGCCAGTAGATGTTGAGGTAGATAAAATGAACTCAAAAGAACCCAACCTGGTTTTTGTATCTGCCACCAAGAATAATACGGAAGCAATCATTAAAAATCTCAAAATATCCAAAGCAAAGGATATATATGGAATGGATACAACTATGCTTAAGAACATCAGTAAAGCATTAATTGATCCCATTACAAAAATCAATAATCAATCTATTCGCCAAGCGGAATTTTCAGCGGCATGGAAAACATCGATTGTAATTCCTATCTTTAAGACAGGAAACCCCCAACTTGTCTCTAATTATAGACCGATAAGTATTTTACCTGTGATATCTAAGATCATTGAGAAATGGATAGCTGAACAAATCAGAGATCATTTAAATGCAGGGTATTTTGCCTTAACTCCTCTGCAATTTGGTTTTCAACTCAACCATTCCACAGAGTCAGCAAACTGTTATTTTATCGAGAAGGTCTAGCTAATTTTGGATAGTAACAAAATTGTGGGAGCTGTTTTTCTTGATCTTAGAAAAGCGTTTAATACGGTAAACCATCAGGCTTTACTGGCTAAACAAACATCCTTCAATTTTTTAGATATTGCAATAAAATGGATAAAGTCATATCTGTCGTTACGATCACAGACATATCCAATAACCAGTCTACACCTCTTACATTAACGACTGGCCTACCACAGGGTACTATATTATTCCCTATCTATTCTCCATGTATGTTAATGACTTGCCCTGTTATGCGCGGAAGTAAACATACAGATGTATGCTGATGATACAGTTTTGTACGCATATGGATCTACAAAGGCAGAAGTTGTCTAAAACTGTGAAAGGCTATGGTCAAGGTTGTAACATGATTGGACGAGTCAGATGAGGTTGAAGAACGCTGTGGTGAGGGCTTTACATTTCTGCTCGTTACTGGTGCGGTCATGGAAGATGTAGGAAGTGTTTATTCTCTGGTTATCTCTGCGGGCCGAGCATCTGCTTGGGGTGGCTGTGTCATCTTGGCTTGGTGTGTTGGAAGAAGTGTTTGTTCATTGTTAATTTCTGCAGGCCTTGCATGTTTTGGGACATCCAGAGCTTTTTGATTGAGATAGCAGAACATGTTCGATGTTAGTAGTCTCAGTCCTGCTCTGTTTAGACTATGCACATTGTTTGTGAAGAGATGTTGTGCACCACAGACTATTTAAAATTGTTGATGAATCTAATTGAACAGTAAGCACAGGTATTTTTCAGGAATCTGTGAAGCATACGAAGTCTGCTGTATCTTTCATCTGTCCCTTCAGGCAGGGGTCGGCTGAAAAAGATGTTTATGTTCAGTCCCTCCCGTTTCTACAGCAAATCAGGAAAATCCCTTTTCAGATTCTCTGACTGTTTTTTGGTTAGTCAGTAGATCCTGCGTGGATAACGAGAATTTTCAGTTTCGGATAGTTATCTATGATTGTCTGAAATTTTTTTGAAATTTCTGTCACAATACTTTGCGGCAACTCATGAATTATTAGAACTTTTGCTGAGTGTACACCAAATGATTCGCCCTTCAAATACTTTTCTGACAGACTGAAGGCACAAACTAGGATTGGGACACAGCTAATGCCGAAAACTGGACTCCAAAACTCCCCTGGGACTAACACTAAATGTTCTTCGCCCCTACACAACTGGTAATAACAGATATCTGATATAGAAGGAAAGGCAATTTTATTTGTATAGCACACTTTCAACAAAAGGGTAATTCAAGGCTTTTTACATGATTTGGTGATTATAAAAGAAAACAAACAAACATAGAAAATAACATTGGAAATTTAAAAGTAAAAGTACCAAAT
Organism: Valencia hispanica; assembly: GCA_963556495.2. Classification (NCBI taxonomy): domain Eukaryota; kingdom Metazoa; phylum Chordata; class Actinopteri; order Cyprinodontiformes; family Valenciidae; genus Valencia; species Valencia hispanica. The sequence continues at coordinate 42,392,788 of OY747719.1, read as the reverse complement.
TGGCATGAAACACACATTACACATGATGCACAATAAACATACACAACACATGATACACAATAAAGCAAGAGAAAGATCAATAAAGCAAGAGAGCATGAACACATTTGATACATATGACAGTAATCATTTACTCGAATGCAATTCTAAACAAATGGGTTTTTAGTCTTGATTTAAAGCACTTCAGAGTTTCAGCAGCTCTGCACTCGTCAGAAGGGGACCGGACAGCAATTCTATTCCACTTGTGTCTACCTTCTCATTTGTGTTTCCTTAGTTTATTTCTCTTTAGATAGTTTCCCAATTTACTTCTTCTTTCTGTTCTCCAGTGTTTCCTTAAGTTCCCTTAGATTCTTCCTTAGATATATTATCTTTAGTTATTTTCTAGTTTAGGGTTGTTTTCTGTTTCTTATCTGTGTTCCTTCCTGTTGTCTCCCTGCCACTCTGCTCCTGACCCAGTTTCACTTATTGCCCTCACCTTCAACTGCTTCCCCACTAATTGGTCATCAGGTTTCTCTGTCATTTCCTCACTCCCTCCTCAGTATTTAAACAGCTCTCCTTCTGTCAATACTCGCTGGTCCGTTGTCTAACTTCCCTGTTTCGGTTCCTATGCTACCACTTGTTTCACTTCCCGGTTTCCCTGAGTTTGTAAGTACATGTGCCTTGTTCTTTTGTTTAAATAAATCATTTTTACTTTATTTACTGCATTTGGGTCCTTAATTAGCAAACATGACAAAAAGTTAACTCATTCCACCTGTTAGGTGTCTTCCCCCAGGGTTCAAAAACAGCAAATATCAAACCACTACTAAAGAAGAATAACCTGGACAACACGTTAATGCAGGCCAATCTCTAATCTTCCATTCATCAGTAAAATTATTGAAAAAGCTGTGTTTCAACAATTAATAGCTTCATAACAATGACCAACCACTTTGATGTTTTTCGGTCTGGTTTCCGTGCTCACCACAGCACTGAGACTGCCCTCGTCAAAGTGTTCAATGACATCCGCATAAATACAGACTGTGGTAGAACCACAGTGCTGGTTCTGCTGGATCTCAGTGCAGCATTTGACACTGTTGACCATGATTTACTATTGGAATGACTGGAGAGCTGGGTCAAACTCTCTGGTACACTTCTTGGCTGGTTCGAGTCTTACCTTAGGAACAGGAACTTATTTGTGTCAAACGGCAATTTTCCATCAGAACAGACAGAAATCTCATGTGGGGTGCCCCAGGGCTCCATCCTGGGGCCCCTCCTATTTAATATCTACATGCTCCCACTAGCCCAGAGTATAACAACCAATAAGATTAGATACCATAACTATGCAGATGATACTCAACTGTACATTACAATGTCACCAGGTGACTTTGAACCAATCCAAATGCATTAAGCAAATCTATGGATGGAAATGCCATAATTTTCTCCAGCTGAACAGAAACAAGACTGAAGTAATTATCTTTGGACCTAAAGAGGAATGATCAGGAGTCAGCACACAGCTTCAGTTAATACAGCTAGAAACTATTAATCAGGCCCAAAATCTTGGTGTAGTAATGGACTCAGACCTGAACCTCTAGGGTCACATAAAGGCTATAACAAGGTCAGTCTTCTATCACCTGAAGAACATTTCTAGGATTAAAGGACTAATGTCACCACAGGACCTAGAAAAACTCATCCATGCGTTTATCTTTAGACGGATTAATTACTCCAATAGTGTCCTCACAGGTCTGCCTAAAAAGTCAATCAGACAGCTGCAGCTGATCCACAACGCTGCTGCTCGCATCCTCACTAGAACCAGGAAAGTAAAGCACATCACCCCAGTTCTAAAGTCCTTATACTGGCTCCCTGTAGCTCAGAGAATACACTTCAAAGTACTTTTACTAGTTTATAAATCACTGAATGTCTTACCACCAAATTATGTTTTGGACTTCCTGTCACTATACCAAACCTATCTACTAATCATCCCCAGAATCAGAACCAAACATGGAGAAGCAGCTTTCAGTTTCTATGCTTCCCTTATCTGGAACAAACGTCCAGACCACTGCAAAGTTGCTGAAACACTGACCTGTTTTAAATTAAGGCTAAAAACCCATCTGTTTAGAGCTTCCTTTGAGTAAAGTTTTAATGTCATATGTTTTGTGTGTGTTTTATGATTTATTACTGTTGTTATGTAAAGCACCTTGAATTGCCTTGTTAAAAATGTGCTATACAAATAAAATTGCCTTGCCTTAACAAAAAAAGACTGTTTACAGCTATGATTGGATCCTGGAGTGGCATACATCACTGGAATCACAACAATCTCAGCTCATGTACAATATGTATTTGTACATAAACAAAAAATGACAGATTTAACCCAGAAGTATGTAACGTCTTGCCAAAAGAATGTAAGAACGTGAAGGGGTTAGATAAAAAGACTGTTAACTGCACCCCAAAATAAGCCACAGCCCCCAGCTAAATTCCCCTGGCACAAGGCCTGGTTAGATCTCTACAGGAGTCTGTGGTATGTTTCCTGCTTTCTTGTTAAAGTTACCTGATTTAAAGGAAATTCTGATTGGTTTCTTTTGCTCAGCTTGAGAAGTCACGTTAGTCTTCCTGTCAGCTTCCAGTCTCGGTCTCAGTCTCAGTGGCTGTGAACGTGGTTCTGGATCTGTCCAACACAACACATTTTACCCGTTTATGCAGAATAAACCAAGTTCATTAGCAGCTGTATACATTAGACTGAAAAAGTTCTAAATTCAGTTAGAAATGTGGCTAAACTCAATTATTCTAAAACCCATCAACAAATTGGAAAACATCATGGAGCCCACGCATCATCAGAAATGTACCTTTCTTATCTTTGGATGCCTTGACTTTGCTCTTGACAGCCGGCGCTCCGGAGGGGAACAGAAACAATTAGTTTCTAATCAACAATTATCTCTCTTGTCACTGAAATGAATGATGACTGACTTCATGCATATTAATTTGTGTCAGTGTGTGTTGTTACCTGTCCTTTTAGACACTGATTTCCTCTTCTGTTGTGCAGCTGCAGGCTCTAACATAATGAGCAAATTGTTGGGATTGGGTTAAACAAAACATGTTTCTCTCTCACAGTTGACAATTTCTTGAGGCTGCATCTCAATTAATTTAGTAATGAGAACTCAGACAGACCCAGACTCAGTCACAGCTTACCTTTTCTTGAAACTGAAGCAGGTTTAGTTTTCTCTTTTGCATGTCTGTCTATGGAGAAAAAAAAGTGCAAAATGCTTCCAATGAATTTATTTAATCTTTAATGTACTTTTTCTAGCTTCCGCTGGAAGTTTTGATCTCCCTTTTGCAGTCCTCTCTGTTCGAAAAATTATCAGATTTGCACACAAAAAAATCAACCTTTTTAGAAAGCTTGCTTCCTGATTATTTGGTTGATTTACCTTTTTTAGCTTCAGCCGCAGGTTTGGATTTCTCCTTTGCATGCTTCTCTGTGGATAAAACGGTCACATTTGAAACAAGCAACTATTTTTTACAGTATGCAGGTTATCATTCTGGTTAATACAGTATATACCTCACCTTTTTTAGCTTCAGCCGCAGGTTTGGATTTCTCCTTTGCATGCTTCTCTGTGGATAAAACGGTCACATTTGAAACAAGCAACTATTTTTTACAGTATGCAGGTTATCATTCTAGTTAATACAGTATATACCTCACCTTTTTTAGCTTCAGCTGAGAGTTTGGTTTTCTCTTTTTTTGCAGCTGCAACCAAAGAAACAAAAATATGTAAAAATGTTGATTTCTACGTCATCTTTTTTGTGTGGAGGGCTGTTTGTAAAGTTACACAGTCAAAAATAAACACCAATAATCTCAGTTATTTAACCTGTCATGGGAGAAAGAAAATGGGAGTTAATTTTTCTAAGTCATACTTTCTCCATGTTATTCATTCATTTTTAAATGTCACAGTTTATACCTAAATATTGAACCATACCATACCAAGTTTATTTATATAGCGCCCCTAAAAATCAGCATGGGAGCTGACCAAGGTGCTATACAGGGAATATAAATCAAAGATACAACAAGCACAAAAGATTAAAATCATTTAAGAGTATAAAAATAGTTAAAAGAAAGTTAGGCTAAGTAGTAAAGGTTGGTTTTTAAACGGGACTTAAAGACGGTGAGGGATGGAGGCATACTTATCGAAAGAGGAATATGGTTCCAAAGTGTCGGGCCAGAGACTGAAAAGGAACGCTGGAGAGGGATGGAGTTTGACTGTGATTCTGCTGGTTATTAGTCGTCATGACACTTAAGAATAAATATATAGCAATAGAACATAGTTTGGGAAGTTTTAGACTATCCATCCATTGTCTATACCGCTTATCCATGCAGTGTCATGGGGGGCTGGTGCACATCTCCAGCGGTTGTTGGAAGGGAGACGGGGTCCACCCTATACAAGGTCACCAGTTCATCACAGGGCAACATAGAGACACACAGGACAAACAACCATGCACACACACACCCATACCTAAAACCTAGTTTATACTTCTCCGTCAGCAACTTTGCACTCACACGCACACATATTGACTGAGACATTTTCCCTTTATACTTCTCTGTTGGTGTGTCAGTGTTGCGAAGCAATTCCCGACCAGGAAAGCAGGGGGTGTAGACCTTTTCTGGCGGGTCTACCTACCATTGCAGTAACTTCTCTGGTCGACTTTAGCTTGTGAACGCATATCCACTTAAGGAGAAATGGCCTTATGAGTTTTGATTGAGCTGGAAATCTTTTTACTAGAAGTGCAGCTCATTGAATACTCTAAAAACACATGTAAACAAACAAACACAGCGGTCTGTTTTGTTGTTCTCTACACCTCCTGGTGTTCAAAATCTCCAAAACACTATATCAGATAAACTGACCTTGCAATATAAAGCATCTAGGGCCCAAAAGCTGCATTGACTGCTAATTACATCGACTATAGAGCACCATTCTGGTGAAATTATCTTGGGCGGATGTTAGGCTGACCAATCACAGATGTGTGCTCTCCGTTGGGTTCAACGCATTGTTAAAAAATTGGGCTCTACTTCGTCCATCCTTGTATGCCTGTCAGAGAGCCCTTGCATCAATGGTGTTCATTTTTAACTGTTTAGTTTTGCAAATTTCGCCCCATAAATTTTTTTATTTTTATTTTTTTCATAAATTGATTTCAAAGTATTGTTGGAATTGTTCTCAGGCATGAAGACACCATTTAAAGAAAACTAAACAGGAAATTATTCTCTTTGTTTTGGCTTTTATCGCTGCAGGCTCTGGGGGAATAATTGCAGTAAAATAACCACAGAAGGTTAATTTTATCTACTAATTGCATCACTGTATATTACAGTTGTTACATGCTGTAGCTGCAGTTTATGTGAGGAAACATCCCAGGGATCCTGTGAATTAAAGCAGAAGAATAATCAGTACCTTTTACTGAATCAGCAACCTTGGTTTTCTTCTTTGCAGCTGAGAAAAACACAACAAAATAAATAATTATTGTTCAGGGCTGTAATTAGGAGAAAAATGTTTGTTTCAAATTTTACTCATTAAATAGTTTGTACCTTTCTTCACCGAGACAGCCTTTAGTTCTTCTACAACTCTCTCTGGTTCTTAAAGAAGAACAGATATTAGGGTTTTTTAATCGTTCAATAATATTGTTTTAAAACAGGAAAAATACTCTGAGCTGTTTAAATTCACAATCTGAACAAAGTTTAGTTATTCTAATGTATAAATAAAGTTTAAATTTAGAACTTTATTAATTTGAATTGTATTTCTTGTCTCTCTTTGTGTGACTATGTATTTCTTATAGAGTTTTCCTGCCTTTTTAACCTTTTTCCAAGTCATCCAATAATATTTGGTGTATTTCCTTTCTTATTTTATTACGTCAGCTCATATAAAGGCTCCTAAAGTCAACTAAGAAACTTTTCGCTCCAATGTCTTCAGTAAATCAAAACATTACACAGTCTGACTGATTTTAGGGCCAACGATGTGATTCCCAAAGAGCAGTTACATACAGTAGATGATCAACTAGAAGACGGGTCTCCCAGGTCCCATCTTTAGTCTTTGATGCAGGATTTTTACCGATTTCATCAACACATGACTTTCAGATAATGTTCACCACTGGAGATACTTTTTATCTGTGAAATTCTTACAAATTTCAGCCATTTCCTCCATTTTCTGTTTTTTATAGCACACCTGCACCACATGCTATCATTGACAAGTACAGGTACTGGACTGAAATGTGAAAAAAGCAGCTTAAATACAAAAACACTTTGGTAAACCTAGCTACTTGGATAGTAAGTGGTAAAGGCTTCTGAAGAAAAATGATCAGTATAATTATTAATTCCAATAATAAAAATAAAGGATAAACATCCAACAACTGTTTTTCCTTAGTTTAACAATAATTTGTGTTTTGTTTTCTTTTAAAGTGGTTTTAAAGCGTCTGAAAACTAAAAAAGCATTCAGAGAGCAAAGACATCCCCCCAAAGCTGCTGAAACACGGAGTTCCTTCAAATCAAGGCTAAAAACCCACCTGTTTTGAGCTGCCTCTGATTAGTTGGTCAATAATAGCTGGAATGTCATAACAGTAGTATGTTTTAAACTTTTTTTATGTCTTAGATGTTGTGTTTCCTGTTTTTATTGTTGTTTACCTCCACCATGGAGATTTTTTTTGCAATTTACTTGTAGAAATGTTCCCATTCACCTTATGGAAACTCCTGCATCAAGCATGCTGCAACAAATTTCTCAAGCGATCAAAAATAACGGGGGAGCTGCACATTACTGAGTTCAGTTTTGGAACTTTGATTTCTGTTTTTTTTGGGGGGGGGGGGGTTTGGAGGTGTGGTCCTAAACTTTTGATCAGCGGAAAAACAGCCTCTTTCAGTCAAAAAATGTTTTGTCTCACTCCCATTTTTTCTTGTTGCATATTGAAGCTCTACTTGGAACCTTGTTAAGATCTAACTAACCATGTATAATACGACTTTTTTTTCCATTTTTCAAGTGGTCCGTAAATAAATGAGTGAAAAACTATTTTTGAAGAAAGAAAATGCAGAATCTGAAGGCCCTGCAAGTGCCCAAGATTGAAGTCACCCAAGGCTTCCTCATTATTTATTTTCATGGTGTTACCATGTAGCTTATCACACTGGATTAGCATTTTCTATGTGTAATCATGTTTTATCCAAAACTTGTAGGACTTCCTTGTATATTATTTTGAAAATGTATTTCAATTATTTAAAAAGAAGGTTTCTTGAAGTTTTTTGACATTCAGCTCAAATGTTCACAGAAACACATAATTAAAAACTTTTTGCAGGAATTTAGCTCCTATATAAAAGGTATTGTAGTTGGTTCTTGCTTCAAATATGTTTTAATTTGGATTTAATCTAAATTTTAACTCTGCCGAATCCTCCTCACCCTGGACTCCAGCTGCTGCCGGCGGAGCTTCAGCAGCTGGAGTTGGTGCCTCCAGCTCCACTGGTGGTTCAGACTCTGGAGCCTCTGGCTGCTCCGGCTGTTCTGGTTGTAGTGGTGGAGAAGGTTCTGTTAGAGGTGGCATTATGGGCTGGACTGGTGACAGATATGGTTGATAGTGAGCATAGAGAGGCTGCAGTGGTGGAGAAGGAGGCTGTTGTTGATATGGAGGCTGTGATGGTGGAGCTGCAGGATGAACGGTCACAATCGGAGCAGACGGAGCTAGGGAGAAAAAAGCCAACGGCTGCTCATAACCTCACTGTACAGTATGTTAAATGTTAGAGCAAGAGATACTCAGTGTTGATCCCACATCAGTGTGAATACCTGACATGGTTGGAGGAGGGTACGGATTGTCTGTGACGATGTGATGAACTGGAAAATAGAAACAGATGACTTTCTCATTCATGATGCAACCAAATATTTACAGTTATTAGGCATTACTTGTATGATATTAACAGCGAGCATGGCTGAATTCTTGGTGACCTACCGTACCATCCTGGGGGGGCCGGGCAGTAAACTGGAGCAGGTCTGCAGGGACTGACTGCAGCAAAAATTAAATATAAAAATTAAAAGCATGTTAAAATGCCACAAATTGCATAGCTATCAAACCCATTTTGAAAGTAGAAATCTATACAGATTTATACATTATTTTTCTTCATAATTTTCTTATTATTATTGTTTACTTTTCTACTTGACTTGAGAACTATTTTGTTCATTTTTCTGCACCATGCACAGTCACGTTTCACCAGTGGAAAATTGACAGAAAAAATAAATCTATACTCACAAAATTATGATGAGAATGTAACACATCAAACAAATTAAACATTAAAATTAAAACAGATTTTGTTTAGCATACGAAGTGTGATTTTTTGTTTGTTTTTTTACCTTCTTGTGCAGACTCTGTGGCTTCTTCCTGTTTTTTGGCCTCTGTCACTGGTGATAAAAAAAAACAGTCCAATGAAGGGAAAACTGTTCGCTCCTCTGTTATGATGGTTCATGTTTGACTTGCCTACCTGTTTTTGACATCTTGCTCTTCTTTATCTTAGCTTTGTGGAATGAAGTTTACATTAACTGATTAAAAGAATGTGAGCATGAATGTTGCAACTCATGTTTTTTCTGGATACCTTTCAAAAGAGGAGCTAATCTTCGGATTCTCCTGACTTTTGGCTCCAGGGTCGGGATTCTTGGAAGAGCTGGACCAAACATCAGAGCATAATTGAAGTTATTGCAGCTCAAATTTCAAACACTGACTGATATGATACAGATATAATAGTGATCAGTGTTACCTTGTCTTCTCGGCTTTTCATCCGTCTTCTTCACAGCTTCCTGCTCTTAAAGTAAAATAAAAATAAATGAACAGAAAACAAATTTTCCACAGATACTTTACAATGCATCATTATGATTCCTTCAAGTTATGAAGTTCTATTTTCTTAGAAAAATATTCTTCTTGCTTACAGCGGTGCTTAACTTGGAAAGATTTGGGTATTTGTTAATATGCAAAGTGGTTAGTTACCTTTTTTCCGTCGCACAGCAGACACCCTCCTGGGAGCAACTAAAACATAAACATGAAATTAAAAATTTATAAAAATAGAGGTTTTCTTAGTGATTTGCAAATGTGTTCAAACTCCTGAGCTTTTTAACATTTCGTCATGCTACAGCCACAAACTCCAATGTATTTTATAAGGACTTTATGAGATAGGCTATCACAAAGCGAGGCATAATTGGGGAGTGGAAGGAAAATCAAGCTCAGTTCGATTGGAAGAAGTACATGTGTGTCCCTGAAGCCCCACAGCATGATGCTGCCACCTCCATGCATCACTGTGGGGATGGAGGGTTTGTGATCATTCGTAGTGCATTGTTCCCTGGTTTTCACAAGGCTGTTGGTTCTCTTCACAGAACCGGTGTATTCATACTGAGAATAAGTGAAACACAGTTAGACTTTAACTATTAATTTGGTGACTTCTAGGTTTTTGGAGTTCAAGAGGTATGAATACTTTTTCCAATAAATTACACTATCAAATTATTGTAGGAACCTTGTCTTTTTTTTTAGGCCTGCCCAACCCAAGTATCTTAATTGTGATAGCATCTTGAAATATTGTCCACGTGTCTCAGTTGATGTTATTACTGGAGTTAAGTGACAAAAAGCAGGTAATGTTGTGGGAATATTTTAACTTAATTAGAATTAATCATTCCCTATCCTAGTATGAGTTGCATCCAGGACGGTAATGTAACAATCCTTAGATGTTTCTAATTTTTTTGCATTGTTTTGAGGGTTGTTTTGATCTTTTTATTATTTGTTATTTCCTTATCTTGTCATTTTCCTCGGCGTTAGTTCTGTTTTACTTTATTTCACTCATTTGATTATTATTTTCTGATCTGAGTTTCCTTTTTACCTTGTGTTTACACTTATGGTTTCCTTCTGTTCTGTTCTTTCCTTTTTATTATATTCATCTATGCTTCTACTTTGAATTTCTCTTGTGCTTCTTTATTCTTCTTTATTGTTCTTTAATCATTCTTGATTTGCCCCGATTATTTTCTGCATTCCACATTTCCTAGCTCTCTGCTTTCTCTCACCTATATCTGCTTTCACTAATTAGTCCTCAGGTTTCTCTCTGTCACCCCTCATTCCCTCCTCAGTATTTTAACGGTTCGGATTCAGTCATGCCTCGCTGGTTTCTCAGTCTTGGTACCCAGAACTCTGTCAAGAAATTTCTGCAAGTGCTCCCTGTTCTACCCATTTATTAAACTCTTTAACTTTTCAATATGTCTGCATTTAGGTCCTACTTGCTTCACTCCTACATGATAAGTAGGTGGTGTAGGAAAACAAGCCTTGTGTTCGAACATAATCTTTTTGATAGTGAGGAGTCAGAATTGCAGGATTACAGATGTCTAGCATGTTATCTATTAGTAAACAATATTCTCCACGCTCCCGGTATATGACAAAAGACCAGACTGAAGCTGTTCTGGATGAAAGACGAGGATGACTGGTCTTAGGAAGGGGAAGCTCATGTAGATAGGGGATAATAGTCTAATACTATGTAATGTTTTAGAATTGGTGGGTTACAAGGTTCGAGCGATGCAGCTTCTGTATGCACACTGTTCCTCTGTGTCTGATTAACACGTTATTCAATCCTTAAAACGCCTGAAAGACATCAGTTTCATCTTTGTTCAAAGAGGTTTATTTCTCCTCAATACTGCATATGTTTATGATAGTCCTCCTTATCTGTGAGTATATCCAGCTGCTCAAGTTGAAAATCAGCAAATCAAGCATGCCTTTTTGCAATTCAGTGCCTGTTGGTCTTGTATATTATCACATAATATCACATAAAAAAGAGAAACCTTTTTTATCTGCAGTCTTGGTAACAGCCTCCTTAGCTTTTGCAGAGTGCATGCAGGGACACTCTAAAATCACAAGGCAGAAAAAAATAAAGTTACACTAAAAACAAATATGATTAAAAAGCCATCTCCTCAGTCAGTTTCTAACCAGCTGGTTCACTCTTTGGTGTTTCTTCCTCTGGTTCAGCCACAGGTTTAATCACATCCACTGTGGCCTTTTCTTCTTCTCCCTCTTCGTCGTACTCCTCTTCCCTATTTCCAGATTTGTCGACAGACTTCTGAGGCTTAGAAAAAGGTTCTTCAGCCTCTTCCTCCTCATCTTTCTCCTTGGGAGGAGCAGGCTGGCTGGTCTCTGATGGGAACCCAAGAGAACAGTCAAGTTGAACAGATATAAATAAACGAGCTAAAATAAACCCAGAGATCCACTTAGGAACTTTCAGAAGTTGTGGTATAGTTTTAATCTGTGCAGTTATTTGCATTTGATCAAAATTTGAATCAGATATTTTTAGTTGTTTTTATCTCTCAGGTTGCGTGTGCTGAAGTGATTACACTGCTCCAATGACCTTCCTCTGATTATCAACATCTAAAAGAAACACAGTTTGTCATATTATCCATAGCTGATCCCTACCATCTTCTTCTGTTTCATCCTCCTCCGCCTTGTCTTCATCAGCTTCAGCCCTCTCATCATCAGCCTCAGCATCATCTACCTCGGTCTTTGCTGCCTCCTCCTGGCCAGTGATTGCTGCTGCAATGGTGGCTTCAAATACACGGCACATTAGTGATTAAAATCAAGGTATAGTTAAAAAATTAAAAAATATAACCAACAAGTTTGTTTATTTCAGTAATTCAAACCTAAAAATATAATAAATAAATTCATTACACAAAGATTTATACATTTCAACCATTTATTTCCATTAATTTAGTTGATTATGGCTTAAAACCAATGAGAATTAGCAATTCAGTTTATGAGAACATTTGAAAGTTACATTAAACCAATAAAACCTACTAGCAAAAAGACCAATTTGCATAGTTTTATATGCAAACATAAGAAAAGGTGAGTGGATGAAAAAAAGTGTGTTAGGGAAAGGTTTACAAGGAACAGGCATAACTGCAGCACAGAGTTGGGGTCCCACAACGAGTGGAGATTCAACACCCACCACACATAGACATATCCAGGACACGGGCAACAACTAGTACAATCTTTGTGTTTTTCTACAGTCACAATGACCCATACAAATTACTGCAGACAACTTAGGAATTATTTTTGGCCTATTTCCTAAGGGTTCCTTAAAGGGCAACTCACCCCCAAATCAACTTTTTATTCCTGATAAACTGTATAAATGAGTGCCTGCTAGTGCTGTTTACATGTGTATTCATTATTGTGACATTTTACTGCATATTATTTAAAATATACATTTTCTGCCTAAAACCGTTAGTGTGGTGCCCTCTTCAGGTTAAAAGTCTTCACTACACTTGAATTTGAACCAGCCATCCGCATTGGCTTTGCCGTGAACTCTGAACTATGATGTCAGCTGATTTGCCCGCTGTGGGGTATAAAAGCAGCCGAGTGTCTGCCACGCCTTAGCGCCGTAGCGAGTTGGAGTTGGAATGGCAAGGAAGTGTTGATGCCGCCCAACCCTCTTCCCCCGCCGTCCCTTGAGCTGCCAGGCAACTCCTCCCTTTGGTGCATTTTTCAAACAGGAAATGTGGGCGGAGTTAGACTTTGGTAGGGGGATGAGTTGCTCTTTAAGGCAACCTCATAAGAATCCAGCGATCGCAGCCCGTTCGTAAGTTCATGGCCAGGTCAATGGTCTTGTCCAAGATTTTCTACAAACGCACCAAAAACTGTCTTTGTAGGCCTCCATACAAATGCCTTAGGAACAAACGAAGAACAACACACGATGTTCATGGATTATTTAGGGTCAGGAAACCATCCCATATTCCTACGGTGGCCGTAGGAACATGTTAAGTTGCTCTTGTGGGCCCCTTACAGAGTTCCTAGGAAAGCCGTACAAATAGAGATTCGATCAGCATTCACATAAATGCCCCGCTGCCATTCGTTAAGCGAAAGAAAGGTGTTCATAAGGTGGAAGGACATTCTTGGGGGGCATTTAAAATCTTCCAACTCACGGTACAGCTCCTGGAACAGTAAGAAGATCCCAAGGCACCCTTACAAGGAACTCTACAAGCACTGTACTGCAGAAAATGATCTCATTTTCTCAAGAATGCTTCCAGCTGCTTTTGCAATTTGAACAGCAGCCGTACATCTTCCTAAAAAGGCTGTAGAAACTATGCCCCCCCTCCATGAATTTCTACGAACTCCGGATTTCGTACAGTCGTTCGTTAGCTTTAAGCCGCTCCTGAACATGGCACAACACCAAGCTAATGAGACAAAGAATGGGACTGTTGCTCTTTTTAGATGAATGTAAACTTTGCATCTAATCTGGAAGTCAAGCTCCCAGCGTCTGGAGGTTGAGTCGCGAGGCACAGAATCCAGGTTGCAGTGATGAAGTGGGGAGGCATCTCATCTGGCGGTGTTGGTCCAATGTGTTTTCTCAAACCCAGAGTCATCAAAAAGCAGCCGTCTAACAAGATATTTTAGAGCACTTTATGCTTCCCTCTGCAGTAAAGTTTTATAGAGATCCTAATCAGGGCCAGAGTGGGACTCATTTTCAGCCCTGGAGTTTAAAGCTTTAGTGCATTTGATATGGAAAACACATTTGACCTAACCAATTAAGATATTTTCAATGGCAAAACATGCAGGCTTACTTTAGATTACTTTAATTCTATTATCTTATAAATGTGGGCTTTGTGTATTTATTGTCTTACTTATGAAAAAAAATATATATAATGGGTCACTCAGTCATTTGGGCATAGAAAGTGGTTGTGTTGGAAGAATTTCCTGCTTGTTCACACACCTGTTCCTTCCATACTGACAAGAAAAATCCCCTCATCACTACTAACTCCTGGCTCTGTTTCTGAAAATGAATCACATTTAAAAATTGCCATAATTCTCAGCACCAATCTCACAATTGTACAAAGCCTCTGATTAATTCATGTCAGTTTTATTAATGTAGGCCTGAATCAGCTAGCATTGCAGGGCAGTTTTCATGAGCAGGTCTACACCATGGTCTTCATTATATTAATACTAGTAGTATTCACTCCATAAGTAATCCCGCCCACTCTGGACTTGGGGGCTCATATTGCGTGGTGCTGGATTTTCCTTCCATCTCTGAGGAGGTACACCACAAAGTTTTCCAGCTATCTGGCATCGCATCATTTTTTTTTTTTAGGAGATGTTATGCTATTTGCCACAACCTCACACAAGTCATTGACTTGATCATTAATTAACTCGAGTTGTGGTTTGCAGGAAAAGTTCATCGTGCTATTTTACCATTTTCATCGTCCTTGTTTGTTGTCACAAACCAAGAGCTTGTTTTAGTGAAAAAGTTGCCCATTTTTGCACATTTAGCAGCGTCTGTTTCCAGAGCTTTCCTCTTTTTTAATACTAGCCTTCTCCGCGCCACCCTCTGATGTGTTACGTCAAGGCGCGCTGCAAAAACAACAACAACAACAGCAAAACCAGCTGCCAGTGGAAGCAGAGGCGGATAAAAAAGATGAGACACCAGAGCCAACCATTGCCACATTGATTTGAATATTGAGTGGATATACAGTGCAGTAGATGGCCATTCTCCTCGATATGCCAACATTTCTCTATTAAAACTTATTTTATTGGTCGTACTGGCTAGGTTTTTACTTGCTGAAAGCCGTAATCATTTAATTTATTAGAAATTAACCCCCATAAATTGAATCCCTTTGTTTGTTTTGAATCTATAAAAAGCAGTGTTTAATTTTTTTAATTAGTTTATTTTGCTGTCATTATGTGAAGTTTGGCCCCAAAATTGTAAATCTGTTTGGTTGAAGTCAAACTTCCTATTTTGATGTAAAAACAGTGCTTCTACTCTGACAAAGCTTCTATTTATCACATCGTGTTTCACTCAACCATACCTGACAGCAGGATTTCATCAAACCCATCATCATCCTCATCCTCATCTTCTCCTTCATCGTCCGAGGGTTCCTTCCTTTCGTCTATGTCTTCCTCAGTGCCAACAAATGTTTCGATCATGTCTTTCTCCTCCTCCTCCTCGAAGGTGATCTCGGCTGAGCTCGTCTCAACATCTTCATCTTCCTCTGTCTCGTCTTCATCAGCTTTGTCATCCCACAGAGATTCTTCATCAGGACTCAGGGCGCTGTCATCTTCGTCATCTTCATCACCCAACACTCCACTGTCTGAGCTGTCCAAAGGAAGATCGTCTGCCTCTTCCTCCTCTTCTACTTCTTTTTCATCATCGTCATCCTCAACATAATTTTCAAGATCTTCCACATCTTCGTCAAGCTCAAGTTCGACGAGGATGTCCTTATCATAGTCGTCATCTTCACCTTCATCTTCATCATCTGCAAACTGTTCAGAGGAAGCCACAGATATGTCATCTGATTGGTCCAGATCATCTCCAGTATCTTCATCTTCCTCTTCTGTGTCTGCAGAAACCTTTATGTCTTCATCATCATCATCTTCATCAACAGGTGGTAGAGGAGAAAGATCTTCCTCATCGTCACTAGAAACTGCTGTGGGAGGAAGATCAAGGTCCAAGTCATCCTCAGTGTCCTCTGAGAGTACATCATCGCTGTCTGATGTTGCTGCTAATCTGTCATCTTCGTCATCTTCCTCGCTGGAAAGAAGTGCTGACTCACTAATATCTGAGGAATCCACAAACGCATCATCACTGCTATCATCCTCTTGGTCTTCATCTTTGCCATCGTCATCAGGTAGCGGTACGTCTTTGTCGCTGTCGTTGATAACAACAGGAACGTTGGAATCGGAATTAGGAGATAGAGCGGCTTCTTCCTCCTCTGAGGTGGAAACAGGTTCAGGAGAGTCTTCATCAGAGGCCTCCTCCTCTTCATCAGCACCAGTGTCTTCCTTCATTTCTTTTTCATCCTCATCTGCTTCTCCCACCTCTCCTGCCTCTTCCTTCAAATCATCTTCATCTTCAGGCTCTACTGCAGCTGATGGAGGAGCTTCATCATCTTCCTCTTCTCTGTCTTCATCTGTAGTCTGTTCCTCCATGTCCTCCTCTTTATCTTCATCAGTAGCTGCTTCATCTTCTTCCCCCTCTTCATCAGATTCTTCCGCTTCCTCCAATTCAGCCCCTGCCACTTTCTCCTCTTCTCCTTCCTCCTCTTCAAGTTCTTCTACCTCTTCTTGTTCTTTTTCTACAGTTTCCTCCTCCTTTTTAACTCCTCTCTCCTCCTTTTTGTCCTTCTCTTGGATGCTTCCAGTCAGCATCTCCACCTCTCCTTCTTCCCCTTCTTCAGTCTCTAGTACGTCCTCCTCCTCCCCTTCTTCTTCAATTTCTTCAGTAGTTACTGCCTCCTCCTCCTCCTCCTCAATCTCCTCCTCTCCTTCAACCTCTTCAGTGGTTACTGCCTCCTCCTCAGCTTCCTCCTCCTCCCCCTTCTCCTCAGTCTCTCCCTCTTCCTCAACTTTTTCAGTAGTTACTGCCTCCTCCTCCTCCTCCTCTTCTTCTTCATCTCTTTCAGTAGTTAATGCCTCATCTTCTTCTGCTTCCTCATCTTCAGTTAACTCTTCTTCCTCCTCATATTCCTCCTCATACTCTTCCTCATACTCTTCCTCATATTCCTCCTCATACTCCTCCTCATACTCCTCTTCATACTCCTCCTCATAATCCTCTTCATATTCCTCCCCATATTCCCCTTCCTCATCATACTCCTCCTCCTCTTCCCCCTCCTCTATTTCTTCCCCATCCTCTTCAGCCTCCTCCTCCTCTTCTTCCCCTTCAGCCGCCTCTTCTTCCTCTGCTTCTTCCTCTTCCTCTTCCTTTGCTGCATCTTCTGTCTTTTCTAGTTTTGTCTGAACTTGCATTTCTATAACTGCAAAAGTACATGTTGTCAAATAAAAGCTGAATAATATTCAATTTACAGCAGAAATCAAAACTCTTTCTCCAAAAAATAAAAGAAATACCCGAAGAAAAAAGTAATATTGTTTAATCAAAAGGAAGGAAATAACGGAAGCACATACTGATTTTTTTATGACGATATAGATAGAAAATCATGTACCAATTATGATATTTAACTGATATGTCCTTAGAACAACACAATACCTCCCGGATATTTGGTGTGAAGATCATTGAAAACAACTAAACTATAAATACTGAAGCTCTTCTTTCAGGCAATTTCATAATTGATTTTCCTATATGCTTCAAAAAGCTTTTTAGAGACATTTAATCATAGCTTATTGTTTCTAATGGTTGATTTTACATCTGTTTTATGCTGTAAAATCTTACAAATATAAAGAAGTTGACGTAAGAATAACCAGACAGCATTATTGGAAATTATTTAAACTTTTTTTCAGTCGTTTTCTCTTCATAAGCTTTTGTAGCCACTTATGTTCTATCTCTGTTCCCTTTCTCCGCAGAAGTTCACCGGCGGGTGTTTTTTGTTTATCTTTGTCACCTTCCTGGAAGTGGACCATCATTTGAGATATTCCTGCCAAGAACGAGATGATCCATTTTGACCTTCTGTGGTTAACAATGTATGTTACCTGGACAAAGCCATTCATGGAGCTTCTGTTGCCACTAAAGGATGTGACTCAAGGGGTCATCTCGGATGGATGGATGGATGGATGGATGGATGGATGGATGGATGGATGGATGGATGGATGGATGGATGGATGGATGGATGGATGGATGGATGGATGGATGGATGGATGGATGGATGGATATAAACCTATATTTCATGTAACGTGCCTTGAGATGACCTTTGTGGTGAGTTAGTGCTTCATCTATAACCTGGATTAAATCACTCAGACCTTTTTGGGTCTTTCCTTGGTGCCATTTTCAATTTTACGAACATGTTAGAATTTATTGTGTAATTATGTCTGAAATTATAACTCCAGTTTTCCCTGGAGCTTACTTAATTTCCCTCTTGGATCAAAAAAGCATTTTTTAATTTGAATTTCCAGTAAATGCTCCCTATGTTCTACATTACTACTGTAATCCACTCTAAATGTCATAGAAGTGGGTGACTGAGTTTCTTCTCAGCTTAAAATCTCTTTGTAGTTTTGTGACACTGAAACAAAATCAGATGTTTATGTTGTGTTTTTAAGTTTTTGCCTCCCTTGCAGCCTCTTGCGTATATTGATGCTAAGGAATACATTCAATATTTTAACCATTGGGAAGATGGATTTATTCCTCTGTTAGGAATCACAGTTTCTGTTTATGTATGTATTTATTATTCATCAAAAATAAATTAAAAAGTAAAACAATTACATTTAAAATGTTATAGTAGAGAAAAAATATATTTGCCTTGATTTAAATCCTGTTTTATGTCTTTAATTGGGGCTTTTTTTTTTATCTGTGTTGGTGCTTTAGGTGTTGACGTGTGTTTATGCATAAAAACAATGAAATGCAGCCAGGCAATAAAGAAGAGGTACATACCTTTACTTCTTGGTGGTAGAAATTCTCCTGCACAGTAAGCAGAAAAAAATATTTTAAAAGACAAGCAAGAGAAACACAAGTTGACGTCGAACAATGGCGCCAACACATACTCTTTGACGTTACGTTCGAAATCTAAATAGAACATTTTAAATGGAAATATTAAATGGCTAGTTAATAATGATCAGGGATGAAAAAGCACAACTATTAGGAGCAAAAATGTCCTGTTTTCATCTCCATTAGTTGGTTGTTATCTGAGGGGCGGGGCTCAACAGTCAAATCCAAACACAAAGGGCCAAAACTCAAATACCTTTTTGTTTTTTAGTCTTCACCTCCTCCTCCAACCATCTGGACTCTTTAAGATGGCCCATGTATAAAAGAAGCTTAGATGTAAAAAGCTATTCTATATATCAGATCAGAGGTAACAAACTTCAGCTACTGTATGTACAGGATCTCCAAAACTCTGGTTAAATTTGTCCATGTTAGACAAAATGACAAATAAACACAACAGTCAGAAGCTGATCTGTAGCTTAAGGCCTTTTAACGACTTAGTGTAATTGTTTTATTGACAATTTCTGTGTAAGTTAACCACTGATTACTGAGGTTGCAAGTAATCTCAAAGTATTTTTATTTTTTTTTGTCCAGTAGCTGAAAAGTATGGGAACCATTGTTTTGGATCCAAGATAATCCAAGAGAATGTTTTCCAATCGTTCCCCAAATCTTTTAAATTTTAATTTCCAAAAGTAACTACAGTTAAGCCCAATTTGAATCCTAATTTGGCAACATGTTTCTTCTGACTAGAAATAATGTTAATGTTTTAGAGCGACCCAGCCAGAGTCCAGACTTGAATCTGATAGAGAATCTAAGGAACTAAAGATTAGGGGGATGGCAAGGAGCCTTCCAATTTAAAAGACTTGGAGCTCATCCCCAAAGATAAATTATCAGTCGATGAAATCATGCAAATAGCTTCACAGCAGAATAATTGGATTACTGTAATACCAGCAAAGAATTTAATGTTGAATACTAAAAAAAGAGTATTAACAATTTTCCATATTCCATCTTTTAATAGAACCTAACTAACAAATTTTAGATATTGATACTCTGCTTACATAAAAATTATTTTAAAATCTAAATCTGGCAGAGATATAAATAATTGTGAGTTTAATTGTCAAGTCCCTACAAGGCCGGTGCCAATGGGCTCTCTGGGGGGGCGGAGCCACCCAATAAGGTATTAGGCTAATATGAGGATGCTGATGGTAGTTATGATGAAAACTTTGTGAGAAGTTTACACAAGTAAGGAAATTACCAGGGTTTCAGCAGCAAATTATGTTGTATTGTGGATGTAAAACTGGTTGTGGACTAGCTATTTTACTGGAGGACATTAATTGGACCCTTGTGGACATATTAATACTATTTTTGTTCAAGATGGCTCTGTTCGGTCAATGACATGTAGCTTCGAACGATCAGTTGAACTTAATTTGTCTTTCTGAGTGGTTTGACAAAAGCGTTTGCTGTGTCTACAGTTATGATTGTATCCTTAAATGACATACATCATTGGAATTACAAGATTGTCAGCTTTCAAATGATGTATAATATGCATATGTACATAGAGTGTACATACAAGGGTGTTGCAATAATGGCTGGTTTGACCAGGAAATATGTGATGTACCGCCAACGGGATGTAAAAACGCTAAGGGATTGAATACAAAGACTGTTTACTGTTTACTGGGGCCCCCCAGAATAAGCAACAGCTCCGCTAAGATAAATTCCTCTAGCATCGGGTCTGCTTCATCCTTCTCTTTGCATTCTTGCAAAAGCCTTAAAGCCTAAGATAAAATTTAGCACAGGAGAGAGGAAGCACGTATGACTTCCTCTTCCGTTTTCGGTGACACTGAAAAGCTGCAGTAGAACAAACCTTTTTTCCTCACTGCATACAGTGTTCCTGCAGAGGAAGAGAAATAAACCAGTAAATGAATGCATTGCAAATTTTATCACATATACATTTATAATCCCTCTGTTTTGACCTTGATGGTTGAAGATTATGAAATGTGATTGCAATTTCATTAAAATCCAAAGTGTACTGTGTGTGTTGTACCTTCTTCCTCTGGAGCAATGAGGTTTGCAGCAAAATTGAATACGGCGCTAACCATGTTTGTCGATTCGTCCACGGCATCGTTCAACACCTTCACAGGGTCTGAACTGAATTTGCTGAGGCCTCCTGGTGGAGTTCAGAGGTCAACAAGGCAAAAAGCACAAAGAAGATTTTAGTTTGAGTTCATTATTGTTTTGACCAAAGCGAATCATTTCAAATTCAGTAGGAGTGTCTGAACGGCAACGTTTTCTAAAAAAATGGACTCAATTCCTCTTTGAGGGGTTAAACTGAAAGGGGGCAGCAGGGAAGTAGATGGTTATCCCAACATATTATAGGTAGTATGGGTAACCCATTTTCCAGTTTAACCACCCCAGGGGGCATTCCAACATAATCCTACACAAAGAAGCATTTCAGAAGTCCTTTGGATCCTCAGCCATCAGCTTCAGCTAGAAACTGCATTGTACATAACAGATTTTTCAGAGGAGCTTGATTTATAAGTATAAAGAATATCTCTGTTGGAAAAATGAAAGTTATTCAACTAACTGAATCAAGCTCACCTGAAGTTCAATTATTTTAAAAACCCATCATTTCTCTTTTCAGATCAAATATCAAACATTGTTGGGTTTTGTGAATATTTGAACCAGAAAAGTGCAAATACAAAAATAAAAAAATGACTCATGACATGACTGTACACATAGTGAGGAGAGAATCATTCAGTTGCCTCTTGGTTTTCATAGTTTGCAAGCTTACAAGCAAATGAGCTGTCTCCGATTATTATGCTATTTATCGTGTTAAAAATTGAAAAAGAAACAGTAATCAAAAATAAATGCATTATATACAAGTTAAAAATTGTTATTGAGTGAAATAAGTTCTGGAAAGGACAAGGCGGATGTTTTCTGAAGTTAGTCACCAAATTTGCAAACCTCTCAGTGGGGATTTTGGTAAACGTCTTCTGGCGGAAACTCTAACAAACCTTGACCCATCTTTAATGTTCTGACTGAGGAAGAAGGTTGTATTTTATTGCATGCATTGGCTGCTCGATGTGGTGAAGATATCCTGGACCTACAGCCGAAAAAACAGCCTCAGAGCATAATACTTGACTGTGAGAATGTTGTTCTTCAAGCCATCCACAGCCTTTGTCTTCCTCCAATCACAGTGGGTTGAGATGATCCTAAGGAGCTTGATTTTTGACCAATCTGACTGAAGCGTTCTGAGAATCACTTGGATGTTCGCTGGAAAAATAAAGATTAGACTGTGGAGTTCAGATCTTTAACAAGCCCCTCCCATGTAGTTGTAGGTTGAGCCCTAAACATCCCATGATAATTCTCGCCCCGGGAGGCAAGATTTAGTTTGAAGCTCCAGACCAAGGGTGACGGATTGACATTTTGTTTTTCCATTTCTGAACTGCATAATCTCACCTTCTTACCAAGCTTCTTGTTGATGGTCTTGCAACCCATGTGTGCAGATCTACTATTTCATCTTTGACATCCTTTTACAGCTCTTTGGTTTTGCTCAGGATGGAGGAAAGGTTGGATTAGTAGAAGCTAGTCTAAAAAGTAATCTTTATTTTATTTTGTTTAATTGCTAATCTTTTTTAAATAGTTTGTCAAGTGTTTTTCAGAATTCGTGGTTACTATTCTGCCTCTCTGGATTAAAATTAACTACCATAATAATTAGAGACTGTTCATTTCTTTGTACATGATCAAATGCACAGAATCGGGACAGAATCACAAACGTATTTTTCCCACTGGAGGTAAACATCCAGAAAGCTAGCCATTAGTAGTTTTAGAAGAAGCGTCGCAGATCTGATATGTTAGTTGCATGAGATGTCTTGCCTCTCCGCCCTGAATCCTTTAAAACCTTCCTGATTCCAGAAGGAGGGCGATCTGGTTGGATGAGAAAGAGTAGAGGTAAGCAAAGACTTTTAGGGGGAAAGGAAAGGAAAGGAAAAGAAAGGAAAGGAAAGGAAAGGAAAGGAAAGGAAAGGAAAGGAAAGGAAAGGAAAGGAAAGGAAAGGAAAAGAAAGGAAAGGAAAGGAAAACCAACATGATGGTAAGGTTTCACACATGCATCCAATCATGTTCAATAATCAATCCAACTGATTATTTTATCTTTTACAAACAATATCTTTGATCTGCCTATTAATTTGCATTGCACTCTGTCAGAATGAAATTAGAATGAAATTAAATAACTAAACAACAGCAGATTGTTGTGAGGCTTTCTGTTAAAGAGATGGAAGAAGGGAGTTTTTAATGGTGGTGTTAGAAAACTGAGCCTCGCTAACTAATGTTTCAGTATTGAACAAGTAGAATTAGTATATTATATACAACAGGTTTTTATTCAGCTAGATTTTTTTCTGAAATGTTAAAAATGTTTTAGGCATAAAATAGCAGGGGGGGGGGAGTCAAAATAGAGAGTTTATTGATTTAACAGTCTAATTAAAAACAATATGATCAAAACAGTTTTATAATTGCCAATGTTTACAGTTTTTACCTGGTTTCTGTCTTTTCTTGATAAATCATCCTATTGGTCACCTCCTTCCCTTCACAACTGCAGCCCATCACCAATCACACCTGGCTCCCATCCAGTGATTAGCCTTCCCACTAAATATTCCTTCCCATTTCATTCAGCCTTTATCAGATCCTTATGCTTGCTATCTGTTATATTGCTAGATCCCTATCCTTTTCTTATTACATATATATTTTATCCGTCACCTTTTTCATAGTTTTGTTTGGAACTCAGGATTCTTAGACTTGATTTTTCTTAAATAAAAGGTTGTTGTTGTTTTTTTGCTCCATCTGCCTACTTTTAGTCCCCTCCCTAAGCTGGACTACAACATTGACTTCATTAACTTTAGGGTATACAAATATGATAAATAATAACAAGAACCTAGCCTAAACCTTTATTAAATTAAGATTGAGAAAAGTGTTGCAGGTTATTTGTTTCTGGAAAAGTCATCCCCCAACATTAGCAGTACTCTACAATGAAAACTAAAAGAAAATGTTTATTTCTTCAGATTTCCACTTAATTTTGAACATTAATGCTTATATTTAACATGTTATGAAATGTATTAATTGTGAAATGGTGTTAGCCAGATTCTAAAAGTGTTTAAATCTAACCTGAAGTGTACAAAATGACACCACAGATTCCAGATTATGGTTACTTAATAAACAAAAATACAGTCAAACTGGAAAATTAGCTGGAAATAAATAACTACACATATAAAAATTTAAAATTAAAGCTTTATATGACAAAATATGGCAAAGTGACCATAGAATCCAATTAAAATCGTAGATGAACCACAGGGGAAATTATTTCATTTTCACCAAACTGCCAAAAAGCCGCCAATAAACTCAACATCATAACTCCTGATAATAGACTGCATTTTCACCCTTCTTGTTTTACCTGCAATGGTCTTGTAGTCCGCCACATCAAACATAATGATGAACACGCATGTCCAGGTGATGATCAGTGCCAGAACCAGGATCCAGGCTAAAGGGGAGCTGAAAGTAGAGTAGAGGTCCTCTGTAAACTTTTTCTTGGACACTTGGAGAGTCGTGGAGCCAGCTTCTCCAGCCTTGCTGTCAATGACCATGGTGGTTGTCACTGACGATCGTGCTGAGAAGAAAATGTTTTTAAAAAATCAGGGTCAAATCAAAAACATCAAGAACATCAAATAAAGAATATCTGCCAGATCACAAACTGTAATCGGAAACAGTGGGGAAAAATCAAGTGGTTCTTCTTTTCTGGTTCCTCCAATGTTGAAAGGTTGGAGCAAAGGTCATGATGCAGAAAATATTTTATATAGTTCAACATGTTTAGCATTTATAAAAGATTATTTTCAACAAAACTGGGTAAGCATTTGAGCTAACATTATATGTTTGGCTGTTATTATTCATCCAAAATTTGCAACTGCCCTCTTAAAAAACGAATCATAGTTAATGACGCTATCCTAGCAAGTTGTTAATGCTGCTGTGGGTCTGACAGATGAGCTGAAACCACCTGTTGACTCTCCTCAACTCACTGCTGGCAGCGACTGCATGCTTTTTCATTACTGCTGACTAAGACAGCTTAGCAGCGCTATGAACACACACACAAACCACAATATACCTAAGTCTGCTCTGATTCCCACAGATCCATTCCATATACGAGTCTCAGCATGTGAGGCCAGTGTTTGTGGGCAGGTCGTATTAGGACTGAATGGCAGCTAGTAAATAAACATCGCTAGCAAGATGTGTTTTATTCGAAAAATGTGGAGATAATGCAAGAAGAATGAAGAATACATAAGGACATAATAAATAAGACAAAACACCATAGATTTAACAAAAAATTAAAATATAAAGAGGTATAATCCATGCCAAAAATATGAAACAGTCATACAATAAGATAAAAATGTCTCGATGTGTTGTCTTAATATAAGATAATCCTACATTTCTGGAACTGTAACAGCGAATGTGTGCACCCCTCCAAGCTTACGGTTCACTTTGGGCAGTCAGGAGCAGCTGATCATCTGACCTGAGAAAATTAGAGTGTACGTTTGTAGCAATTACTGAGAGCTTTCATAGGAAACTAAATAATCTTAAACTGAACCTTAAATGTATGGAAACCCCATGGCGTGGGGTCGAAATGGGAGAAACATGCTCATATTGCCTGGGATCAGATAAAACACAAGCAGCAGAACGTTTGAATCTTTGAACTCAAGCAATTTAGGAACTATTATCCCCTACACTGCATTAAAATCTTGCAATCTTGTCATAACCCATAGGGGTTTGAGATTTGAGTTTCATTTGTGCTTCTGTGAGATATTTCTTTATTATTTATTTCCTTGTTTGACCCATGTGAAATTCACAAGTGAAAACATGATGAAAAACATGTGAGATGCATTTGAACGCCTGTGTTTTGCTCATATTTTGGAACATTTTCATTGTAATAAACTGTGAAACCCATAGACATTCACATGTGAAGCCTATGGGATAACATGTAAACCACATGTGAAACATGTTATTTTCCACATAAAACCTACATGTGAAGAAAATGTGTGAAGCCTATGTGATGTGAAAAACGTTTGAAACCCATGCAAAACCATACATGTGAAATCCATGTGTGCTACACATGAGGTTTACAAGGTACCACATGGGATGACATGTCAACCCATGTGAAGAACATGATCAAGTCATGTGAGTTTTCCGTAAGGATTAGATCTTATCATTTTTAGTTCATTCGTCTGTGTTAGTTTTCTGCTTTATTATCTTCATGCATTTAGGATTATTGTTCTTTGTTTTGTTCTGTTTAGTGTTTTAATCTTTTATTTCCCTTTCTTTGTACCCTCTATTCTGTTTATTTCCTCCCTGCCTTTCTGCTTCCCTTCCCAGCTGCAATTCATCTTCTCATCTCCCTCTGCTCGCTCACTCTCCACCTGGAGCTGGTTTCCTTTTGATTAGCTCCTTTGGTTCCTTTGTTATAGCCTGCTCCACTCCTTCTCACTATATTTGAGCTCTCTGGTTTTCTTAGTTCCCAGCTGGTTCTTCGGCCGATCTTCCCGAGTTTCAGCTCGTTATTTCTATTTCATTCTTTGTGACTCTACTTGCATGTTTTATGGTTTTTGTTTTTTTTCTGTAAGTTCCATCATTTATTTTACTAAAATGCATTCCATGAACCTCCCACTGTCCAGTCTGCGTTCTAGTCCAGCCACAACATCATTCCTGATAAATCTAGGTGAGTGGTGACAAAGCTGTGGATTACTGTCACAAGGTTCTTCTTTTGACACGATGATTCATTGATAAAAAAGAATTGATTTTAGGATTTCACTAATCTGACTGCTGGATTTAGGTTCAGCATCCACTTCAACCTGGAGATTTGTGATGGTTGTTTTCTAACATCCTGGAACGAAAAAAAACTAATATTCACAGGGAGTTCCAGTGGAGCTGCCAAACACCATCACTCCTGTCTTACTCTGATTGAATTTTAGAAACTTGAGAACCATCCAGACCATTGCCATTAAGATGGTTTATAACTTTTTTTTTAAAAGGACATAAATCTGTCATCTGCATAACAGCAGACACACAACAAGTATTTTATGCTTCAAATGAATAAATACAAGGGAGCTCAGAAACAGAAGAGGGGCTAAACTGATCCCTGGGGGTCTACATGTGATAGAGGAGAATAGGAGGGTGCAGACAATTTCCTGCACCAGGTAACATCGGAGCAGCTCCAGTGTTACTGGAGTTGAGAGAAAAAATTGCATGATCTACTGTGCCAAAGGCATCAGTTACATTCAATGGCACAGGAACAAATTACAGTAGGTAAAAAGAATTACTATCTATTTATGTTAACAACCACTGATGAGTCTAAATTCATAACTAAAGAACACACAATTTTGTGAAATTTAAGGTATTTTGTCCAGAGTGAGACATGTATTTAGTGTGAAACTTTATAATGTATTTTTAATGTATGAACTAGATTACAGTATCCGCCGTGAGAGTCAAAGTGAGAATCTGTCTAGCCAAAGATGGATTAAGGTGGTTGAATCACAGACCAAGAACATGCGTGGTTCTGAGCAATTAAACAGCCTCATCTGACCTACATTAAGTAGGTTCTGGCTGGTTTGATGGATGACCAGGCGGCCTCCGAAACTTTGACTCCCTTTCTGTCCAACTCTTTCAAACCTTTCTTTAAAATTCCTTTTGTGTCATAAAACTCCTGATGAGAACATCAAAATGAACCTTCGTCTTGAAGTAAACAGAGGCTTGATGTGTTTTAGGGTTTTGATCAGTTGAATTCTGTAATGCCTCATTTCCACTGAGCGTTACAGCACAGGTCGGTGCGGTTCGGTTTGCCATTTTGTCTGTCTCCATTGTTCAACCCTCCCGTGCTGCACCGTTCCTGGAACCCCTTCAGTTGTACAGTACAGTTAGGCCAGAGCCACAGGCATTACTCAACACAGTCTATTGATATGAAGACAGAAAAAAACGTTGCTGATTCCGACAAGGACAAGACATACTAGTGTGCTAGGCGTTTGGGTTTAACCCTGCATGCCCAGTAAGAGTCCAACTGCAGGTGAAATGCACTAAGATGGCGCACTTCGTGGCAGACGTCTCTGTTTCACTCTCCCGTCTTCAATATAATCACACTTATAATACAGAACATCTATTGCTGCTGTTAATTTAAATTGTTGTTATTATTGTTTTCTTGTTTTTATTTATTTATTTTTAATGTGCCGGGAATGAAATAGAAATAACACTTTACAAGAAAAGTAATTTCAATGCAATCATACAAACATTCCAATCAAAAAGTGGTCAGTCTGTCCTCCAGCAATCTAAGCCTATAGCAGCATAACTACAGAGATAGCTCAGGATGACCTTAGCCACTCTAACTATAAGCTTTATCAAAAAGGAAAGTTTTAAACCTGGCCTTAAAAGTAAACAGAGTGTCTGCCTCACGGACTAAAGCTGGGAGCTGGTTCCACAGGAGAGGAGCCTGATAACTAAAAGATCTGCCTCCCATTCTACTTTTAGAAATCCTAGGAACTACAAGTAAACCTGCAGTCTGAGAGCAAAGTGCTCTGTTGGGAACATATGGAACAATGAGATCTCTGATGTATGATGGAGCTGATTATTAAGGGCTTTGTATGTAAGAAGGTGGATCTTACATTATATTCTGGATTTAACAGGGAGCCATTAAAGGGAAGCTACAGAAGGAGAAATGTGATCTCTCTTTTTAATATTCATCAGAACCCTTGCTGCCGCATTTTGGATCAACTGAAGGCTTTTAATGGCATTTTGTGGACTACCTGATAGTAAAGAATTACAGTAGTCCAGCCTTGAGGTAACAAATGCATGGACTAGTTTCTTAGCATCACTCCTGGACAGGATGTTTCTAATTTTAGCAATAGTCCGGAGGTGAAAGAAGGAAATCCTAGAAACCTGTTCAATATGGGATTTGAATGTCATGTCTTGGTCAAAAATAACGCAGAGGTTTTTTTTGTTATTACTGGAGGCCAATTTAATACCATCCGGATGAAGTGATTGACTAATCAGTTTCTTTAGAACGTCTGGTCCAAAGACAGCAACTTCTGTCTACCAATTGGAAGCATTTATATAGTAAAAAGAATTGGTCCAAGCACAGAACCCTGTGGTACTCCACAGGTAACCCTTGAGAGTGAAGAAGATTTATCATTTAGATGAACAAACAGGAATCTGTCAGACAAATATGATTTAAACCAACCTAGTGCTGTTCCTTTGATCCCTGCAACATGTTCAAGCCTTTCTAAGAGAATATTATGATCGGCTGTGTCAAAAGCAGCACTGAGATCTAACCAAACCAGAACAGACACCAGTCCATTATCTGAGGCCATGAGAATATCATTAGTAACCTTCACCAGAGCTTAATTGCACATGACAATAAAGCTCTTGAATCTGGAATCTCCTGAATACGCCGGGCCATAAAATAGCCTTGTGAACTGCCATACGACTTAGTGGAAACGAAGCATAAGTGTCTAACTTCTTAGTTAACCAGACCTGTTTCTTTTTCTTTTATGATATAGTAATGCTTAGTATATTCAAACTGAATAAACACAGATTAGTGTTAGACAGAATATTTGTCTCTACAACCTGTAGTAAACTGTTAGATTCTTCCTGTTTTTACTTTCAAAAATTTATTATAAAATGTGTATTTTGAATTTTTCTCTTCTTTCTAAAAGATAGTACATCAATTGTAAGGTAATTAGGACAAAAATAATTTCATTGATATTTCATAAAGCTTGTTTGTGTGATCGGTTGAGGTTTTTACATTTATAGTTACTAAAAGAAGCTGATAGGTCTCTACATTTAGATCACAAAACAACACAATGTCATAATTGACTTTTAAGGGTAAAACTGGGGAGGTGTGAATACTCAATCGACCTCTGATGCAGACCAAAACAGCAAACTCTGGTCCGCATACAAACCTAAGTTTTGGTTCCGATGAAGCGAACTCTGATGCGGTTTGTTTGTACCTGTGAATGCCAAGTGGGCCGGTGGACAGTCCAAGAGCAGGAAGGGGACTAAAGCACAGGGCATTCTGGGTAAATACAACCACAAATAACCACACAAAAACCAACTCGTGCCTCGTTCTCTGCTCACGCTGAGACCATCGCTGCAACGTATTTGTCTAGCACATTTGCAAAAGACAACAGAGCGATCTTAAAACTGATGCCGCTTCATGTTAGCTTACATTTCACGGAATAGGAAGTGAAGAGGTAAACATGTTGCTCAAAAGGTTCAGTTCATTTAACAAAGTACAGCGTGAAAGTGAACCGTACCAGCTAAAAAAACAAGAATTTTGCAATGTTGGTCCCCAATCGAACTGAGTTCGCACTATCAGGTGTGAAAACGACCATGTCTGATCAATCAAATGCCTTTAGAGTAAAATCTTTCATATAATATCATGTACGCCTCTGTTTGGCACCATGAACTTTCTGAAGCATTAAATTAAATCCTCTTCCTAATTCCTCTTCTTAAACTTTCAGAAATAGCCCTCCTGAAAATGAGTCAGTGTTTTGGTTTTCATCGGACTTCTTAACCTGTGGCCTTGTCCTGCAAGCTTGGACAACCACCAGTGTCTAAAACCTGCTTTAAAAGGCTTTTTCAGTCGTCCACGCATGAATCCTCCAGTTTATGGCTGACCTGTCTCCATCTATGGTTTCCGCTCTACTACCAGGTATCCATTGTAGCTCAGCTAAGGTTGCTTTCAGAGCAAAAGCAGTCGAATGTGTTTTCATATTTCGGTTCTTTAATGAGCACTGAGGCCTGAATGAAGCAGAGCAAGGTGTAAGTTGGAAGGAGGAGCATTCAAGTGCTAAAACTCTGGATAAAATAGCAAGAGTGCAGAATTCAGTGGGTAACAATAATGTTGCTGCACCTTTCAGATCACTAAAAAATTGGGATTGTAATGTTTGGTGCAATCCTGGACACATAATTAAATTCAATTCAGTTTATTTATATAGCGCCAGTTCACAACAGATGTCATCTCAAGGCACTTAACAAGAAGTCATTTCAATACATTTATACAAACTGTGAAGGTACGTTTCTGCACCCCAAACACTGAACTGTTATCCATGAGTATGAGCCCATTTTATCTTCCCAGAGAGTTCACCTGTGCTCTGATGATCGGTGTTTACATGTCACCATCAGCTGATCAGATAGCTGCGTGTGACGCAATCCACACCAACGTTGCACAGTTACAGACTAAACATCCGGATGCCTTTCTGTGCATTACTAGAGATTTTAATCATGTCACACTGGACTCAGTTTTGCCAACCTTTTATCAGTATGTTTATCAATACACGAGCAGCATTAGTTCTAGGGCTGTCAGCAGGATCAATAAACTTATCCGTAAAGCTGCCAAAATCATTGGCCACAACCTGGAGACTTTGGAGACTTTCAGAGACAGGAGGTCTCTCAGTAAACTGGTCTTCATAATGGACAATACATCCCATCCACTCCACCACATACTGGAGGGACCGCAGAGTTCGTTCTCCACCAGACTGAAGCAGCTCCACTGTCATAGAGAGAGGTTCAGGATATCACTCCTCCTATTTACAATAACGCTGTACAATAACTCTTCATTGTGTGGGAGGTGATAATCATCATCATCCTTACTAGTCTGAATTTTAATAACTGTACTTGGTTGTATATATTTTTGTTTTTTGTCTTATTTATATTTGTTCTTGTTAGTTATGGTGTTTTTGGTCTGACATAAGAGTATATTGAGCTTATTTCATTTACACTTTTTTTTTACTGTGTTTTTGAGTGCTGCTGCAACAAAGAAATTTCCCTCATGGGATTAATAAAGTACTTACCTATCTATCTATCTATCTATCTATCTATCTATCTATCTATCTATCTATCTATCTATCTATCTATCTATCTATCTATCTATCTATCTATCTATCTATCTATCTATCTATCTATCTATCTATCTATCTATCTATCTATCTATCTATCTATCTATCTAAAGAAGGAAGTGTAATGATAAAAGGTCACTATAAACAAAATGACTTGGTGTTATGTCCTAAATAAATAAATAAATAAAATCGAATACCTGGTTTCTATAATTACTTCCATATTATTGATTTATGTGAGAAAAAGCAATGAGACCGACAGAAAGCTTATCAACATTTTATTTCTGAAACTCAAATGCAGCTTAAAGAAACCAGAAACTCCATATAATATTCATGAGCTTTTGTCATGGATAGCAAAGAAATATGAGGAAAAAAAGATTTCATTTAAGACATCTTAAATTTCCAGATTGAGTTCCAGTTTAATTATAATTGAACTTTTCTGAAAGTAACTTGTTTTAAGAGCTCTTTCTTTGTGTAAAGGCTCACAGCTGGAAGTCAGTAGGGACACAGGGAAGGGTAGCCTCAACTGAATATTTTCCGCATTTGTATTCCTTTTTGCAAAGTCTCTCGAAGTTATCCAGAGTCCTAGTTTCTCCACATTTATTCTTTTCAGCTCACCCCACAGTTATTCTGAGGGATTTACGTCTGAGGACTGATTCAGATGAAAGAAGGTTAATTTGGTCATCTGTTTTAGGCCTTTTTCTTGTTAAAAGACTGAATGACGACCCAAATAAGGCCGAAGCCATCTGATATAAGACCTTTGGAAGAGTAACAAGCCCACATCGTCATAAATCTTCCACCATACCTCACAATGGGCATGAGAGATTTTACCACATTGAAATGCTACTAAAAAGCTAAACAAAGCACACAGTTCCAGTTTAAGTCCTATACAGCTCAGTTATGGGCAAGTTTAGGCGTGTAGGGAGTTTCTTGTAGCCATTTCCAGAGTATCTGCTTTACATAGATGTTCTCTTTGCTTTCCCATTTTGAAAAGTGGCAAATGAAAGGGCAATGAACCTCTATTTACACCCTGAGGAAAAGCAAGTAATGTGATACTAAATTAAAGTTAAAACGACGCAGATATTAACCAAAAAAGTGATAATGAAATGCTTTCGTCACAAGAATGAATCCAAGTCGAGCACTGTTGCCTTGCAGCAAAAAGGCCCGGGTTCAAATCCCGGCCTGGGGTCTTTCTGCACAGAGTTTGCATGTTCTCCCTATGCGTGGGTTCTCTCCCACAGTCCAAAAACATGACTGTTAGGTGAATTTGTCTCTCTAAATTGCCCTTAAGTGTGAGTGCGTGCATGAGTGCATGATTGTTTGTATGTTTGTATGTCTCTGTGTTGCCCTACGATAGACTGGTGACCTGTCCAGGGTGTACCCCGCCTCTTGCCCCATGACTGCTGGAGATAGACACCTGCAACTCTGCATAGAATGAACGGGTACAGATAATGGATAGATGGAGTAAATGTCTCACTGCTGAGAACCTAATTCTTAATTTTGGATCTTTTTTATCCATTGAATAAATGTAGATATGTTAAAGGTTTCTTGTTTTTTATTACAGCATTTTAAGGCGTCTTTAACAGGGTTGCAAACAGGAGTAAACTGTAGTTCGAAATATAAGTTTAATCACTAAAATGATAATCAGTTAATATGCGAACCACAGTCAGCCATCAATCTGGTAAAATAAGACAAAGTAACGGCATGCAGTATCAGGTGACAGGGCTATGGGCAGCAGCAGACTCAGTGTTGAAAGTGATCAGGCCTTCAGTGCAGTCAAGATGTTGCAGAGATCTAGAACTTGCATTACAATGAGCTGCTATGCGATAGCTGCTTATTTTTATACACCTTTGAAGTTGAAGAGTTTCACATATACACAACAAAAACAGCCCTGCAACAGCCTAGTAAAGACGGTATGTTTAAAGAATTACCTTGACTGTGATAAAACTTTACCTTCAGCTGCTTCAGTCATAGTACCAGTATAAATATCCTTTTTGCAGATTATGTTTCCATGAAGACAAAACACCAGGATTGTCCTCACTCCTCTAAACGATTTAATCCTACTGGGTATTCCAGTGTGAAAAACTCCAATCGAGAGCAGGACTCTTCCCTGTAAATCAGTGCTTCTTTTTTTATCAGATGGTCAAAAATTCCTTCTGGATCCGAAGGTTTTCTAACATGGGTCTTTAATGCTAGCCAAGTGGAAAAGGCTGGAGAGACAGAGTGACAGAGACCAGGTTTAGACAGGCGGTGTCTTTACCCTTTGGCAGGTTGGGCCTGGGATTGCAGATACAGCAGCCCCCCCCACCTCCCAAGCCTCCTTCCACCCCAAACAGCTCAGACAAATTTAGACTGACCACAGGGACTGCTGGGATGACCCAAGCAAAAGGCAGAAGTGAAGTGAGAGATTTGAGGTAACTTTATCCCATTGGCCAGTGTTGACACAGCACTCATGTGACCATAGTGTGTCCAATACTTGTCTTTTAATATCACATTTCTTCCATCAGTTTGATGGAAAAATTCAACTGCCAGCTAGAAAAACTCTGAACCTAATTGGGTGCTGTTGCATTCATGCTGGGTTTCAGAGGCTGAGATATTTTTAGAGGGGGCTTCTACTGCTGGTATTCTGCTTCGCCTTTTAAGGCCAGAGGTGTGACCCCAAAGTCCCACCCACCTACTCTCCCCCACGGTGTTCACTAATCCGTCCTAACAGACCTCTTCTGCTCTATGCAGAGCTGTCATCAAGTGGGGAGCAGAGCAGAGCAGAGCTCAGATTGTGGAATATGAGCTGGAAGCAAAATGAAATGGATTTCAGTGTCTTCGTGGTCATGGATGTAAACAATTGGGTAGTTTATGATGTGATTAACGTTCGAATGTTGTCCAAAGGAGAGTTGATGCTTGGAAATAAAGTTCTCAACTATTTAGTAAATTACATTTTTGTCATTTCATTGGAAAAAGCTTCGAAAGCCACAAAATCTTAATTTTAAAGGGCCATGATTCTCACAGTTTTATTTCGAGGAATTGTCTGGTTGGTTCAGTGTATATACATTCAATTCAATTCAGATTATATATATAGCACCAATTCACAACTCATCTCACCTCAAGGCACTTTACAAAAAAGTCATTTCAATTCAATCATACATACATTTAGAGTATGATGACCGGAGGGGGTGGGTCCCTGTTTTTTTTGGGATTTTTGGCAAGGTGGCACTAAAGGCTGCATTTAGGCTTTTAGTGTCAACATGAATATTAAAAATCTAATGCCAAATCAGATGAAAAATCTGAGCTCTGATCTAAAGAAAGCCACAAACAAAAGTGGTTTTAGTGCTTTGCAATTTGGATGAGGAAAACTAAGGGTTAGTTGTTCAGAAGAACTGTAGCTATTATTTGGTCTGGGATTAATTACTAAATCTGAAAGAAAAATGGTTGCTACTCTTTAAATAATTGGAAGGAGTTGCCTCATTTATACTGATATAATCCTCTTGCTGCAGCCAGGTTTCTGTGAGACAAAACAAATCAATTTGATTATGAATGTATTTTGATAAACTTCTATCTGCTAAAAAGTCATTCTGTTGCATCTTTACTTCGTGTGTCATCGGTTCTACTTTGTCTATGTCCTGGAAACCGGTTACCCTTTTGGCCACAACATCCTTCTCAGGAAACGGATCTATTCACTAAAAATGATTGGGCCTGGTGGGAAAATCTAGTAAAAGTAAAAAATAGCTAAAATCCATTTCATAACATAACTGAAAAAGCAGAAAGTAGACAGTGCATAAAGGAAAGGGTCCAAGTTTCCAAAGAGGATCACATTGGAAACCATCTCTACTGTGTAAATCCCAATTTCCTGATGGTGGAATACTTCCTGTTTACACTGCCAGTTACTCATTGACCTGTCTCCTTCAGAGTCTGACCTGAAAGTCCATCCAGATTTGAACCTGCTGATCATTTGTCACATTTTGATTGTCAATAAAATTACTTTGACCTTTCCTGTGGTGTGGACTGAGGTTTGGGTCTGAGTTGTACTACAAACTTTACAGTTTTGAGACTCCTCTAATAGTAATTTACAGGTTAAACAAGTATTTACCTACAAAGAGCTTTCCATTTTATTTTCCCTGTCTGTTATGATCCATGACACATGGTGATTGTTTATCACCTTGGTTATATATCAGGATGTTGGGTGGCTGTTTTGTCACTTATGGTTCCATACGTTCATGCATTAGTGTTTGGTTTTTTTGGTTTAGGCAGATGTCTTTATGTCCTGTCAGATCCCCTTGTGTTTTGTGGCAATTAGTCACTTCCTCATCCAGCTGCTCTAGTTCTCCTGATTAGTCTCTTGTTCTTGCCTGGTTTTCATGCCAGTCAATTGTATTGCCTCGCCGCCAAATTAACAATGTCCTCCCGTGCCATTTGACCTGTGCACTTGCCTCCATTGCTTGGTTGCCCTTGTCAGATGAGCTTCAGTTCCTCTTGTGCCTGTTCCTCATTTTGTTTTTCAGTAAATTATTATCACTTCCACCATGAGACATTCTCACATCTCTGTGGTGCACCACCTTGTTTTTTTTTTGGGGGGGGGGTTCAGATTACAACTACAAACTTTGATGTAATTTATAACAATGTTCTGCAATAAACCAACTGAAAATAGTCCATAAATTCTTATCCTCACCCAAAAGAGAGGCGGAATGATCAATGATGCCACCAGAAAGGGATTCACAAACGTTTTTTGCTTTCAGGTTGAGACAGATCATAAATATGGCTGAAAGGAAGAAGAGCTCGGTTAAGGTCTTTTGAGGTATGGAGGCTTACAATGTCCCAGCCAAAGGAGTCAATAATGGGTAAAGCTAAAGGTCACTGAGTACATTGTCTTGTACCACTGAAGTGGTATCTCACAGAGGTTTAGTTTGAATAACTCTACCTTCCAGAAGCCATGTTTTTACAGAAGTGCTCCCTTTTGGCTTCATGAGACATACGGCTATGAATTGAACAATGTCCAAGGCATCCATTCATCTTCGTTATTCTTGAGGTTTTAGGCATGCTTAAAAACTGTGCATTGGCTCCAGCAGATGTCTCATTGCACTGAAGCAGGGCCTCAGGACAAAAAAAAAACATACTGGATTGTTTGTTTATATTCAAACCTCTTTCTTTGACTCTATTTTTCTTAAAATATTGTCAAAATGAATATCTTGTGAGATAAAATCATCTTCCTCTGCATTCAGTTAATCAGAATATACCTTCAGACAGAGCTCGTTTGTCAGATTAAAAGTCCTTTTTGAAAAACAACAACCTTAAAGCAGGCATTAAACATACTTTTCAGTAAGCCCACATTTCTGTATTTCTGTATTGAATATATATATTTTATATATATATATATATATATATATATATTTATTTTATTTTTTTTCTCTTCACCCGAAGAGAGGGGCAGAGCTGTCCACTCACCACTACCTGGTGGTGAGTCGGCTCCGATGGTGGGGGAGGACGCCGGACAGACCTGGAAGGCCTAAACGTGTTGTGAGGGTCTGCTGGGAACGTCTGGCAGAGTCTCCTGTCAGAAGGAGCTTTAACTCACACCTCCGGCAGAACTTTGAACACGTCCCGGGGGAGGCGGGGGACATCGAGTCCGAGTGGACCATGTTCCGCGCCTCCATTGCCGAGGCGGCTGACCGAAGCTGTGGCCGCAAGGTGGTCGGTGCCTGTCGCGGCGGCAACCCCCGAACCCGGTGGTGGACACCGGCGGTAAGGGATGCTGTCAGGCTGAAGAAGGAGTCCTACCGGGTCTTTTTGGCTTGTGGGACCCCTGAAGCAGCTGATAGATACCGACAGGCCAAGCGGGATGCGGCTCGGATGGTTGCTGAGGCAAAAACTCGGGCGTGGGAGGAGTTTGGAGAGACCATGGAAAACGACTTCCGTACGGCTTCGAAGCGATTCTGGTCCACCATCTGGCGTCTCAGGGGGGGAAAGCGGTCTGCCACCAACACTGTTTACAGTGGGGATGGTGTGCTGCTGACCTCGACGCGGGACGTTTTGGGTCGGTGGATGGAATACTTCGAAGACCTCCTCAATCCCACCGGCACGCCTTCCAATCTGGAAGCAGGGTTTGGGGACTTGGGGTCGGGCTCTCCAATCTCTGGTGCCGAGGTCACCGAGGTCGTTAAAAAGCTCCTCGGTGGCAAGGCTCCGGGGGTGGATGAGATTCGACCGGAGTTCCTCAAGGCTCTGGATGTTGTGGGGCTGTGTTGGTTAACGCGGCTCTGCAATATTGCGTGGACATCGGGGGCAGTTCCCTTGGATTGGCAGACCGGGGTGGTGGTCCCCCTGTTTAAAAAGGGGGACCACAGGGTGTGTTCCAACTACAGGGGGATCACACTTCTGAGCCTCCCTGGTAAGGTCTATTCAGGGGTTCTGGAGAGGAGGGTCCGACGGATAGTCGAACCTCGGATCCAGGAGGAACAATGCGGTTTTCGTCCTGGCTGTGGAACACTGGACCAGCTCTACACCCTCAGCAGGGTCCTGGAGGGTGCGTGGGAGTTCGCCCAACCGGTCTACATGTGTTTTGTGGACTTGGAGAAGGCGTTCGACCGTGTCCCTCGGGGGGCCCTGTGGGGGGTGCTCCGGGAGTATGGGGTACCGGGCCCCTTGATACGGGCTGTTAGGTCCCTGTACGACCGGTGCCAGAGTTTGGTTCGCATTGCCGGCAGTAAGTCGGGCTTGTTTACGGTGAGAGTTGGACTCCGCCAAGGTTGCCCTTTGTCACCGATCCTGTTCCTAACTTTTATGGACAGGATTTCTAGGCGCAGCCAAGGCGTTGCGGGGATCCGTTTTGGTGGCCTCAGGATCGGGTCTCTGCTTTTTGCAGATGATGTGGTCCTGTTGGCTTCATCGGAGCGTGATCTACAGCTCTCGCTGGAGCTGTTCGCAGCCGAGTGTGAAGCGGCTGGGATGAGAATCAGCACCTCCAAATCCGAGGCCATGGTCTTGAGCCGGAAAAGGGTGGGGTGCCTCCTCCGGGTCAGGGATGGGGTCCTTCCCCAAGTGGAGGAGTTTAAGTATCTGGGGGTCTTGTTCACGAATGAGGGAAAAATGGAGCGGGAGATCGATAGACGGATTGGTGGGGCATCTGCAGTTATGCGGGCGCTCTACCGGTCTGTCGTGGTGAAGAGAGAGCTGAGCCAAAAGGCGAAGCTCTCGATTTACCGGTCGATCTACGTTCCTACCCTCATCTATGGTCACGAACTCTGGGTGGTGACCGAAAGAACGAGATCACGGATACAAGCGGCTGAAATGAGTTTCCTCCGCAGAGTGTCTGGGCTCTCCCTTAGAGATAGGGTGAGAAGCTCAGTCATCCGGAGGGGGCTCAGAGTAGAGCCGCTGCTTCTCCACATCGAGAGGAGTCAGTTGAGGTGGCTCGGGCATCTGGTCAGGATGCCTCCTGGACGCCTCCCTGGTGAGGTTTTTCAGGCACGTCCCACCGGGAGGAGGCCCAGGGGAAGGCCCAGGACACGCTGGAGGGACTATGTTTCTCGGCTGGCCTGGGAGCGCCTTGGGGTTCCTCCCGAGGAGCTGGAACAAGTGGCTGGGGAGAGGGAAGTCTGGGTCTCTTTGCTTAGGCTGCTGCCCCCGCGACCCGACCCCGGATAAGCGGAAGAAAATGGATGGATGGATATATATATATATATATATATATATATATATATATTTTTTTTTTTTTTTTTTTTTTTTGCTTGGTTGGTTGGTTGGTTGGCGGCATAAGTTACCAAACTTTTTAGAATGAACCAAAAATCCTGCCCCCTATATGAAGTTGAATGTTAAGTGAAATATAATTAATAGTGGATTTGTAGTGCACTAATTATGTTGCACTACTCCACTGTCCAATGCGATTCAGTGCACCTGCTGCTTTTATTTTCATCTCTGTTCAGAAAATATGTTATACAGAACTTGAAGAACAACTCAAAACTGAAACTGTTTCAATGAATTTGAGGAGCTCTGGTTTATAAACTGCTTTGGAAAGTTTGAATAAAAGGAGAGCTGTGTCGGATTCTGTGGTACAGTACTTGGCTGGTTTGAGTCTTACCTAAAGAACAGGGACTTCTATGTTTCAATAGGAAACTTTTCATCAGAACGAACAGAAATCACATGTGGGGTGCCCCAGGGCTCCATCTTAGGGCCACTCTTATTTAATATCTACATGCTTCCACTTGGCAAAATTATAGCAACCAATATGATTAGCTACCATAACTACGCGGATGACACTCAGCTTTACATTACAATGTCACCAGGTGACTCTAAACCCATCCAAACCCTAAAGTAATGCATCGGCCAAATAAATGGATGGATGCGCCATAACTTCCTCCAGCTGAGTAGAAACCAAACTGAAGTAATTATTTTTGGACCCAACGAGGAACTTTCAAGAGTCAGCAC
The DNA here is from genome assembly GCA_963556495.2 of Valencia hispanica. NCBI lineage: Eukaryota > Metazoa > Chordata > Actinopteri > Cyprinodontiformes > Valenciidae > Valencia > Valencia hispanica. The sequence goes on along the minus strand of OY747719.1, from coordinate 42,353,110 downwards.
ACAGCTTTAGTTAATACAGCTAGGAACTACTGATCAGGTACGAAACCTAGGTGTAGTTATGGACTCAGACCTGAACCTCCAGGGTCACATAAAGGCAATAACAAGGTCAGCCTTGTATTACCTGAAGAACATTTCTAGGATTAAAGGACTGATGTCGCAACAGGACCTGGAAAAAGTCATCCATGCATTTATCTTTAGTCGGATTGATTACTGCAACAGCGTCTTCACAGATCTGCCTAAAAAGTCAATCAGACAGCTGCAGCTGATCCAGAACGCTGCTGCTCGTGTTCCTCACCAGAACCAGGAAAGTAGAGCACATCACCCCAGTTCTAAAGTCCTTACACTGGCTCCCTGTAGCTCAGAGAATACACTTCAAAATACTCCTACTAGTTTACAAATCATTGAATGCTTAGCACCAAAGTATGTTGAAGACCTGTTCTCACGGTACCAACCACCCAGACCACTCAGGTCCTCCAACTCTAGCCTACTAAACATCCCTAGACTCAGAACTAAACATGGAGAAGCAGCTTTCAGTTTCTATGCTCGCCTTATCTGGAACAAACTTCCTGACGAGTGCAGAGCTGCTGAAACTTTAAACTGCTTTAAATCGAGACTAAAAACCCATCTGTTAAAAATTAACTTCGAGTAAATGATTACTGTCATATGTATCAAATGTGTTCATGCTCTCTTGCTTTATTGTGTATCATGTGTTGTGTATGTGTATTGTGCATCATGTGCAATGTGTGTTTCATGCTAATTTGCTACTTTTACTTTTAATTTCCAATGTTATATTCTATGTTTTTTTTTTATCACCAAATCATGTAAAGCACCTTGAATTACCCTGTTGTTGACAGTGTGCTTTACAAATAAAATTGCCTTGCCTTGCCTTGCCTAAAAACAACTTATCAGTCTATAAAGTTATTAATTATCAAAGTCTTCTAAATGGTTTTCCCTTCAGAAAAGTACATCTGACTTACCTGTAGAGTATTTTCATGTCTGTTTCCGAGGCAGTGGATGCTCATGCCAAACAGCTACAATAAATCAGTTTAAGATGATTCTGCTTGTTTCATGTTTAGATTGGATTGTGTTGATTCAGATGTTCTGTTTTTCTTTATCTTTATTCTCAAAAACATGTATACAGGTGAACCGAAGGTGAGTTTATACCAACTAATAAAATGTTCACTTTGACAACATTTTCAATTTCAGTCTATGATATCTCAGGGGGCCTCTTTTCCAGGTCGTGCTTGTAAATGAGAACTGCCCTTCAAACATTTTACCTGGTAAAACAATGATAAAATAAAAAAAAATGTATGTCTAGACTACAAAATCGCAGAAATGTGCCAGAGTTTTGTCTATGAGGTGACTTTGCTGCTGCGGTCTGCTCAGCTGAGCATTATATTTTAGATTTCAGGCATGGCAAGAAGCAGGTTTGGGCTGTTCTCACCTGCTACAAAAGATAAGGGGAACAATGTCTGCAGATATGTGTTGAACAAGGAGTCAAAAAGTCCACTTACAGAAGGAAAAAAAGATATATTACAACTGTATTTACAGACATTTTTACATGGGTCATGAACTGTAGAATTTTAATTATAACTGAGCCCATCTTTGCAGGCACAAAAAATACAGGTATAAGATCTAAAAACAACTGGCTCTTGAAGATCTATTCATAGTTTTAAACTGCTGAATGATAATGGAACTGATTGTTGTCACAAATTATGCATGCTGTTAACTTGAACCTAAATATTGTTAATGGGCTGTTATTTTCTTTCAGGATGATTTTTTCCTAAACATCACAGAATGTGAGTATAAACCTTGTTTCTAGACCTAATACAGACTGCTGATGCTCTTATTTTCCTAATGTAGTAATATTGAAATGTGATTAAATATATCTAAATCTTCTTTTTTTCAGGGAAGAAGAAACCAATAGCCTACACGATTTTAGGTGGAGTTGTGATTGCAATAGCTGTGGCAGTAATTATTGTCCATATTATGTCGCTGTAGATCTGTCTGAGTTGATGAATTGTTAACATTTATTCCGTTACAACATAATGAAGTCAAACAGATCTTTGAATAAACATTTTTATCAAATCAGTAACTGCTTGATTATGAACATAAAGTTAGGGAACATGTTTTGAAGCCAATTTCTTTTAATCAAACAATAGGTTAATGTCTTTGTTCTCTTAAAAGGGATTAAAATTCAGATGACAAATGGTAAATTATACCAAAAACTCAAAACTGTCCCTCTGTTGTTTGAAGGAAACTTCATTAAAGAGTTTTTGTATAAATAAATTATGTACTGTTCGGTGTTTATGTTGTGCATCAACTCTCAAATGGTTTTAGGCTTCTAATTATTTTTAAAAGAAATTAATATAAACATGAATGGCCACATAATGGTAAATGGTATAAGAATAAGAGGGTGGACAGAAAGGGTACGTTAATAAATCTATTATTAATGTATATATGTGCATAAAAAAGACTAAGAAGTGAAAAAACTGTTAATAACAGCATGGATGTAAACACTTGTTGAGTATGTTAGGAGGAATGATGGTTACAGAGTCTTACAGGCGGTGGGACGAAGGACCTGCGATAACGCTCCTTTGTGCAAGTAGGACGCAGCCGGCTGTCGCTGAAGGAGCTCTCCAGTTTAGCAACATCTTCGTTCATGGGGTGGGACAGACTGTCCATCAGTGATGTTATTTTATCTAGAGTCCTTCTGTCTCCCACCGCCTACACTGGATCCAGGGGGGACCTGGCACAGAGCTGGCCTTATTGATGAGCTTGTCCAACCTCTTCCTCTCAGCTGTTGATTAGCTGTTGCTCCATCAAACTACACCTATGAAGATGGCTGATGCCGCCACAGAGTCAAAGAAGGTCAGGGGGCGCCCCCTGTTCTCCAAAATGTTCCAGTCTCCTCAGCAGGTAGAATCTGCTCTGACCCTTCCTGTAAAGACAATCAGTGTTGTGGCTCCAGTCTAGTTTGTTAATCAGGTGAACACCCAGGCACTTATCAGTCTCCACTATCTCCACGTCCAAATTCTCTGGATGTTCACCAGTGTCAGTGTGGTGGGTCTGAGTCTGTGAAAATCCACCAACCCCTTGGTTTTCCCTGCGTTGATCAGGAGGTGCTTCCGCAGGTCTACAAAGTTTTCATTAACTGTAAGCAGAAAATCATCATAATTAACAGAAATAACGGCTTAAAAACATCCATGTGTGTGGATTTAATAAATGAACTTTTCAGTAACCTAATTAATGGAGTGGGTTTGAAAACACATTAAGGTGGCTGCATGTTCCACCAAGATTCTGCAGCTATAGAATACAAAATAAAATGGCATATTCCCGTTTCTTTGCAACCTTAACTCGACAGAGGAGGAGCCCCGCCCACGCATGAGGACAGCAACAGCCATGGGGGGGGGGCAGTTCTTTGACCCAGAGTTTTCTATCTTTCTACCTACTGATCCTATTGGGTCTGAATGTGATTATATTAGATTGGACTGGAATGAAATTGAACTTGTTACAACCCAATTGTAAATTATATAGATGTGAATTTGATCTATTTTTACACTGAGAGGATATTTGCTGTGAACTGGCACTATATAAATAGACTGAATTTGAAATCAATGAGTTTTAGTGTGATGTTTGTTGGGGAATGAATTAGGTTGTAAATTTTGAACATGAAAAATATAATACTTAAGGTGTTTTGATGATTTTCTTTTTAATTTTCATTGGATGGCTGCCGATTCTTGCTGCTTTCAGCTACATTTTCATATTTTGGTGATGTTTTCTTCTTGCATATCTTCCCCAACTTTTCAGAATAAAACAAGAATCTAGTCCCCTGTATGAACATGATTGTTACGTGAAAAACTGAAAATAATCTATTTTAACGCACTAATTGTTTTTGCACAACTCTGGTGTCCATTGAGATTCAATCAACCTGCTCCTTTTATTCTTATCTCTGTTGAGAAAACATGTTATACAGGACTTGTGGAGCAACCCTCTGCTTAACTCAAAACTGAAACTGTTTCAGTAAATCTTTGGAGCTCCGGTTCGTAAACTACATTAGAAAGTTTGATGACAACTTATCTGTCTATAACGTAAGTCAATAATTATCAATGTCTTCTAAATGGTTTTCACCTCATAAACGTAAATCTGACTTACCTGTAGAGTATTTTCATGTCTCTTTCCGAGGCAGTGGATGCTCATGCCAAACAGCTACGATAAATCAGTTTAAGATGATTCTGCTTATTTCAAGTTTAAGTTGGATTGTGTTGTTTCATATTTTCTGTGTTTCTTCATCTTTATTCTCAGAAACATGAACGCAGATGAACCAACAGGTGAGTTTATACCAGTGAATATAATGTACACTTTTACGACGTTTTTAATTTCCGTCTTTGGTATCTTATATATTCAAACATTTTACCTGGTAAAATCAAAATCAAATACAATCTTTTTAATGTCTAGACTACAAAACTGCAGAAATGTGCCAGAGTTTTGTCTATGAAGCCACTTTGCTGCTGCCATCTGCTCAGCTGAGCATTATATATTAGATTTCAGGCATGGCAAGAAGCAGGTTTGGGCTGTTTTCACCTGCTACAATAGATAAAGGGAACAATGTCTGCAGATATGTGTTGAACAAGGAGTCCGAAAGTCCACTTACAGAGGGGAAAAAAGGATACATTACAACTGCATTTAGAGACATTTTTACATGGGTCAAAAACTGTAGAATTTTTTGTATACCTGAGCCCATCTTTGCAGACACAAAAAATACAGGTATGAGGACTAAAAACAACTGGTTCCTGTAGATCCTGTAGAAACTGCTGAATGATAATGGCACTGATTGTTGTCACAAGTATAACCAGTGTATAGCAGACATTTCTGAAGCTCCTGCTGTGTGTGTGAATGTGTCAAACAATATCTTTCATTCTGCTGCAGAGATGGGGAACAAGTTTTTTATCATCATTGAGGGAGTTGAAACTGCAGCTCAGAGATCCCTTACACGAAGGATTAAAAGCATCGGCCAAACTGAGGTAGAGTCCTGTGAACAATGTGACTAGATCCTGGTTTTCTGTCCTATCGTGTCTCGTGTTGCAGCAGACATCAGCGGGGCTCTGGCCAAAATTCCTGGTAAGATACGGAATGCCTTTTTCTAAACTCATAAAGCTTCATACAGTTATACAACACATTATGAAAAATGGGAGGTACAATATCAATACAGAGCAAAAAGCAGAACAAGTTTTTAAGATTTTTTTCTCATTGATCTGTTGTTTTCATCTTTCTCGTTCTTTTTTCTTTTTAGTAAATAAACCAGCAATTCTGGTGGTGATGCATCACACCAACAATAGAGACCCTGCTATAGCAGAAAGCAGGAGACTTGTGCATGACCCAAACGTCTTCCTCACTGTGGATTTTCTGTATTGGGAAGACGAACTCCATGATTGTAACTTTAATGATGAATCATGGGCCCAGATCCAGAATCGTCTAAGAAGTTCCAGACAACTGGTATCTAAATTCTTAAATATATTGTAAATTATACATGTTGCTAACTTGAACCTAAATATTGTTAATGGGCTGTTATTTTCTTTCAGGCTGACTTTTTCCTACACATCAGAGAATGTGAGTATTAACCTTAGTTTTAGACCTAATACAGACTGCTGATGCTCTTATTTTCCTAATGTCGTAATCTTTGAAATGTGATTAAATATATCTAAATCTTCTTTTTTGCTTTTTTGTTTTTCAGGGTGGAAGAAACCAATAACATATGTGATTTTAGGTGGAGTTGTTGTGATTGCAGTATTTGTGGCAGTAATTATTGTATTTACTAGTGGAAAACATCCATAAGAATCATCAAGACGTCCATGACGGTCAGGGTGGATGATTTGTTCACATATTTTCTGTTAAAAAATAAAGAATGTTTTTTATGAACATACTATAAGTAGGGGGCTGGTAGTCTCATGGGTTAATTGTCACATTGCTTATTACAGCCATACTGTAAGGCACTGTGGTTTGATTTTGTTATCAAATATTTGACTTATCAATCTGCTTTATTTTGAGTTAGCTTTTTTTGTGTTTATTTTAAAATAAACTAATTGCTTTGTTCAAGGCTATATTTTTCAGTATTATGCATTCCACTCACCAGAATAATACATAACTTTGTTAAATTTTAGGGATTGGACACAAGGAACATTGAACCAGTCGATGTTCTCTGCTTTGAGTACATTTTTAATCAATTCATTTTAATTGATTTATTTATCAACAAATGTCATGTAGAATCATTTAACAAGACAAACAGGGACAGTTCTCCTCCAACAATTTATGGTAAAAAACAAATCAGTCCAATCATTTAAGCTTTTAAAATTCTATGAAATATGGTTTGTTTAGATTTTAGTTTTAAAATATTGTAAGAAAGTTGAATTTATAATGCTATATGGTAAAAATGTATCTTCGGAAGCCCAGCTAATTGCTCCGACTCATTTATTTTGAATCAATTCCTCCTTCTGAGCAAACATGTGGCCCCAGTGGAAAGGAACAACTTCCTTCCATCAGGATTAGTGGTTAAAGAAAAATACATAATATCAAAGAAAATGTTTTCAAGATTATATAATTCTGATTTTAATCTCATAATCCAGATTTTTTTATAAGACTTCTGAGGGGGAAAAAAAATCACAATTTTGAGATTAGATTCAGAAGTCTTTATAGTTTGTTGTTTGTTTGTTTTGGGGTTTTTTGGCCCTAATCCTATTCTGTCTAATAAAGCATAACTGTTCATGCCAACAAACTGTTTAAACTGCAACTTTTCTGTCATTCCTGCAGTTTCAGAATAAATCTCAGGTTGCAGTTGATTAAAAATAAATAAATATGTGTCAATGAATTTTACTGCCTAGTTGACCTGTTATGAAATCCACAATGCTGATTGGCTAATAGTAAATATGGGTGGGCACAAAGAACAACTTATTGAAACTATATTGATGAAACATAAATGGTTTTACTGATGATTATCTCACTGGGGATGCAGTTTAATTTCAGGAACAAACAGATTCTTTGTAAAGCAGTTCAATATAGAAGGTCACATCTAAAGGTCAGGCTGGGCGACTTAAAAAAACAAAACAAAAAGTATTTTTTAAACAGCTAATGATAGCAATGAAGTATATGATTTATTTCACTGGACTGAGCCCCTTTTAGCCTTGTGGACCCCAAGAGAGCTTGAATTCACTCAGGACAGGTTAACAAAGACCAGCTTTACATATCCTAATAAAATCTATTTATTTACTCAGATTAAAAGTTAACATAAAAAGTTTTGATAGGATATTTTGGAGTCTTAAGACTGTTTATTTTCTTATATGAATATTACATATTGCCAGAGAGTGTCCATTACGTGTTTTCTCCTTTAGTTACTTTTGTTGCTGTTAAAGAAAAAAAGTTGTAAATTGAACTCAAATCATTTTTATTATCAATGCAAACTGGACAACGTCTCTGATTGGATTGCTTCACGTTACTGTGCTTTGAGATGTTGGATTGTATTATTTATGTCTAAAAGTTTACTTCAGTCACTCCTCCACTCAGATGTCTGAATCGTTCAACAGAAAAGCTTCTATTTTAACTCCTGGTTAGCAGCCTAAACACACATGGGCATCATATCTTAATATCTATTAAATGGTGTTGTTTAATTTATTAAACTGGCACATATGGTACAGGAAATGAATCCGTTAAAAGCTCATTTTTGCATCTTAACTATAGTGCCCCCATGTGGCCGAACCATCTCTTGTCTCTTTAAAGCCAAATGCATGCAGTGTAATATTTGTGCATCATTTTCCATACAGCAAAAATCTATGTTTTAATGTCAAGAGGGTTTATTTAGCGGATATCATTAGTTCATTATTTAAAAGTTTACCATTCAACTTTTGGTAAAATATTCTAATCTACTGATGAGATAATTAACCAATGTAATATGAAAGGCTTTATAAATCCATTTACTTTTTTTTAGTAGTAAAATTTAAGTATATATGTATTTTTACAGTGCATGGTGCAAGTCCATTGTAATCTCTTTTTGCACAACAGTATGATGAATTTCTATCAGTATGGTATATTCCTATAGTATAAAATACATAAAGGATTATATGGAGAGAATTTTTATACAACTGAGTTTATTTTTTTATAAACCACAAAAAAAAACACAAAGCAGAAGCAGTTGAGTTGGAAGCAAGAAATGAAACAAAATGTAGGGGTCCCAGGATATCTACCTCCCAAGAACCTTGATCTCCAAACCCAGAACTACCATAATCTGACTACCTTAATCTTTTTTTTTAACTTTAAGATTAAAGTTTAAAGTTGGGGGAAACTGCCACATGCTCTCTGCATTTCATAAAGAAGCTAACGTAAGTATTTAAGAGAAATCTGAACACATCTTAAAAGAAAATTGATTTTATGAAACCCTATCTTCCTGTTAAAACCCAAATAATAATGTAAAAAAAGACAAGTTTTGATAAAATTGCTTTGCTCACAAAAACAGGAGCTCTTCTAAAAATATCTGCCTTTAAATCTGTTCATCCATCAATGACGCCGTCATCTTCTGATGTTGCAGACAAAGTAAAAAGATGTCAATAAACAAAAAAAGCAGTAAACTACTTGTTCGTTTTGACATGCAGGTCAGATTTACAGATATGCATTAGTAATGAAGATGGTTGTCACGATGGCAACAACAACAAACAGGCTGACAAGAGAAACAACAAGCAGATGTTTCCTCACACCTAAAAAGCAAGAGGAACAAAGAGTTATTTGGTCTGATTTGTAATAAAGCAAAGCAGTTCAAGCAGAAACATCACAATGATCCTTCATATAATTTTGTTTTCTGTTCTAACGTTCACTTCCATCTTTCAGTTTGGTTGTTTGTGTTTACACAACCATCTTGAGCAGACATTCCTGGAAGAACAGATCTAAAACAGAATCGTTTTAATCCAATAAACTTAGAATCAGCTTTAAAAGCCAAGACTGTGTGCACAAACAAGAAGTTTCACTTCGGCTTTCAATACAACTCACAGCGTACAAACGTTAAGTATGAAGAAGTTTTAGAAAAAAAATCAAGGATGAAAGGTACATATGCTTATAGTGTTTCACAGCAGAGTAGCTGAGTATTCAGGCTGTGAGGTGTTCATCAGAGAGACAGCCTGAGGGAAGAAACTGTCTCTGTATCACAGACTGGTTTGTGTCCAGAATGTGTGGGGTCTGCAGAGATGTTAGCTGCCCTTTTCCTGACCCCAGACCTGTACAAGTCCTGGATGGAAGGAGTTTTAACCCTGAAAAACCTCTCTGCAGGCTTTGAGAGGTTAAATAGAAAATGAAAATGTGAACACTGTTTCATTTTTTCATTAACTCCTTTATCTTTATAACTCGTCTCCATGTCTATGTTTTGCCTTGTGGTGGCAGAAAATCAAAAGACTTTAAGTATTACTTATAAAGCTGAAGTAGCTGTGCAAAAAGCCATATAATTATGTATTTTACTGCTTCAGCAAAATCAAAACCAAAACTCAAGGTGTTCCCAATAACTTCTAAGATATAAATAAATAGAAGTATATTTAACTTATACTTTAATTTTCAATCTGGTGTTGGTGTTGGCCAGAAGGGCCGATGGCGCGATATGGCAGCCTCACTTCTGTCAGTCTGCCCCAGGGCAGCTGTGGCTATAATCATAGCTTGCTTCCACCAGTGTGTGAATGTAGTGAATAATGGAGTTGTAAAGCGCTTTGAGGGTCTCGAAAAGCGCTATATAAATGCTAGCTATTATTATTATTATTATTATTATTATTATCTAATCAGAGGGTCTAAGAATTTTAATAAGTAATTCATAACTTCCTGTTTCCAATGGAGAAAATGACATGACAGAGATTCATTTATTTTAGCCACTCTACTATGGCATCAAAACCATGCCATCTTAAAATGAAACTGAAAAGAAATATTGACACTGAAAATAAAAACTGGTTTTCAAAAATATAATTGTAACTGAAAATATTAATTTTGAATCTGAAATAAATGTAGTGAGATTTTCTGAATTGATAGTGAAATAAAAATTGAAAGTGAAAAAAGTTTAAATGAAACTCTAAATATCTACATTGAAACAAATAAGTCACAATCAAGTTTTAACACTTTCATCCTTTTTTTCATCCTTTTTTAAAATTTATTTTGAGTTTCATTTTAAGCTGGCATCGTTTTGATGCCATACTCTAAAGAACAGGAAAGACAAGAGAACATGCGGGTCACACACAGTACAAGCTGTCCTTCTGTTGGCTTATTCTATGAACAATGGCTGCCTCATATGTCAGTAATTATCTTAATTGATGATATGACTCAGGGGCAGAGACAGGTTACCTCATCCTCATCATGTGTTTACAACCCATGAGTGTCGTTTTGTTATACGTCACTGCATTTTATTAAATAAAGTTTTCAGTGTGTGCACATCGCCTTGAGCATCTTGAAGTTCCTGAATGCTTGGATAAATTGGTGTCTTCCTAACAGCGCCACACAGGAGGATGGCTATGAAGCTCAATGAACACTTAATGTTATCAAACTACCTCAGATGGGTCTGGCAAGAAGCAAAAGATAGATATATAGAAAGGCACATCATGCCTACTGTTAAGCATGGTGGAGGATCTATGATGCTCTGGGTCTTCTTTTCTTTTTAAGGCCCTGAAAGTCATATTGAAGCGCACAGAACCTTAACACACCACAAGATTTAATTAAAAATCCAGTGGAGTGAGGGTTATCTTTTGACAAAATTCCTCACAGCAAACCAGTGATAAAGAATAAAAAGAACCTTTAATAACTGGCATCATCACTTGTTATCACTTTCTTTTTTTTATAAACATCTGCTTTTCACACATTTCTCTTTGTTTTCTCTTAACTTTCCAAATGTGTTTGATGCTATAAAATTCAAGATTACTGCTTTTGTTGATTTCCTTCGTTTCTATGAACAGTTGGGGGGGGAATTCTTTTTGATAATTTCACATTAAATCATATTAAACCATTTTTATTAATTCTTTAACCATCTAAGCTGAACTGAGACTAAAAAACATAATATTTATTGGAAAATCTGTGGTTTCTGCAGCACTTACGTTCAATCAGAGTTTGCAGCCAAGACTTCTGAAAGAGTAGAAAGGAAAGTAGTGAAATATGAGCGCAGTGATCGTCAACATCACTCCGCCGCAGAATGATTGCATTCAAATAGATCAGAGTTACAAATATATTTACCTGGGAAAAATGAAGTCGAAGGAATGTCCGGATCTCATGCCATGATATGTCATTGCGGTTACAGCTGAGGAGTCGTTGCTGATAAAAAAGGTAATCCACGGTGAGGTGGACGTTTGGGAGCTGCGTTTGTCTCCTGTTTTCAGCTAGAACGTAGTCGGGGTTGAATGTGTGATGCATCACCACCAGAATGACTGGTTTATTACCTTAAAATACATAGAAGAAATCATAAAACATATATCAAATGATGTTGTATGATACTTTAACTGTAGATGTCAGACATGTTCCTTTAGTAGCCAGTACTATTTAGATGAATTTAAAAAAAGACTTTCCACTGATAGCTTTTTTGTTCATTTGATCAGTTAGTAGCTTGGAGTCAAGCATTTGTAATAACAGGTAATTTGTTGTTTACTTCTTTGCAGAATAGTTTTAGTTTAGCCAAATTGGTGGGAATTTAGCATAAACTGCCTTTTAAAAGTCATGTCATATCAGGGGTCGCGGTAACCAAATATTTTCTATATTCGACTGTTTAACGGTGACAGAAAAATCTGGAGGCCATCGATCATTTTTACCAATTATAATTCACACCCCTGACCACTTGGTGCAAACTCGCCGACATTTTCAACTTTACGCATAGAGTTCAGGTAAGTGAATGAATTTTTAAAAAAAGATTCACACAGGAGCATCTGAGCATCATTTTACACCTGGACAACTTATCCAATGCATCTCGCTATCCGGGAGCTGACAGCGCGTTGTAGAGTTATGGAGGCTTTGGAGCGCATCTGTTACTGCACCGGACACAGACCGGAGGTGACAGATCGCTGGAGCTTAACCATTGATGCAAAAAGAGCGCATGCTGTGGGATTTCTTCCAGCTGAAGCGATCGGGAAAGCCCTCGTTCAGAGAGTCTTGCCGAATTCTGATCACTTCAATTGGAAAAACGTTCCCTGATTTCAAAACTTTGGCTGAAGTGGTGCTTGTTTCCAGTTTCCAGTTTGGCAGTGAAGCGCAGATTCAGCCTCCATTACGCACAAGCGGGAGCGCGGTTCAGCTGCATGCTGAGCGTTTAGGCCACAGCAGGTGAAATATTCATAATTAAAGCATGTAGCCTATTCATCTGCTCGATGTGTGATGGCACAATGTAGATTCTCTGTTCAGTTTGTTTGGATTGAATATTAATTAAAAAGAAGGAAAATTAAATACTACTGAATATGTCATTATTATTATTTTAAAAATTGCCAGGTAAAAATACATTATGACCGGATTTTCTTTGACGCCGTCAGTCAAAATGACCGACAACAAAAAAATCTAGTGCAACCTCTTTTTTTTTACTTTTTTTTAGCTATCAACAGGCGGATTTCCTGGTGTGCTGTGAATCATTGTCCTCCTGTATAAACCAAGTGCCTTAGCTTTAGCTTAAGGTCACAAACTGGTGAGCAAACCTGTTCCTTCAGGATTTTGTGCTAGAGAACCTAATTTATGGTTCCATCAGTTACGGTTTGGATGATTGTATTAAAATGACTTTTCTTGTAAAGTGCCTTGAGATTACCTTGTTTTAATTGAATTGAATTTGGCATCTTCTCCAGGTCCCGAAGCAGCAAACCACGCCCTGACCATCATACCACCACCACCCTGTTTGTAAGTATTATCTTGTTTTTCTCAAATGCAGTGGCAGCATTATATAAGATGTAAGGGGACTCAAACATTCCAAAAAGTTCAACTTTTGTCTTTTCAGTCCACTGTATATTTTCCTAAAAGTCTTCAGGATCCTAGAGATGTTTTTGGTGTCAGACGAGCCTTTGTGTTTGTTCTGATCAGCAGTGGTTCTGGGCTTAGAAATCTTCCAAGGAGGCCATTTTTGCCCAGTTTCTCTTTCTTATTGTTGAATAATGAACTCTGACCTTAACTGAGGTGAGGTCTGCAGTGCTTTAAGTGTTGTTCTGGGTTCTTAAGCAACCTTTTGTAGGAGTCATTGATGGAGTAATGTTACTTGGCTGAGGAAGGGAAGGTTCACTACTGCTTTTGTGTTCTCACTCTGGTTCACTGGAGTCCAGTCAATGACAGCCCCTCATCTGCTGAACATGTTCAGATTGAAGCATGATGTGTGGCTTTTTAAGATCTTTTAGCCTACTTCATGTTGTCAGACAGGTTCTAATAAAATGATTTCTAGATTATACAGATTTGGCATGCAATCAAGCCTGAGTGTGACTAAACTGAATCGACGAAACTGAACCAAACATGGTTACACTCAGGTAATCCATGACTTGTCTTGGTCTGACACTAAAAATTAGTTTGATGATCTGAAATGTGAAAATAAAAGCAAGAAGAAAAAATCTATAGGAGGTGAAACCCAGATCTTACTTTGAACCTGGCTGAGGGCCTCCGTGATGTCTGTGAGAACGCGTGAAACGACTGGACAGATGAGCAGAAGGTAGTCACAGTCGGCATCGGAGTACACTTCAACTTGCCCCGCACTCCTTAGTTTCTCAATGATGTCCTGATGAGCCCCGTTGGTTTTTCCTGCAACGTAGACATAGAACCTTCTCCCCAGGCCTAAACATGAACAAAAATATGATTCAGTTAGAGCAAGCGCTGGATTTTACACTTTTTACAGGAGTTTTAATTTCAATTTTAATTTATCTATTTATTTAATGTACCTTGACTTGTTTTTGTGCTCCAAAGTATAAATGAAAGGGCAATTATCTCTTACCTAGATCAGGTTAAAATATTTTGATCTTCGACATTGCACCATTTCAGAGCTGCATAAAGCTGGTTTTGGTGAACAGAAGCATACATACTGTACATACTGATTCTTTTAAATCACAGCTAAAAACTCATCTGGTTAGAGCTGCCTTTGTATGGGGTAAGGACACTGTCAAAATAAAAGCCTATTCACAGGTTAAAATGTGTGCATATTGGTCAATAGTTGTGCATAACTACAAATTTGTAAACAATAAATGAAGCAAACCACACATAAAACAGAAGTGTATATTTTCCCTGTGAGAATGCAGTGTCAAAACTTACATCTGAAATAACTCACAAATACAAATTACACATTTACATTTGTGGTTTCCTCATTATAAACACGAGGAGCGATTAGCTTGAGAATACACATTTCTTCTGTTTGTCAAGTGTTGGTAAAAAGCAAGAAGAATTCGAAGTTTGCACATGATAGTTGTTCAACTTCATAGGAAAAGGACCTGGCTGCAGAACACAGAAAGGGGCGGGGTCAGGTCAGTTGTCAGACCCATACCATATATGGAAATGGCACAACTGCGTTGTCCCAGGGTTTGTTTTCCTTTGAAATCTTTATGGATTTGTGTCAATGTTAAAACATTAAACTTATGAAACACAATATATGAACAACTAAACTACTTTAGTTTATTTTACCTTTACACATTTACCTTTAGCAATACACATGCACATTCTGTAAATATTTATAAATTATCTAGCTCAGTTGCACATTCCTTCAATCTGAGTATGCCATCTTTATTCCCTAATAACTGCACAGTACTTTAGTTTTGTAATTTTTGTCCTTAACTATTTGTATATTATTTTTAATTATGTTTAAATATTTTTTCTTATGTGAATTTGGATGCTTCAATTACCTGTGACTTTGCTGCTGTTACAGTTGAACTTACCATCTGTGTGACAATAAAAGGTGAGTCTATTGTATTTATTCTTCATTGTTTTTGAACACCATATTTTTTTAACATTGTTAAACAAAACGAAGACAACTTTTAGTGCAAAACCACAGCTTTTTTTTGCAAAAGTATGATAAATAATACTGCTGCACAGGCCTATATGTTGTAAAGCAGGACTACAGAGTCAAATCAAAGGGGGAGACTGTAAATGTACAGAGTAAAATTATACATTGATGTGAACTGTAGTTTCTAAAATATTCATGCAGAATCTGCTGTTCATGTATTTTTGCTTTGCCCTCTTGGTAAAAACTTATATCAAAATCTATTTGTGTTTATTGCAGAAAACATTGTTAAAGAATTTGTTTATTTGTTTATTCTGTTTTGGAAAATTTTGTTATTTAGTCTTTTTAAAAAGAAAAGAAAATACCAGATATATATTTAACCTTTCTATCTTGTGGGCAAAATTTCCACAAATGCAAGTTTACAGAACCGATCCATCTTTTCTTGGATACACTCATGAATTTATGCAGTACATTGATTTAGTTAAACACTAAAAAAAAAAATAATAATAAGATAAAATAAAAAATAAAACTGTTCAAGATGAAGTGAAAACCAGAATAACGCTTTGGTTTAGGCAAGGCAAGGCAAGGCAAGGCAATTTTATTTGTATAGCACACTTTCAACAGCAGGGTAATTCAAGGTGCTTTACATGATTTGGTGATTTAAAAGAAACACATAAAAGAAACACACACATTACACATGATACACAATAGAAAAAATTTAAAAAAGCAAGAGAGCATGAACACATTTCATACATATAACATCAAGCATTTACTCAAAGGCAATTCTAAACAGATGGTTTTTAGTCTCGATTTAAAGCAGTTCAGAGTTTCAGCAGCTCTACACTCGTCAAGAAGTCTGTTCCAGATAAGGGGAGCATAGAAACTGAAAGCTGCTTCTCCATGTTTAGTTCTGAGTCTAGGAATGTTTAGTAGGCTAGAGTTGGAGGACCTGAGTGGTCTTGGTGGTTGGTACCATGACAACAGATCTTCAACATATTTTGGTGCTAAGCCATGTAATGATTTATAAACTAGTAAAAGTATTTTAAAGTCTATTCTCTGAGATACAGGGAGCCAGTGCAAGGACTTTAGAACTGGAGTGATGTGCTCTACTTTCCTGGTTCTAGTGAGTACGCGAGCGGCAGCGTTCTGGATCAGCTGCAGCTGTCTGATTGACTTTTTAGGCAGACCTGTGAAGATGCTGTTGCAGTGATCAATCCGACTAAAGATAAACGCATGGATGAGTTTTTCTAGGTCGTGTTGCAAAATCAGTCCTTTAATCCTAGAGATGTTCTTCAGGTGATAGAACGCTGACCTTGTTATTGCCTTTATGTGACCCTGGAGGTTCAGGTCTGAGTCCATTACTACACCTAGGTTACGAACCTGATCAGTAGTTTCTAGCTGTATTAATTGAAGCTGTGTGCTGAGTCTTGATCGTTCCTCCTTGGGTCCAAAAATAATCACTTCAGTTTTGTTTCTATTCAGCTGGAGAAAGTTATGGCACATCCATCCATTTATTTGGTCAATGCATTGATTTAGGGTTTGAATGGGTTCAGAGTCACCTGGTGACATTGTAATGTAGAGCTGAGTGTCATCTGCATAGTTATGGTAGCTAATGTTATTGGTCGCTATAATCTTGCCTAGTGGGAGCATGTAGATATTAAATAAGAGGGGCCCCAGGATGGAGCCCTGGGGCACCCCACATGTGATTTCTGTTCGTTCTGATGAAAAGTTTCCTATTGAAACATAGAAGTCCCTGTTCTTTAGGTAAGACTCGAACCAGCCAAGTACTGTACCAGAGAGTCCGACCCAGCTCTCCAGTCGTTCCAATAAAATATCATGATCAACAGTGTCAAATGCTGCACTGAGGTCCAACAGAACCAGCACTGTGGTTCTTCCACAGTCTGTATTTATGCGGATTTCATTAAATACTTTGACGAGGACAGTCTCGGTGCTGTGGTGAGCGCGGAAACCAGACTGAAAAGCATCAAAACGGTTTGTCATTGTTATGAAGCCATTTAACTGCTGAAACACAGCTTTTTCAATAATCTTACTGATGAATGGGAGATTAGAGATTGGCCTGTAGTTCTGCATTAACGTGTTGTCCAGATTTTTCTTCTTTAGCAGTGGTTTAATAACTGCTGTTTTTAAAGCCTGAGGGAAGACACCTGATAGCAGTGATGAGTTCACTATTTGAACAAGATCAGAACCAATAACAGGAAGAACCTTCTTTAGAAAAGCTGTGGGTAGGATATCAAGACAGCAGGAGGAGGAGCTTAATTGGATAATGATTTTTTCAAGGCTGTTCTGGTTTAATTCGTGGAATTCAGACATTTTCTCTACATTGTTGTTGATTGGGGATGGCACTGGTTGTGGGTTCGATATTGAGGTACAGATTGACTGTCTAATTGTTAGAATCTTTTCAGTGAAAAAGATTAGTTTAATTAGTTTTCATTTTTTTCTCCACCCTTTAGTTCTTTTTATTTAAAAAAAAAAGAAAAATATGCATTTTTACCAGTAAAATAGCTTTTTTAAATATACTTGGGGTTTTTTACAACTTTTTCTATACTAAAGGTTGTTATAATGTTATAATGCATTGTTCATTCAATAAAGATATATTTTAAAAAGGTTACATACTAATGTGGCGTACAGAGCCATCATCAGTTGATTTTCATTATTATTATTATTATTATTACTATTATTATCAGTATCCTATCAGTATCAGTATTATCCTTATTATTAACATCGTTATTTTGGTACTAAGATGATTTACATGTTCATTTTGGGTACCATTCATGTGCTACATGTAATCATAATTTAATTCTAAGACTGGAGGAAATTGTGATGTAGTAGGGTGACATTGCAAACTCCGACCAGCAGAGGGCGTGTTCGCTACACGGTGTGTGGAAAAGTGAAGTGTTGCGAGAGACCGCGGCGTACAGCCGTTAGAATCGAGCCCACACATTTCAGTTACGTTGTGTTTGAGTGTGTGTGGCGAACGAATGATATTAATTGTATATTTTGTGCTTTCTGCAGGGTTACAAATAAAAAAAAATCTTTAAATTAAATATGTAGTGGAGGTCGGCTACGCATCTGTACCCACACTACACTAGCACCCTCCTTCTTTCCAGAGTTTAATAGTGCCAGTAAGGTTTTTTAAATAAACTTTTTTAAGTTGATTAACAATAGAAATAGAACAGAGACCGCACTCAAAATAAAGCATAGTCCACATTATAAATTATACTTTTACATTTAACCAATTACTGGAGGGATTAAAGAAAAAATAAGTAATTAGCAAAATCTTTAAAACTTAAATTTAAAAAAGAAATTTACAATGTACACAAAAATAAAATAGTGTTGATATGCAGTGAAATGGTTATGTAATGATACGGATGAGCAGCAGGGGGCAGTGTTTTTTTTTTTAGAAGCTCATGGATGGCAACAGGTTAGCACATAAAGAAGACTGGTCTGTGATGTTGAACAATAAAAAGTCATAATGCTAAGATGCTAAGCTATTTTTAACAAGCTCTACAAGAACAGCACAAATATAAATGAGTCCAAATATAAGAAATTATGTATTATCGTGCCAGTAATAACCGGAATCTATAAAGATTTCAAAAGAAAGAAAATGTGAGACCGTGGGTAATATTGGAAATATTGCCCCCTGCAGTTCCGGCATGTAACGGTGCCTTTGCCAAACATGGAATGTATGGATCTGACGACTGACCCGCCCCACCCCTTTCTGCGTTTTTCACTACCGCCCCCTGGAGTCTGGACCGGTGCTGTGTTTATCGACTTATCTAAGCTCCATTGATAAACCCTTGATTTCATGACCATGCTCCCAGTTGCAGATTTGTATTCTCAAAGAAGAAATCTGTATTGTCAAGCTCATCGCTCCTCGTGTTCATAATGAGGAAACCACAAATGTAAATGTGTAATTTGTATTTGTGAGTTATTTGTGAGTTATTTTAAGTTTTGAAACTGCATTCTCACAGGGAAAATATACTCTTCTGTTTTATGTGTGGTTTGCTTCACTCAATAGTTTACAAATTTGTAGTTATGCACAACTATGACCTATATGCACACATTTTAACCTGTGAATAAGCTTTTATTTTGACAGTGTCCTTACCCCCATACCTTTGAGTAATGTTTTCATGTCATATGTTTTGTGTTTGCTTCTTGTTTTATTGCAGTTTTTACTTTATACGCTATCTCTGTGTTTTTATGCTATTTTCATTTTACCCCTTAATCATGTAAAGCACCTTGAATTACCTTGTTGTTGAAAGTGTGCAATACAAATAAAATTGTCTTGCATTGCCTACATACGCAGCAAAAAGTAGCCAAAATAATTTAATGGGCTCAATTAATATTAAGTAGATGCATGCACCAGCTTTGCTCTGTGGAAACAGGGTGTCTTCCTCCTTCCAT
Organism: Valencia hispanica; assembly: GCA_963556495.2. Taxonomy (NCBI): domain Eukaryota; kingdom Metazoa; phylum Chordata; class Actinopteri; order Cyprinodontiformes; family Valenciidae; genus Valencia; species Valencia hispanica. Next base: position 42,333,747 of record OY747719.1, on the reverse strand, counting down.
AGTTTCAAGCTAACACGTGTGCAAAAACACTGAAGAGCAAATCTATAATCTCAACTAAACGCCATTTAGTTCTTGTGCTGCATTTATGCACTGAAGTGAAAGGGAATTAAAACAGACTGTGAGCTATTTGTTTATTTCTGCACCCACCCACAACTTCCTAAAATTGTTGTAATTTCTTAAAACTCTTGTTAATATAACAGAACTGCTTCAGTTTTACTAGATTAGAAAGAAATAATCCAATGAATATGAGCTTTTGTTTCTATTGATCTTCTCTCCGTTGGATTGAAGCTAAATTAAAGAAGCATTAAATTTGTACAGGGAGAAACATCGACATGTCAAAAACCACATACACAAAAGAGTACTTCCTCGGACATTTGTTTTTTGCTTTTTTAACTTTTATCTCCTAAATTCTGATTTTCTAATCTGTTTGAATTAACCCAGTCTTTTTTTTCAGCTGCTAAACTCTGAAAAAAGGTTTAAGCAGGTTGGATATTTATTGAAATGTTCAACAGTTTTTACTGCCGATGAGTCATGTAAACCTGCTGCCTGCTGTGTCTGAAAACCAAAGAGCTCAAACCCTGAAACACGAATGGCAGATGGGTTCAAAGCAGGAAGGAAGTTGCAGTCATTTCATAGCAACCTGCATTTTGTTTCACCAACATGGAGCCATTATTTGCCTAAAATGCTTTCGGTGTGGCCCCCTGTTTTATGTACATTTGGTCAATTATAGCTGCTCACCAGTTTCACTCTGTTGGGACATGTCTCTGGGAAAGGACAAAGAGACAAAGTGTCAGTCAGCGCTGTTTAACATTTGAAAATGAAAATCTGAGCATGCATATGAATAAATTGTATGAAGCAAGGACAAAGTAAGCATGTGCAAGAAATGTGCTCCAGCTGCTCTGCGGAGAGTGAAAAGACAAAGCAGAAAATACCTGAATGATTTTCCTACCGTGCCTCTTTGAAGCATTCGAGACTAACAGGATTATTCTACACTATTAAAGATATTTACTTACTAAATAGACAGCTAGTTTCTTGTTTTTCTGACACGTCCTCGCTGCAAAAGAACCCAACCTCCAACCTTTAAGTTGAGCAGTTTTGCTTTCACTTTGAAAGAGCATGCCTTCTACATTAACTACAAAAGCAGAGGTGTTGCTTGGTCGGGCAGAACGAGTGAGAACAAGTGAGAACAGGAAATCACCCTGCTGTACAGTTAAATGGTGCTACACTGTGCTGCAATGAAAAGCCTGGGGAAAATATGTTTTCAAATGTCATAAAATCCCACAACCCACGTAAATGACGAGGGGAGAGTATTTTTAGAAAAAGGAAGGGAGGGGGACTAAAATAGTTAGCACTGAATATTTTAATAGTTGTGCTTTTAATTTTTTACATCCACCACAAGGTTTTTTTATGTGTATATATATATATATATATATATATATATATATATATATATATATATATATATATATATATATATATATATATATATACATATATATTATTCATCAGTTCAATACAATACAAAAAGTGGGCTTATTTTAAACACTGGCTGCCAAGTATTTTTGAATTGAATTTGAATAATAAGGGTGTTTCATACACTCTAAGACATTTCTGTAAATTTACGGCAGAATTCCAGCAGTAATATACTGTCTTTCCAAAATACGGTAGAATAGCGTTTTTTTCTGTTCTCAGGATCAAGAGTGACGACTGCCAGTAAACTACTTTAAAATAACGGGCCAATACAGTATTTTTTCTAGAGTAGACATTTTTCTCAGCATGTGCAACATTGACAATCAGCCTTCATCCTCCAGTTTTAAAGCATCAAAAGGGTAAGTAAAATCATTCTAGAGAATGTAAATTATAGTTTTGCATGGTATAAAGTAAATTTTGACCGAAGAGGTGACAAGAAAGAATAAATTAAGCTTTGGGTACATATATGTAACCTAACAACGTAAGCTAACACTGCAGTAGCATTATGACTCAGGACATAGCAATGTTCAAACTGTGTGCAGATGCAAAACATGAGCTGAATTATCAAGATAGCAGTAGCATTTGAACTCAAGCTATTTTATTTTGCCACTAATCGTGCATACAAGCACAACACTGAATTTAGCACTGAACTGCTTATTTCCACTGCTGAAAAGTTAATTCTGCTGTAGGTTTCTTCATTTTTGTCTTTTTTGACTATTTAGAAACTTCCTTTTCATTTTATTGCAGGTTTCAAATACAAACCACGATTTCACTGTGTTCCAGGACCTGTGTTCCAGGTTCTGTTATTACTTTTCAAAGCTCGAAATGGGTTAGCTCCCATTTACCTCTCGGAGCTTCTTGCAAGGTAAAATTTCTCCTTAGAAGGTGTTAAAAGGTTTTTATATTACAGTAACTTTCTGTGTTTAAAGTGGCACACTATTTGTATTTTATGAGTTCTTTAATTTTGGATTTTCTGTTTTTTAGGCGCTTTATTGGGATTAACCCGGAAAGGAGCACAAAGACCAGCCATGGAAAGATGGTGTCCAAACAGACAGGCAAGACGGTCCAAAAGAAACTGCAGACAGTGAATGCGCATGTCTCTACCCTGATCAAAAACCTGATGGATTTTGTGGCACTTCATAAAGGTTGGTTTTTTTGTCACTTTTTTTTTGTATTTCTGTTTCTGAATAATTTAAGTTCTAATAATATTTTTTGTATACATTTTTTTCCATGCTGGATGGTGCCCTCACCTACGTCTAAAAAAAAGTAAGTGCCACTTGGACTCTTGAGAACCAGTAATAGTTCAATAGTTGAAACCCTGTTTTTATACATTACACTATGGGATTCTGATTTTTTTTTTTGAAGCATTACTGCAGGCATGTTTACTTTTTGATTTTAGCTTAGTCTTACACTGGCTCCCTGTAGCTCAGAGAATAGACTTCAAAATACTCCTACTAGTTTATAAATCATTACATGGCTTAGTACCAAAATATGTTGAAGACCTGTTGTCATGGTACCAACCACCAAGACCACTCAGGTCCTCCAACTCTAGCCTACTAAACATCCCTAGACTCAGAACTAAACATGGAGAAGCAGCTTTCAGTTTCTATGCTCCCCTTATCTGGAACAAACTTCCTGACGACTGTAGAGCTGCTGAAACTCTGAACTGCTTTAAATCGAGACTAAAAACCATCTGTTTAGAATTGCCTTCGAGTAAATGCTTGATGTCATGAAATGTGTTCATGCTCTTTTGCTTTATTGATCTTTCTCTTGCTTTATTGTGTATCGTGTGTAATGTGTGTTTCTTTTACTTTTAATTTCCAATGTTATAGTCCATGTCTGTTTGTTTTGTGTTTTTGTTTTTTTAAATCACCAAACCATGTAAAGCACCTTGAATTGCCCTGCTGTTGAAAGTGTGCTATACAAATAAAATTGCCTTGCCTTGCCTTGCCTGGCCTGGCCTTGCCTTGCCTTGCCTTGCCTTGCCTTGCCTTGCCTTGCCTTGCCTTGCCTTGCCTTGCCTGGCCTTGCCTTGCCTTGCCTTGCCTTGCCTTGCCTTGCCTTGCCTTGCCTTGCCTTGCCTTGCCTTGCCTTGCCTTTAGCTGCCTTTTTTCTTTCAATGATTCACCAAGGTCTGGATATGTGATCATTTTCATTAACAACAGTGATTTTTGTATCATTTAGATTATAAAACCAGATCATTCCAATGCAGTTTAAGATACTACAACCTTTAATTCTTCAATTCGTATTACAGCATTATTACAGCCATGTCTAAATCTTGAGTCCCTGAGGCATCGATATGTTATCATTTTCATCAAGAACATTATTTTTTGTATTCTAAAGATTATAAATACAGATCATTTAAGCCCAGTTAAAGACATTGCAACCTGTAATTCTTCAAGTTCCATTCCAGTGTTACTACAGTCATGTCTAATACTTGAATTTGGGGGTCATTTTATTTCAATGATTCCACAAGGCATTGCTATGTGATCATATTGTTATATTTGGAAGAATATAAATGCATATGGTTTGTGGCATAACAGTGCTTTTAAATAAATATTCTGTATTAAATAATGTTACTTATCTCCTCTTTAGTGTTATGCATTGCAATGCTTATTCTTTTTAAGTTTGAACAAATTTAGGCACTTCTTATATTATGTAGTTTACACTCATTAAAAGGTACTAGGCTACTATTCTGCTACTACTACTACTACTACTACAACTAGAAATACATTTTAAGTACATGTGAAAATGACTGGACTGTGGTTACATTATTTAAACGTAAAACTAAGATTGTACATTAAAGTATTGCACTACATTTTAGCAGTGTTTAACTGATCAAATAAATACAGTAGTAAAACTGGACATATATGGTAAAATACTGGCAACTACTGATGCCAGTATTTTACTGTAAATTTTGTTTCTCTATTGTATTTATTTTAACAGTAAACTACGTTTTTAAAAATTACAGAATTGGAAATGTTAATTTGCAGCAATATACTGGCAGCTACACTCACCAGTATTTTACCATTATTTTACAGTATCTATACCATATTTACTTTAACAGTAAGCTACTGTCAAAATAAATAACAGTATAGATCCCGTAAATTTACAGTAAAATACTGCTGTCTGTAGCTGCCAGTATTTTACTGTAAATTTTCATTATTTTTTTCTTAGAGTGTATAAACAACCTCTAGAGACAAGCTGCTGAGAACCCTGATCCCTGTGCTGCTGCCGTCATGGTTTTCTGACTTCTAAGTGGTCAACAAACAAGACTGAATCGGTTTCACAAACCGTCGGAAAATGAACGCCGCATAAAGGGCAAAAAAGCACACCTGAATGTGCCACAGTGAAAAAAGACATAAAGAAGACGAAGAAGAAAAAGTAATGTGGAAAGTAATGTGAAAAAATTGTGAAAGAGGAATCAAGACCTAAAAAATGAACAGAATCTGAGAGATACATCATCCCACAAGGCAAGGCAATGCAAGACAAAGCATGCAAAGCAAATCAAGGCAAGGCAAGGAAAGACCAGTCCAGGCAAGGAAAACTAAGGCAAGGGAAGGCAAATCAAGACAAGGCTAAGTAAAGCAAATCAAGGCAAGACCAGGCCAGGCAAGGAAACTTAAGGCAAGGCAAATCAAGACAAGGCTAGGTAAAGCAAATCAAGGCAAGACCAGGCCAGGCAAGGAAACTTAAGGCAAGGCAAATCAAGACAAGGCTAGGTAAAGCAAATCAATGCAAGGAAAATCAAGACATGGCAAGACAAGAAAAGGCAAGGAAAGTCAAATCAAGGAAAGCCCGGACACGAAAAGGCAATTCAAGAACAGGCAAGACAAGGCATACCAATGGTGAGGCATTGAGGGTTGAGTGGGGTTGGGTGATTTCTTAGGGAAAAAAACAAACAAACATGCAGGGTTGTGGACTGTGGAAAGAGGCCAGACTACCCAGAGACGACCCATGCATGCACAGGGGGAACATGCATGCTTCATTTGAACCCAGGACCTTCTTGCTGCAAGGCAACAGTGATAGAAACTGTTCCACCTTGTGGCCCTGAACTATACATCTAATTTCTAGAACACTAACCGAGCAACAAGTTAACTAGAAGAGGTTATTTCTTGGCATATTTACATCTGATTATAATACACATGAGCTGTAGGGAAAAAAAGTGTGTACTTTGTTGTTTAAATTAGGATTGTTAACAGAACTTTCAAACAATAAATGATTCAGCCTGTAATGTGAAAATTGAAGGGGCACTAGGAAGCTTCTTTTTTCTCTTTTTGTGTTTTTTTTTTACCCCAAAAATTGTTTCCCCGCATTTCGCCCTGAAACGGTTGTGCATCGCGGTACGTCCTACAAGCCTTGAACGCAGCAGCAGATGCGGGGCTTATTTGTTCTCTCTCCAGCAGGAGGAGGGCGTTCCGCTCAACAACACGCATCCAGCCGCTGCCTGCTGTATCTCTGCGTGTGTGAGTGCGCTGGTCCGTATGTAGGTGCAGCCAAAGCTTGAGATTCTCTCTGTTTTAAACCAGGGACCGGGCCTTTTCCTTGATGTTAGCCCTCCTGGCCGCTGCTCTGCCGGGGGAAAGGCGACAGAGGAGGGCCGGGCTGGAAGACATGGAGGCCGGCCGTCCTTGCAGAGGCACTGAGCTGTAGGACGGTAGGCTCTCTGGCATTTCTTACTCCGTTAAGAAACAATGAAAGGCGGTCAGGAGTGGAGCCTCAGTATGAGGGGGAGGCTTATCAGATGTCTGACACAAGCTCTGTTTTCCTCTCGTTGTGTTTGCCCTCCGCCGTCGTCTGAAATACAAACCTTTTTGGGGGGTTTCTCTCTCTTTTATCCCCCCCAGACACCGATGGTGGTGGCTGGAGATCATTTTTTAACCTCAGCTTTGCAAACAATTGCTCCTTTTTGCTGGTTTAGTGTAAAAGATAATGCATTTCACTTTTCTTTTTTTCCAATTTTTCTTTTACATTTTTTATCTATGCATCTGACCTCACATCCATCACACAAACAGAGCTCACATGTCAGAAATGATGCAAATGCAGAGTGTAAACACAACAGGGACTGGAACTGAATCATCAGGCGTTCACGATCCATCGCAACTTTTTCTAAAAGAAAGATTTAATTAACATGGCTTCTTAACTGTACTAAATTTGCATATGAATAACTTCATTTCCGAAATTCAAAAACAACTATTTTAACCTGAAAAATCCTATAAATGATCTTTTATAACAATGAATAAAACTTTCTACACCTCAGTGTCATTATACATTTCCTTTAGAAATGTAGATATGGCTTCATTAGGAATTGGATTTTAAATCAAATGATAACTATTTAAATCTAATTGACTTTAAAGAAATTAGACATGTCATTCTTTGTATTTCTCTTTTCCTAATTAAATATTTTTAGACGCTTTAAACTTTGTATATTGTCGTTTTTTTATTAAATTGCACAGGTGCATCACATTCCTAGTAACCGCATGGAAACGTTTAATAAGCAGGTCTTTTAATGACTTTCAAGGAGCTAGAATACCCAGAGAATTAAGCTTTCATTTGTCAGCAATAGCAGCAACACTGTTTATAGGTGGTGTTCCTCAAGGTTCCATCCTTGGATCAGATTTGTTTTTGTTCTACGTGTTGCTTTACGAAACATTTTGTTCCTTTCAACTGCTTACCAGGGACTTTAAATCTACCTGCCCAATCCTTAAAGATGATTTAATCTAAAAGGATTTTTTTAACTGCTGTATGCAAAACAATATTACACAAAAGTATAAAAGTAAGAATTTTGAAAACAAAGAAAACAAAATTCTGCTGAAAAAAATACAACATTTGGACTGTCAAAAATGACAGTCCGTCATAGATTCATTCATCTCTTTGTGTTATTTATTTCTAATAACAGTATTCTTTTGTTTCTTATTATTACTAGGTTATTTTGGAATTTTGTGTATTCGTGCCGGTTTTCCGTGGAACTATATTATATAAGGTTTTATCAAAATAAAATTGAAATTGATTACACATTTCCTTCCTAATTTAATTAGTTTTTTTCTTTTTCAAACTGTATATTCTCACTCAGCATCACTTTCTATTTAAACTACATATAACGTTTATTGAGTTGAAAATATATTCTTCCCATTCATTTTACATCTTAGCAACAACAGAGGCAGGAAATGGGGACATCGGGTTTAATCATTTGAATACAATGTCTTGCATCGTTATTATTCTTCTTCAATGGTTTACAATTAAAAGAAATTTAACTATATAAAAAATGCAAAGAATTTATTTCAGTAAATTAGAAATTGAAAATAACTTAAACATTCAACATTTCCTAAAATATTTTGGGTTAATAACAAAGATTGAAGTCCATTATTTCTTTTGGCAGTTCTGATTTCTTCTGAGGAGAGTTGGCTCTCCTATTATGGACCCCACCCACATCGGAGGCGATATGTCACCTTTGTACATGCCCAGGAAAAGGAAGCCTATCCAGTCTCAAGCCAGAGGAGCACATCAATGTCCATGTAAACAGCCAATCTATTTTAATATATCTCTATTTACACAGTAGTGTCCAGCTAACTGAGCCTTCTTTGTGTTTTTATCCTATTTAAGCATCAGCTGTTCAGAGGTTTCCTACCAGACAAGGTGAACTAAATACCTTGGAGTATCCAGAGGTGAGAAAAACAAAACACTTACTGCTTTATGGGGTTCTACGGTTGTTCAGTCTTCATCCTCACTGCTCATTGCTTGTTTTTTCTGTAGGGTGAAGAGTCTCAAGATCAAAACAATGTAAAGATGAAAAGAACTTATAGCAAAAAAAGGTAAGAGAAATTTAATTATTCATCTTAGATTCACTAAATCTACAGGAATATGAATTGAATATGTAACTGAATCTGCGCTGTATGTAGATTATCCCCTTCACCTCTCAGCTTCTGCTTTAGCAAGAACCTTACTAAGTGCTATAAAAACACTTTATGAAGCACTAATTGTTTTAATTATGGAGCTACTTGAAGCAAAGAAAAAGAAAACATTCTTTGGGACTTTGAATGTTTCAGATGTTATAGAGAACATTTCTGATTTTGGTGCTGTTACTTTCACACTAGAGGTCTATAGTGGTGATGGTCCATCTTGTTTCCTGTCTCCACTCCAGATGTTTCATGTAACATATTAAAAAAACAGAGCATCAAAATAAGATTTGAGTTTTATAAGACCAGACTGTAAACTTGTCAAAAGCACTGAAAAGTACTGAAAAAATGTCTTTATGATTCACTTTTAGGGAGCTAGACCTCCCTGTAATCTCTGGAAGTCTTCTTCATTAATAGTTCTCCAAATGTTCTTGAGATCTTAGAAGATTTTCTGAAAAATCCAGAATTCAGTTATTCCATTCATTTTAGCTGAGAAATGGCAAGCATTTACACATTGTGTCTGGGCCTAAAACGTATTTTTCGATCAATAAAACCTTGAGTACACACAGCTGCATGTTATTCCTGCTTTATAAATCACACTCTCCCTATGAAATGTGCTCAGGTGATTTTTGGATCATATCCCGCCACCCACTTTCTGCCACAAATGGTCAATGCAAAGTACCTAGTGAATATTCTGCAGAGACTGGATAGAGATCAAGAAAACGAAATTCCACTGAGACTGAAATCGAGGTCCTTGTGGGTGAGGTGGAGGCACTGAATTTTTATTTTATTTCAATCAATCAATGATTATCTGTAAGCCAAGGCAAGGGAATTTTATTTGTATAGCACACTTTCAACAACAAGGTAATTCAAGGTGCTATATAGCGATTTACAGCCAAAAGGGAACCAAAGTACTTAATTGTAGAAGACAAAAATATAGTTCACAGTAAGAAAATAAGCTCATCATCTACTATGTAGCAGATTTCCCTGGGGTGTTTTTGTTAATATCTTAGTTATATTGTGGAAGGTTTGTATTAGAGATGTAGGGAAATATCACTACAACAATATATTGCGATATTTCATGTCACAATATTGTATCGATATTCAAAAGCAGTTTTCACTGTATTTTAATTTTTAGAATTTGAATGGAATCATCAATGATGAATTTTTGTAGTAACATTTAAAACTATAACAGGTAGTTGGTGGCTGTTTTCACCTTCTTTGTTCCAGTGGATCAACTAGATCTGGTAATAAAACTGGATGTGTTAAAGTATTAAACAGGTTGGAATGTTTTCTAAAGTTAAGTTCAGTTTTAAAAATCACAATATATAGTCTTACTCATAGTATCGCAATATATCATATTGTTCTCCCTGTATTGTGATACATATCGTATCACCAGATTCTTGCAAATACACATCCCTAGTTTGTATCATGTTTTCTCATATGTTTTGCTTTTATCCCAGGTATGAGGACCTCCAGAATGTTCCCTTGGGACCTGTGGATTATCCAACTACCAGCTGCTCTGTGATGTCGTCTGGTGGCCTGGCCAACGGCTCAGATGAAAGGTCCATAAATGTGCCTCCAAGACAGATGGGGAAGGATGTTTGGCCTGAAGGAGCAGAGGCGAGCCGGGAGCAGCCCCAGCCTGAGGAACAGATGTGGAATGCCAGCAGGGAGCGAGGTTCCGAAGCTTGGACTCCAGGCAGAGAAGAACCCCAGGACCAGGTCTGGAGCTCCGGCAGAGACACTGCGGTACGCTCGGGTCAAGAGCAGACGTGGATGCGTGACAGAGATGGACCTCATCCTGGACCAGAGCAGGCTTGGATCACCAACCAGGAGGAAGGTCCTGAGTCAGGATGGGGAGTGGGCAGAGATCAAAGCCAGGATCAGGCCTGGAACGGCGGAAGAGATCCAGGAAGACACAGAGCCTCCACAGGACCGGACCAAGGATGGGGAAATGGGCGGAGTCAGGACGAGCAAGCCTGGAGCAACTCAAACAGGGAGCGAGGAAACATATGGAGACCTGGTAACCACTTGAATATACTTCTCATATGTATTGAGAGCTTTCATTTAAAAATGAAGATTATTTTTTAATATAAAAGAGGATTTATTGTCCCATTCTGTTGCTTTACCTCTGCTCTGAGCAGAGCACGTTGATTCATTTAATAATTATATGTATTTTACATTTTATTTCAAAGATTTGAACATGAAGAAGGTTCAAAGAGCAGAAGTGGAGCCAAGCCCTGCTGTAAATAACCTCCTTCCACCACCAGAGGGCAGCCTGTCCTGTAGGTTATCATCTTATCCAACAGGTTCAACTTTCTTTCTGTTTCTGCTTCCACAGATACTTCTTTTAAGAAATAAATGTTTGATGGTATTTTTTCAGGAAAGTTGTTGAAAACACATCAAATCTTAAATCTGATACACTAATGGAGAAAATCCTTTTATTAATCTCGATGTTTAGATGCAGTTATTGTTGGTAGGAGCTCAACAGTCCAAGTGAATGAAGATCAGAAACCTGTCATTCTTCCAATGAAGAAGGAACCTCCGACCTACCCTCCAGGTGAGAACTGCATCTTTAACCACTTCATTAAAAATAATGCTTTATTTAGTCTTATTGAATAGTAATAAAACAAGATTTTATCTGCAGCAACTTGATCCCAGATGCAGTCCAGCAGTTTGAGAAATAAACTTGATTCTAAAAAAAAAAAGGATCCAAAACATAGACCAAACATTCACACTGTCCATTCATTGGATGCATAGATAATAGGTTGGTTATGTAATGAAGATATTTCTGATTGTAAAACAAGTTATTCTTGATGCGCTCCGTCCCCAGGAAGCCAAGAGGAGCGCTGGCAGCTCCAGATTGTGGCCAAAGGGAGAGTCACGTGTCCCAAATGTAAAAGCGTGAGCAGAAAAACTGTGGAGGGGCTGAAAAAACACATGGAGAACTGCCGACTGGTGAGCCATTACACAATACCGTTAAAAGTATTCCCACCACCTGAAATTGTGTCCCATTCCTACCGAAATGTTCAATGTATTTGATTAGAATTTCATGTAATAAAGAACAGAGTAGAGCATAATTGTGACGTGGAGGGAAAAGGATACATTTATGCACAGATTCTCGAACAGATTCAAGTTGGAACTCTGGCTAATTGTATTTCAAGTCAGACGGAATATATTTATATTTGACTTATATTTTGGTCTAAGTACTCGGTGCAAAGCACTGAGTTTGTTAGGAATTCGTTGCCATTTAAATGTATTGTCGATCTGCAGCAACCTTTTACCTGTCAGCACTGCGGGAAGCAGCTTAAATCCTCGACAGGGATGAAGTATCACATCATGGCTGACCACAGCCACCTGGTGAGATTATTATTTATCTCCTCTTTATTTCTGTTGCACTCTTAGCTGGGATGTTGGCTCTTTTGCAGTTCATAGGCGTACAATTTTACAATAGTAAAACCATATTATTTGTTGCTGTTGTCTTGATTTAGTATGTATTTTAGTCAACTAAAGTACAAACTTAGAGGCCTTGCAGGGTAAAGTAAAGCTGCAAAAAAAACAGCATTTATGCTTGTACTGTATTGTGCAAGCTCACTTTATTTTTTCAACTTCTTTTTTTCATCTGCTAAAGTTTATTTTAGATTTTATGATTTATAGCGTGGACATCTTGTACAGCATTTTTTAATTTGCTATAATATCTGCATTTTTAGAATGCTGATGTTACAGTTAGCAGGTCTTGGTGGTGACCACTAAGGAAATATACCAAAAAAAAATACGTTTGATAAAAACAAACTATTAAATCATTCAACTTGGATAAAACTAAATTCATGTTGTTTGGAAAACATAAGCGACATATACAAGTAAATATAAGAATTGATGATGAAAATATTGAAAGGGTAAATAAAATTCTGTGGGAAACCAAGCATATCCTCAACCAGAAAGCTCTTAATACGATACATTGTTCATCACTTTTTCCATATTTGAGTTAGTGTGTGGAAGTGTAGGGGAAACGCATATAAAAGTAATACCCATTCAATTCTAAACAATACAGATTAGATTAATCAACCAAGTAGGTTACAAAGAACACACAAACAAACTTTTTAAAAAACCTGTTTGATACTTTAACACATCCAGTTTTATTTCCAGAAATTAGTCTGATTTAAAACAGCACAAATAATAATTAAAGCCAGAAATAATTTACTTCCTAAAAAAAAATAATGAAATTGTTTGTTGAAAGGGATGAAGAACATCATTTAGGAGCCAAATTGAATTTTAAAATTTGTAGTGTTGGAATGACGTTATAAATGATGTGTACTTCTATAGCAGGGGTTAAATTATGGAACAGTTTATCAGAAGAACTAAAACAAGGTAAGCCAGTTTAAAAGAAGATAAAGCACAAATTCTAAACACATATGATGGGGAAGAGCAGTTTTTTAATACAAAGGAGTTCTCTTATTTTCTGTTGTTTTACTTTCCTTTTTTGAAGTAAATTGTGTTACTTTGGGGAAAAAAATTAATATATTGATGACTTTATTAGATGGGCTCTGTTTTGTTTTTTGTATTAAAAAAAAAGTGGTTTGGATATGCATTTTGTTCCTCTGTGGAAAAGTGCTGTTCTGTTTTAATTGTTTTTATCTTTTCATTTAAATGAAGAATAACATGTAAGGTAAAATATGCACATGTTTGAAACAAACAAACCTTCAGCCTGTTTCCTTCTCTTGAAAGCCATCAGCTGATGACACCAAGGACCTCAACGACCGCGCCATCAAAGACAAACTCCGTAAAATCCTGAAGAGACTCGGGAAATTGAAATGCTCTAAAGAGGTGAGGTATTGTTCTTTTTGAAGTGTGAATTTGTTTTAAGACCAAAAAAGACACGAAAATGTGTCCCTCCCCCCCCAGGGCTGCACTGCTGCCTTCACCAGCATCATGGGCTATGTGTACCACATGAAGAAGTGTGGAAAGGAAGAGTCTGAGCTGGAGAAGTTGCTGCTGAATTGCTCCCACTGTGGGAAAACGTACAAATCCAAGGCTGGTCTGGAGTACCACCTGAAATCAGAGCATGCTCCTGTGAGCTATGTGTCTCATTAATGTCCCCAACTTCATAGATTTACAGCAGTTTGTCGGTTCTGGTTGTATGAAATTCACCTGCCTTCCAGACACCCCAGAAGACCGAAGAGGACGAGGCTCTGAAGGCTCACAGGGAGGCTAACCCGGAGAGGACCCCCAGCGGCAGAGTGCAGCGAGCCTCTGCACAGGTGGCCAACTTCCACCTGGCTGAGATCGCCAACAACGACCTGCCAAAAGACTGGCCCAAGAGGAAGTTTCAGTCAGACCTTGTGCCTGATGATAAGAAGGCAGGAGAAGTGTTTGGTTGTTTTTTTTACCTCTGATATAAAAAAAGTTTTACTGATTATAAACCTGAAAGATGTTTAACGCAATATTTGGGTTTATGGGGATCGCTAGGCTTTGATTACCTTCCAATGATTTCGTTGCCCTCTCTAGTTGAAATACGCCCGACCGGGCCTGCCAGCGTTCAGCCAGGAAGTGCTGAGGAAGTGGAAGAATGAGGTGAAGCTGCAGAGGAAGGTCCAGTGTCCTAACCAGGTACGACACACAATGTTTGCTTTTATGTGACTTAAAATCACATTTTAAACTTGATCAGTTTATCTGATTCAAAATGAAATTGTGACATTTTTGCACTCTGTAGTCGCAATCCTTGCTACAGCATCAGATTTTGTCCAACAAGCATGATTTGACAGTTCAGGGGCCTCATTTCTAGAGCTTGCTTATGTACAAAACAGGGTCTGAAAATTGCGTAAGTCGCTTTCTACGCAAACTTTGTGATTTATAGAAAAAATGGTTAATGGACTGAACTTATATAGTGCTTTTCTAGTCATACTGACAGCTCAAAGCGCTTTACAGTGGAGCCACATTCACCTGGTCGCACTCACAATGGCGCAGACATTTATAAACCGATAAGTAGGCAACTGATATGCCCAGTGGCATATCAACATGTGACAGGCAGAAACTGGAATCGAACCTACAACCTTCCAATTATAAGCCAACTATTCTACCCTACCGAGCCACAGTCACCTCGCAAAAAAACCTAATAGAAAAATGTGTGCAACTTTAACCAAAACAAGAGACTTGCTTACGCTTATTCTGGACACGGGGAAACTAGAAGCGCAGCAAAATGGTGAATTAAGGCCTAATTTTTAAACTTGTAGACCCTCACACACACAAACAAAACCAACAGTCAGCCCTCACCCCTGCCTCTGATCACGCCACCGTTTATGGCAGAAATGATCCAATATCACCTGAGCACATTTCTAGTGAGAGTGTGATTTAAAAAGAGGGAACTCCGTGCAACTCAAGGTTTTACAGGTTCGAACATTTCTTTGCGAAAGAAAAGTCTTTTTGCTGAGCCTAAGTACATTTTTTACTAAGGATTCTACGCAAAGTTTCATAAATGAGATCCGAGGTCACAATCTAACTGACAGATATAAAGGTCTTTGTGAAAGAATAATGATAAAACTTCCAAAACAACCAAGGTTGGAGCAAGGGAAAAAAGATTTCCTTCTGAAAAATCAAATAAATATGAAGTTAAACTCAACTGTGCGACCTCTAGGTGTTTCACCAGAGGAATGAAAATCAACTGTAGAGCAAGATGAACCTAACATGGAGCTTTTTGGTATTTTCTTAATCTGAAACTCAGCCTGTCTGGGAATATATAGGATAATTTTGTGTTTATTGCAAGGAAAGTGAGAAGTATTACTATTAGAAAGAAAATAATATAAAAATGTAATAATATAAAATATACAACACTTGAATTTCAGTAAGTTGCATAATGTTATGAAGTGTAAATCAAGTGATGTGTTGTAATTTTGTCTTCCTCTAGGGTTGTGACTGCACATACACCAGTGTATCAGGACTGAAAGCTCACCTGGGACTGTGCACTAAGGTACGTCATCTGTTCTGTGTGTAGAAAGTGAATTTCCTACAAATCCAATTAAATCTTGGAGTACGTTTTTGGGTTGCAGTTAAAATATATAAACAGCCATATTTTTTCTGCTATTGTCCCACTGTTCTCTGTTTTTATATCTTTAAATAAAACATTTGTTTAGCTTATTTAATGACTTACATATGTGATAATATTTCTACTTCAATTAATCATTCCTAGGTGTGTTTCTGTCCCTTTTCAGGGTGAATTTGAGGCTGGAAAATACAGATGTTTGATCTGCAACAAGGAGTTTAATTCTGAAAGTGGAGTGAAATACCACATAAACTCAGTCCATTCACAGGTAATAATAAATTAGCAGGTTTCTTGCTTTGCATAACCTTTTCTGTTCCTTTACAGTAATACTGTATGCTGATGATTCCACTGTATTATTTTATTCTATTATAGCAGTTGATAAGCTATGTTAAACTAAACTAATGTATATCAATAAAACCAGTCTCAGTCAGGCTAATAATTTAGGAAAATCTATCTGAAGTATAAATGGAACAATGTTTAATACAAACCTAAAAAAGCAAGGATATTCTGTATAGCTCTCACATTAAGATTTATTCAGCATTACTAAAATTAATTAGGGAATTTACAAAACCAGAGAAAGCTAAAAATGAATGCAATAAATAAGTAATCCATTGTTAATAAATCAAAGGTTTGTTTGCTTATGATTGTATCGTGTCAAATAATAATATAAAGTCCTATTAATAAGAAATCAAGAAATTTAAAACTCCAGATATGATCAAAACTGATCTGACTTTTAAAAAAGTTTCTCAGGAGCAGAGGTCGCACTAGATATTTCTGTTGTCTATTTTTGACCGACGGGGTCAAAAAAATCCAGACATCTATTTTTACCAATTTTTTAAATGTTACCATATTTAATTAATATTTAGTTAATTCTTTATTAATTTGAAATAATAATCATTCCGATCAAACTGAACAGAAAGCTACATATAAAAAATGAAATTAAACAATTGCACTTGAAATACGAACAGTTCACCTGCTGTGGCCTGAACGCAGTCTCACAACTTCCTCCTGCTCTGCATGGAACTAAAATGATCGCCTGCTTGTGTGTTATCAAATAGTGGGATTGCTGCAGAGTTTTTGTCGTGAGGTTTTGGATTTTTGCCTCGGACAGATGACTTCTCATGGTGGTTTAGATGTTGTTCTGGACGCTGAATCCGTGCTTCGCTGCCGCACTGGAGACTGGAATTACACGCCACTTCAGCCAAAAGATTTGATCAGAGAACATTTTTCCAATTGAAGTGATCAGAAGTCGGAAAGACTCTCTGCGATAGCTGTTTCCTTACCCGCATGATATCGCTTCAGCGGGAGAAAATCCCGCAGGAGTGGTTGGGACGACACCTGGCTCTTGGAAGACCTCAGCAACTCTTCAATGGGCTGTCAGCTCCCAGTTAGTGAGATGCAATGAGTATGGTGTCCATGTCTGAGATGATGCTCAGATGCTCTCCTGATAATCTTTTTTTTATTGATTTAGTTACCTGACCTCGGTGAGTTAAGTTAAAGATGTGTGCCCCAAGTGGTTAAAGGTGTGAATGAATACTAATATGTCAAAATGGTCGATGGCCGTCAGATTTTATCCATCGCTGTTTTAAAAAAACTGTCAAATACAGAAAATATTTGGATAACACAACCCACTGGTCAGGAGTTTAATAAAAAAAGGAGATGGTGGCCTAAACTCTAACAATGATATGAGAGGAAATTAAAAAGGATGCGGAAATTGGGAACTTCTTCTGATTGGTCAGCTCCAACCAGAACTTTATGGTCTGGAACTGAACAGCTTACAATAAAAGAACCAGGAATGTTAACAGTTAATGCGTTTAGATAAAAGATCCCGGGTCTGAAGCGGCCTGCTTTGCTTGAAGATGTCATCTTTACTTCTGTTTTTGATTTGTGTTGTAACAGGACTGGTTTGTAACAAACAAAAAAGCCTCCAAGAAGTTTGAGAAGTTCCTCAAGAACCAACCAAAAGGTTCTGTTCATGCAAACAAGCAAACTATTGAACAGTACCACTATCACCACCTGCACCAGCAGCACCACCACCACCAGCAGCAGCAGCATTATCATCAGCAGCATCCTCTGCAGCCTCTTCATCACCTCCAGCACCAAACCCATTTCCTCCACCCAGAGCAGCAGAACCTCCACCCACAACAGGATGCCCAGCTTGAACAGCCAGAGCTCCACTACACTCCTCTAGAGCCTCCCACGGGACCAATGTGGTTGGACATGGACCGCAAGGAAGCTGTGCTGGGACCAGAGCACATCGACATGCACATGCTTGACGCAATCAAATCTGAGGAGGACAGCGCTGAGATAATGGAGGTTAAAGAGAGAATTAAGGGAGAAGCAATAGGAGAAACAGGGATGGCGGATGGGAAACCAACGGACTGCTTTGCTTTCAGCGGCGGTGGCGGCTCGTCGAACGAGATGGAGGCGGGGCTTCATGGCAGGCAGCGCCAAATCGACCAGTGGAATCTGAAACAGCCTGGCATTATGGAGGCGCGTGTTGACGCCGCAAAATGACAGAGAAATTATTGATATGCATCAGCTGCTAAAATAAATGATGCAACAGACAGCTTCTAGTAACAGAAAATAAAAAAAAACACCCGCAGCACATAAACGTGAGACTATGGGATGCCGTTTGTAAAGTTACACAGTCAAAAATTAACACCAATTATTTGAGTTGTTTAGCATAAGAGAAAGAAAATGAGAGTTCATTTTTCTAAGTCATATTTTTATAGTTTACACAATATTTAGTTAAGAAGCTAAATATTTAGTTTGCAAATTAAATATTTACCTGCTTAACTAAATGTTTAGTTTGCAACTGTGACATTTATAAATGAATATATGACATTGACTCAAATATGTTTTAGAAAAATGAACCCCCACTTTTTTCTTTTAATGACTAACCCAAATTATTAGTGTAAATTTTTTTGACTAACTTTACAAATGGTGCCCCATACGAGACGACAGCTGAAGTAGCTCTACAAATGGGATGCTTTGGAGGTTACAAATGACTTTCAGCTGCTGATGGACATATAGCATGAAGCTGTGGATTTAACACTTTGTTCACTCTGTCTTTAACGATTGCTAAATGTAGTCACAACGATTATCTGGGTGTTTTCACCCGTTTTTAATGTCTAATTCTTTTTAAACCTTCCTGTCTTTCTTGTTAACCGTAGAAGGTGAAGTTAGTTTAACCAGAGAAGAGGATGTCAGCGTATTTTGATCTCTCTCTCTGTGAACACTATGTGCCTCATGAGTTTGATCTGTCTAACCTCTTTTTATTTGATTTACAGTACATCTGTGGCTGCATCATGAAGGAACCTCTGGAGTCAAATGGAAGAAAGAATAAATATTAAAGTAGCACACTAACTCAGTCACTGTGTTTCCAAATGTGAAATGCCTTTCTCTTATGTGTAGAATAGCTGTTACACAGAAATAGTTCTAGACTTTCTCCATCCTTTCCTCCCCAAACGGGTTTAACTTCTGATTGTGTGGATGTCCATGACAAAAAAAGTTTTGGGCTTCAGCGTTTTCTGTCTCAAAAGCACAAAAAGCAATGAAGTGGGAGTCATTTCCTCAACTCAAACTGCTCCTAACATTAGATTAAGCTAACACTCAGCAGAAAGTTGTTTTTTTTTACACAAACTGCAAAAAATGTTTAGGCTGCATGAATAAATTTTTTAAACTCTAATGAAGGGGAAAAAAAGAATTTAACATTTGCTGTTTGCAGATTTGTTATTGTCTTCTAATGTATTCCTGGTATTGATGTTTAGATGAATGTTCTCTGCAATTTACATCCACGGTTGTTAGATATGTTTATTTCAGTTATTTCTAGCTCTATTATTTAAGAAATATTTTTTCAGCTGATGAAATGTATTAATGTATTTTGTTCTTGCTTTTTGCCCTTTGCACATTTCTTTTCAAACCAAACTAAAGAATCAAGTCTTTAAGTCGTTTAAGAACTTCCCACTGAGTTTTTTATTTAGATGTGAGTTGTTTGCATTTCAAAAAGACAAAACTCTCTTTTTTTACTTTTATATCATTCAGTGTCTTTATAAAATGTTCAGTAATCCTATCATGAACAGTTTTTCCCCTCCTTGACCTTCTGAATTTCTATTTATTGGTTGAATTCCTAATATTGAAAACTCACATATAGAAAAAATATTGACCATGTTCTCTTTATTGTAACCACTAATATTTATCTATTCAGTTTCTGTCGTATAGTGAATGATAATTGTTCAAATTCTCATAGATATAAGGCAAATATTTGTTTAGAGCTCATGATTCTAAAAATTAGTCCCTTTGAGGCCTATTTATTAGTTGAATGTGTAGAATCAAATACAAACCTTTAACCTTTCTTCATGATGTCTCCTTATATGATCTTTAGTTTTATTCATATAGGTTCCAAATTACAAGTAGAAAAGGAGCAAAATGGCCCCCTGACGTCTAAAATGAGACTTGGGAATCTAAACATCAAAATCCAACATGGCTGCCATATATTAACAAAATACTGAGAATAAGGCAGAGGTTAACAGTAAACATACAGCCAGAGCTACTATGAAATGATTTAGATGAAACCACATTAATGTATTAGAATAGTATTGTCAATACTCAGACCAAAGTTAAATGGAAAATTAAGTGGCAAGACCAGAAAATTGATGATGGCCACTTTCATCCAGTCTCTGTGTGCTTAAGCATTTTTTGCAAAGAAGGAATCGAAATAAAGTTTTTAAATGTGCACATGTGGTTGGGATGTGGTAGAGACAACACATTTATCCTCACTTTTAGAGGAAAATTATTTTTAAAAGAGAGACACAAGTGATGTGGAAACCAATCCGTTGTAATTCCACCTACTCTTGATAGGGGGCGGTGTAGACCATGCGTGTACAGTAACATGGCGGTCTGATGTAAGGATATTGTTGGTTTGATTTATCTGAAGCAGCGCGACCGACACTTCAGGTATTTGCAGTTTTTCTTTTCTGACTAAATAACAAGTTGCGGATCTTTTGCGACGGTTTCTGTTCTGCGTAAGCCCCGCCATCCTCTACCGATTTGTTCCTGAGAGCTCTACTCGGGATTCGATCCCGTGTGGTTGGGAGTCCGGCATCCCGAGTTCTGTACGAGGGATTCCAGGCTTTGCCACCGGGGTGAAAGCTTGGTCAGTAAACACGATTAGGTTTTAATCGTGGCATCGTCAACTGTATAATGGTCAAAGTAGCACAACACCCTACTACTTTTTTTTAGCCAGTTAGCTTAGCCGTGTGTGTTAGCCAAAATGCTTGCCTGAAGCTGACGCGGACTTGCTAGGAAAACAACCGAGTTTTATAACTGAAACAACTTTCTGTTTTGTTTGTTTTACATATAGAAATGTGCCGAAATAATAGGAAGCGTGATACAATTTATGGCGCCGATTGTTAATTGTTAGTTTCGTGTGTGAACGCGGCAGTTACTAAATAGGGATAAACTGTCATTGTTTTTAAGGGAGTCCGGTGTGACAGTGACAAGATACCTCCACAACGCTAGAGTTAGCATCTGGTTCCTATTTTCAGTAAACGGCAATGTTACTGTTTTTTCGCTGTTTGGGCTAATCTTTATTAACTCTAAATTAGAATCTGATATAGATTAACCATTGAAAGTATTTTAGACTTTTTATTAGGGACATTTAAAGGCAGTCCAGTGTCGTTAAAACGGCGAACTAGTCCTTTACTCTCTCGCTGAATCGGATCGATTGTGATGTCTCCATTATATCTGCGTGCCCTCTTTAGTTATTTCCAATTGTTCTGCAAGCTTCTTAAGTTTAAAATAAATGAAATTATTCAATATTAATGAATTCTTATGCTGTCTGTGCAGTTCATAAAAGTTCAACAATGTTTCATACATGACGAAGCATATTACTGGACAACCCTCAAACACGTATCTTGAAGCCAATGGATCCCATTGACTCTGAAGAAGGTTTGTACAAAAACACACCCCGCATATCTTTTAAAAACGTGTTTTTAGAAATACAACTTTTCTCTCCATAAAAGTGTTAATTTCTAATGTATTTGGATCAATATACACTGTCTTGCACCCCTTTAACTGTTTTCAAAGTAAAAGCACAATCTTTAATGTCTTTTATTGGAATTTTAAGAAGAAAGAAAAACAAAAGAATCTTTGTTTTTTAAAGATTTTCACAAATAAAAATCTGCAACGCTTACTCTGCTCTGTACGGAAGCCCTAAAGGGTCATACATACATACATTTTATTTCCCCCGTTTTCTCGTGATAACGAGATAATTTTCCTCAGTCTTCCCATGATAACAAGATAATTAATTTGAGATCACAAGAAAACAAAACGATATTGTCTGTTAAATCACTGCAGGAAACATTTAGCGTAGCAATGTCAGAGGACCAGGATAATATCGATCACCGCGTCACACATCTTTCAATCAAGGCCTGACACAGGCTGGAATAGCTTTATGCCTTGCTATTACAGATAATGTACACATTAGTGTGCGTCATTCAAAAAAACGGTTAGCAAGGCTTCATCTTTATCGGAGGCGCAATCTAAGTGACCCTGATGTAGTCATTAATTTGAAAAGTCAAGTCTCAAATTTATTATCACGAGAAAACGGGGGAAATAAAATGTATGTATGTATGACCCTTTAGGGCTTCCGTAGCTTTGTATTCACCCCCGTTGAGTCTTTGGATGATGTGAAATTTGTCAGGTTGGATGGAGAATGTCTTGAACATCTATTTTCAGGTCAACATAGTGTATTGTAAATATATAGCCAGTGCAATATTAATATCTCAAATGGCTGTTTGGTTAATGTCTTGAAAATTAATACATATGGACAGCACACCATTTGGATTTTTATTCTTTAAATGTTCTAGTTATTTATTGCAAGACACTGTTTAATAATTCAATCTCTCTCCTTTCAGGGCAAGACAAGCCATCAGAGCAGTCCCTTTTTTTATCTACCAGCTCGAAAGGACGACAGCGGAAGAAAAACTCAAAGTATTTCGATTTTGACACGGACGAAACGGATGACGTCAAAAGCGTCAAACAGAAATCCCCTAGAAAGTCACCAGGGACAGGTGTAGCCCCCCAAATGACTCCTGCAAAACATAGGAAAACTAAAACATCTGAAAAGAACACCGCAAATGGAGGAAAAGAATCGACACACAAAATTCCTCCGGAGTCCGCTGAACAGGCAGCCCTGGTAACCCCTAGGAGACCAGGAAGGCCCAGAAAAACACAATTAGTGACGACGCCATCAGTAACGGTCTCTGCCGGTGGGGAGCTGCCGTCCAGAGAAGATGTTGTAGAAAACTCTGTCCAGCAGAAAAATGGGACGCCGAAGCCAAAGAGAAAGTATGTCAGAAAGAAGCCTGTGGAGGAAATTAGAGATCCCGGAGATCTTCCTGCTGCACCTGATGAGGAGGTCGAATCTGGGGGCCGTCGCAGGAGAGGAGCTGCAAAAGCGTAAGTTACATGATGTCCTTCCATGAGTTGAATTTTCATTATTCTCATGGCTGCTACACAGTCTTGATAAGTGTGAGAGTTTCAGTGATCTGGATTTGTGAAATACATAACTACAAAAATTGCTCTACTCATGGTGGTCATAACATTTTTGGGTTGAGGCGTGGCTTGTTTGGACAATTATTCCCTCTGGTTCTGGATGCCGTGCAGCTGGAAAGGATTTTTGTTCTCACTTTTCTTGCCTTCGGACAGTTGTGATGCGTAACCGTGGCTACGAGGTGTTGTTTTCTCAACCGGGAGCAGCTGATTAGCATCTCAAAAAGCTCAAATCATACCTGAAATACGACCTCAAACCCCAGAGGAGTTGAAAAGGAGGACTCATTGATGCAGAGCAGAGAGAGAAGGAGGAAGTTCAAACCATCTCTTCGATCCATCATAACGGGCAAGGATTATATCCCCTACTCCAGCATCTCTCTGCCTGGCTTTCTAACCAGACGGCCAGACGGAGATTCAAAGAGGGGCGGCAAAAGCAAATGAGGTGGATTAGCAGTGCTCGCCAACTACTGATTGTGTCATCTATGACACGTTACTATGGGATATCGTCTCTGCTGCCTGCGTATTGAGCTGTTAGGATGTCATGACAGACATGAGAACTTTATAGAGCAACAGTCTTCAGTCAGAGGCCTCTTCAGATTAGTTGTAACACTGTCTGCCACCAGAAATCCTTCCTGCCTACATTATCTCTATCCATAATGACTCTTTGTGCAATGTATATGTGAATTGTTATAAGTAGATCACTGCTTTAGTGTGTTTGCAAAGAGAAATGCACATTGAAGAGAGTTGCACAGTGGCACAGTTGTTAGTGCTGTTGCCTTGCAGCAAGAAGGGTCTGGGTTCGAATCCTGGCCTGGGGTCTTTTTGCATGGAAAAACCTCATGTTCCCTTATTGTCTCCCTGTGCATGTGTGGGTTTAGCTGGGTTACTTTCCTCCAACAATCCAAAAACATGACTGTTAGGTGAATTGGTATCTCTAAATTGCCATTGTGTGTTTGTCTGCATGGTTGTTTGTCCTGTGTGCCTCTATGTTGCCCTGTGATGGACTGGCGACCTGTCCACGGTGTACCCCGCCTCTCCCAATGAATGCTGGAGATAGGTCTGCAACCCTGCATAGGTTAGACGGTATAGATAATAAATTGAAGTATTGTAATAAACCATCCATTATTCCATCTGTTTGTACAGGTTGCATATTTAAAGGCGGTTCACTTGAGAAATATCTCAAAATCTTTGTGATTTTGTTGTTAATTTTTGTATTTATACATAAAAATTGAGAATTTTTCAGAATCCTAGGAGATTTGATATAAACTTTATAAGGAGCCCTATTGCCTGTTAGCCCTGTGCATTCTCAACTAAAACTGATTTGGTGGGATGTGTACCCAGACTGAACAGAAGCATGTTTTGCATTCAAATATGAAGCTAAATATTCATTCATCCATCATCGGTAGCCCTAGAGTTTTTAATACTCCAACAAAAATCTTCCAGGGCACTGAAGTACCTTCAGCTTCTAGCCGAAGACGTGCTCTGTCATCCCAGAGATGAAGCCGGCTCCACGCTGCATGACGAAAAAGCATCCAAACACAAAGGACCCAAACAAAAGAAAGGTACAGTGGAAACCTTGGCAGTATGCCTCCGTGTATGACCTGCTCCATTATAACGTCTGTTTAAATATCACCAAAATGTTCACTAGATTTCATTTGTAATCAGTGTTGATAAAAGCATTGATCCCCATCTTTAAATCATATAAAAACTCATCTACGGTTAAAGGAAACTGTAAACAAAATGTGAAGTAATGGGTGTATAAATGGAAAGACCAGTTCCCAAAGAAAAGCTTAGAGAAGTAAAGAAATGATGGCGACTTTTACATGATACCCAAAGTGGTATATGTAGGCAAGGCAGCTGCCTAGGGCGCTACCTGCTGGAAAGGGGGCCATTGCAAGCCCATAATACATATATATATCATATACACACACACATATAAGCAGTTTGCTGGTCTATCTAGCGCTCTTTTGTTGTGCTGTTTTGCTGACAAGAATGTAAAGGAAATATTAAATGCAGAAAGTGATCAAATATGATAACATCTGTAATTTCCCACTTAATTTACCTGACCCTGAATGTGTCCTGAAGAAAAGCACCGTGCTCTATGGAGGTGGAGGGGCACGAAATAGAGGTGCGCATCCCAGAACAGTTAGGAAAAAGCGTTGACAGAGGTAAACAATATAAAGTTTTCATCATGAAAAGAATCCCCAAGCCATCGTGAGCTGCTTTCAGAAAAGATGAGTCATAACAGAACCCTGCAAAGGTTTCTGGTAGGGGGTGCCAAACAACAACCTCACCTAGGGCACCAGAAACACTAGGCCCGGATCTGATGACAGCTTTTCTGATTCTGCTGTTTTATTTCTGCACTTCAGGCCGAAAGAGAAAACACGATGACGGTGATGCTCCGGATGATGAAGACTTTGTGCCAAATATGGAAGACAAAGAAGCCGAAGAGGCTGATGAAGCTGAAGAGGAAGAGGTGTCAGATGCTGACTCAGATATTGTGGCACAAGGGAAATTTCACCCAGTTTTTCAGAGCAACAGGGTAAGATATCTAATAGTTGCTCAACAAATGTGCTGAGTTTAAAGATTTAGTTACTATTGATCAGCTTTAACAGCCACAATATTTACATTAATTTGACACTGAAATAATGTCATACTCTGAATTTTGGCCTTCCAGGTTGGCTTACAAGGCAAACCTCACAATGGATTACAGTTTAATATCATAAAAACTATTATGGACTCTGCTGAGACGACAAAGAAATTGTAAGTACCTTCACTTTCTGTGTTTAATACTCAAATGTTTTATCTTAACTGAAAAATTAATAGAGACATTTTTTGGCTTTGGTTTGGTGTGACAGAGCTAGAATTAAAAGCTGTTTAGACATCATTACTTAACCTGTTATCTTCAACCTTGTATCTCTGTGTTTTCAGCCGGGAAGAGCACTACAGCAGCTGGGTGTTCCCAGAGTGGGTTCCTTCCACTAATGACTGGAAGCCTGTGTCAGAAAAGTAGGTTGTTTTGACTGTTTGCTATGGTAACTATATTCTTTTACCTACTGTCAATTTTTTTATATAATTTTAGAGCGCTACGTGGCTCAGTGGTAGAGCAGGCACAAGCTACAGTCCTTGAGTTTTAAAGAGGAGCGACAAAAGCAAATGAGGTGGATTAGCACTGCCTGCTGATAACTGCCCTCCATGCCCCTTCTGCCACATCCTGATGTGCAGCTGGTCCCTGCTCCTATGAACTCAGTTCTGATTTTAACAGTAATTCACATATCGGACTTGGACCTTGCCCTAAATCATCTATACCCGTTATTATCAGCAGAGAGCGGACAAATAATAAAAAACGTAGCAAACGCAACTCCAATAATCTCAAACAGTTACCAAAAGTCCTACACCCAGTAGATCATACAGTCACTCCATCTCCAACCACTATTAATATGGCACTTTTAAATGTCCGCTCTCTGCTGAATAAAACTTTTATAATAAATGACCTAATTTTAGATCATAATATACATTGTTTATTTTTAACAGAAACATGGCTGAGTACAGATGCCCCTGTTGTTCTTACAGAGGCCTCCCCACCAAATTTTAACTTCACTTATTCCACGAGGAGTTGCAAAAGGGGAGGCGGAACTGCTTTTATTAGTTCATCAACGCTTTCTGCCAAACCTGTTTTATTTGATAATTTTAGTACTTTTGAATATAATGCAACTGTTTTTAGCACTCCTCAGATTTTATGTGTCACAGTTTACAGGCCTCCTAAAAAGAGTGCACTTTTTATTCAAGAATTTTCAGAGTTTTTATCAATTTTGTACAACTCCTTTGAAAGGATCATTTTAGCTGGTGATTTTAATCTACACATGGATAACCTTTTAGACCCTTTATCAACAGAATTTTTAAATATTTTGAATTATATGGATTTTAGTCAGCATGTCATGCAGCCAACTCACAACAGAGGACACACCCTGGACTTGGTCATCACGCATGGCCTGTCCACCCGTGTGTCCTCTGTTGTTGACTTGGCTGTCTCTGATCATTACTGCGTGTTTTTTAACATCACCAGTTTTATCCAGCAGGAGACCTCTGTGAGAACTGTCAGGAAGCGCCATCTAACCCCTGAAGTGGCTGCAGGTTTTCTAGAAGTTTTCCAAAAGTTTCCTCCTACTCTCTTACCTGCCCCCTGTGATTTTATCGTCAGTGATTTTAACAGAAGACTTCAGTCCGCTCTTGACCTGCTGGCTCCACTTAGAGTGAAACGCTCACATTCAAAACTTGCAGCGCCATGGAGAAATAACAATCTTAAAAAACTAAAGAGGGACTGCAGGGCGGCAGAGAGAAAATGGAGAAAAAATAAAACCACGATAAACCATCAATTATACACAGAACTTCTCAAATCCTATAATAATGCTGTAAGAAATTCAAGAAATGCTTACTTTGCAAAAATCATATCAGACAATAAAAATAATCCTAAAATCCTTTTTTCCACCATTGATAAACTTTTTAACAGAGCTACTAATGCATTTCAGAAAACCCCCTCAAACACTCTTTGTGAGGAGTTCGCAGACCACTTCAGAGGGAAGGTAGACACCATCAGATGTAATATTTTATCTTCTCAGTGTAACATGGTTTTAGACAAATCTGAATGTGTGTCTCTACCAGAGGAAACGCTGGACAGTTTTGTCCTGGTAGAAGCTGGGACTCTTGATAAAGTTTTCTCCTCAGTGAGGCCCACCACATGTGTTTTGGACCCGATTCCCACTTCATTTTTTAAGCCATTTTATGAATCTTTTAGGGATGAGATTTTAACCATGATGAATTGCTCCCTTCAGACGGGGGTCTTTCCTGCCGCCTTTAAAGGGGCGGAAGTGAAACCCCTGCTGAAGAAGAGCAATTTAGATTTTAATGATTTTAATAATTTTAGACCGGTATCTAACTTACCATTTTTAAGCAAGGTTTTAGAAAAGCTAGTTTTAATTCAACTTAATGATTTTATTAATGAGCACAATGTCCTGGAGAAATTTCAGTCTGGTTTTAGGGTGAACCACAGCACAGAGACGGCCCTTCTGAAGATTTTAAATGATTTTAGAATAAATTATGACGCTCAGAAGGTGACAGTGTTGGTTCTACTGGATCTAAGCGCTGCCTTCGATACAGTAGACCACACTATTCTTTTAACCCGTTTAAAACAGATCGGCCTCTCTGGTGCTGTTCACAAATGGTTCACATCCTATCTCACAGACAGGACTTTTATGGTAAGTTTAGATACCTGCTCCTCTAGGGTCCATAGGATTACATGTGGTGTGCCCCAGGGTTCAATTTTAGGCCCAGTGCTTTTTAACCTTTATATGCTCCCTCTTGGCAGCGTCATCAGGAGACATGGAGTTAACTTCCACAGTTATGCTGATGATACACAGTTATACATCTCCATGTCTCCCGATGACACACGGCCAATGGATGCACTTTTTAACTGCATTTTAGACATTAAATCCTGGATGGCAGAAAACTTTCTCCAGCTCAACCAGGACAAAACTGAAGTTTTAGTCATCGGTCCTGAGGCTCAGAGAGAGAAACTTTTACCAAAACTACAATCACTGTCTTTTAATCTCTCTTTACAAGTGAAGAACCTGGGCGTGATTTTTGACTCTGAGCTGACTTTTATTCCTCACATAAAAAATATCACTAAAATAGGTTTTTATCAACTAAAGAACATCGCCAGAGTCCGCCCCATTCTGTCTCGGGCCAATACGGAGACACTGATGCATGCTTTTATCTCCAGTAGAATTGATTACTGTAATGCCCTGCTTTCTGGTCTTCCCAAAAAGAGTATATCAGGTTTACAACTACTACAAAATTCAGCAGCACGTGTCCTGACGAAGACCAGGAGGCGGGAGCACATTACACCGGTCTTAAAATCATTGCATTGGCTCCCCGTACATTTCAGGATCGACTTTAAGGTTCTTTTAATGGTTTTTAAGTGTCTTAATGGTCTTGGGCCTTCTTATCTCTCTGAACTGCTTTTACCATATAAACCTTCGCGGTCTCTGCGCTCCTCTGGCAGCCGTCTCCTTGTCACCCCAAAAGTCAGGACACACAAGCATGGCGAGGCGTCTTTCCAGTTTTATGGCCCTCACCTCTGGAACAGGCTGCCAGAGAACCTCAGGGCTGCAGAGAATATTCATGTTTTTAAGAGCAGGCTCAAGACTCACCTTTTTAGCTTAGCTTTTAACTGATTATTATTTATCACTGTTTGTTTAATTGCTTTGGATGTTTTATATGATTATATTTTTTATCAGTTTTACTTTTCAATCTTAGCACATTAATTTACCGTTTCTTTTTATACTTTAATTTATCTTAATCCCCGTTCCAGTGTTTCCTCTGTGGGAGCCCTCTGCCCCGGGAGCGGTGGTCGGCTGTAGCTGCCTGGGTGCTCTCCGGGTGGAGCTTGGGTGGAGGTGGGGGTCTTGGCCTTGCCTCCACTGGGTGCCCTGTGTCGGTGCCTCGGCTGCTGCTGTTAATCTACTGCTGCCGGGGCATATGGCTCCTCTGATGGCGTTTCCTTGCATGGTTCATCTGCACTCGGCCCAATGTCCTTTTTTACCTTTTCTTTTAACTGTGTGTGTGCATGGGAGACGGGTTGGGGGGAGGGGGGTATAACTGTGACCATGCTTTTAAATCTGTGGGGGAGGGAAGGGAAGGTGGTTTTATGTGGGGTCATTTTAATCTGTAAAGCACTTTGTGATGCAACTTCTTGTATGAAAAGCGCTTCATAAATAAAGTTTGATTTGATTTGATTTGATCCAGGACGTGTTAAGGTTTTGTCTCTGGTGCCTGGACATTTAGCTGTTATTAAGTCACGAGAGTGTCTTACAGCAACTGTGTCTTCAGTCAGAGGCCTCTTCAGATTGGTTGCAAGACTGAATGCTACTGGGGATTTTTTTTAAATGGTCACGAAAAAGAAATCCTGTAAAAACTTCACAACCCGTCTGAGTTGGAGCAATTTCCTTTTAGGCGTGATATGTACGGCAGTCTTCTAGTCTTCTGAGAGCTAGCAGCCAGTGTCACTATGTACCTAAGATGAAGCTATCTGTGATTTTTTTCAGTGAATTAGGAAAATACCTTCCCCAAGAACTGGAGTCAGCTGCCTTCAAAGTGTCCAGAGAAGGTCTAAAGCAGGAAGAGACACCTGAGCTAAGACTTGGCAGGTGAGACTGCTTAGCCTCTGTGGTTTAAAAGATAAAAAGATAAGTGTTTGTTCGGGTTAAACTCATTTGTTCACACGTTGATGAATCTGGCAGGTTTGAGGCAACGCCAGCTCACCCGGATCGCTGGGACATGTTTCTGTTTGCTGGTGGACCAATCTGGGCCCTGGAGTGGTGTCCGACACCTGACGGTGCTCCCGCCTCCCAGTACATCGCTCTCGCTTGCCATCGAGGGATGGATGACCTGCACTGTGTGAACCAGACTTACTCTGGAACCGGACTCGTTCAACTGTGGGACTGTGGTAAACTAGAGTATAACATCAGGTAGATATGAAATATGCACATTAAGATTGGAGTCGTACTGTTTTCTGTTTTAGTCCTTCAAAGCAGCATCACCTCCCTGTCCCTATATCCTCATTTCTTTTTCATGTTTAGTCTTGTTTAGCTCACTATTTCTTGTGTTTCGGTCTTATTGTGCATTAAAATTGCTCTAAAAAGGGTTGATTAATTATTATTTTTTGTAAAATTGTTAAGGGTGTAACTACATGTATTCGGATTTTTCTGTATAGGCCTGTCAGTTCGGTACATATGGTGTACCAAATGAATCCAGCTTTTTTCTACCTGGACACATGCAGAATGTTTATGTGCGGAAACGCGTTTCCGCAGCGCAACTTTAATAAGTAACACCAAAACAAAACGGAAAGGACTCCCAGCTGTCACAAAACTCTGCTATGTGGGAACATTAATGGTTTCTCATGCAGCTACAGCAGAAAAAGAAAGATGGATCGAACCAGAACTTTGTCAGCAAACGCATCTTTCAGCAGCAATAAGGTCCATAACACGCTCTGCACTGAAGTGAATGACTCACCTGAAACAATGTCAACCTGAATGTAAACATCACTGATACTAGAGAAAAACCAGCTGACGTCCAACATGGCTACCAGTAGCATCAAATCAGCCCAAACTACTTAGCTTGAATGAATTCGGTTTAATTCCGGGATTTTTCCAACAGCTGCCCATGGGAGACTAGGTTGTCGAAATATCAAAACAACTCCAAAGTGATGTTTTATTCTCAAATATGGGCAAAGTATTATTTAAACATTTCTAAACATTAACACTGACTGTTTACAAGTGGTTATATTGTTTTCTACTCCGGCTATGTTTGCCTGTACTATTTTATTATTCTATTTATTTATTTTTTAAATCAAATCAAATCTTTAGTCAGTTTTATACCCTAAATTTTTTTAAGTTATAGAACATGATAAAATCTAATTAATTTCAGAAATTGAAAGGAAGATATTCAGGAAAAAAGGTTATTTGTTTAATGTTGATCAAAGTTTTTTTTTTAAGTCATATGCGCTCTTGTATTTATTTTTCTTGATTAAAGTGTACCAAAAACACACCGACCCAGGATTTCTGTGTACCGTTCCACCCCTAAAATTTACTCTATGCACTCTCCTCCTCTCCCTCCTGTGCAGACCGGACTCTCAGCCCTCCCTGGTTTATGGTTTTGCTCAGGACAAAGGCTTCATCTGGCAGCTAAAGTGGTGTCCTGCAGGAGGTTGGGAGCTTCCTAACTGTGTCAGAAAGGTGAAGAATTGTGCATTTTGTGTATTTTCCAGCCTGAAAATTACCTGTATTTATTATGTAACCTTAAAGGCATACAGTCTTACCTTTCCAAATCTCTTTAGGCTCCTTTCATGCCCAGGCTGGGTCTGCTGGCAGTAGCCACATCCAGTGGTGTGGTCACCATTTATAGCCTGCCTCATCCTGATGCTCTACTCTCAGACAGAAAACTCACAAACTCTGGTAAACTTCAGAATTTTGTCAAGGACCTGTTCAGTTCAGATTTTCTTTTTATGTTCTAATGATCTATTTCTCATTTTAAGGAAAAGTCACTTTTAGTAAATCAACATTTGGAGAGATTGAGTTTTTTTTCCGTTTAAGGAGCATTTAAATGGACATTCAATGTCTTCGACGTCAATATGTTGTAGGAGGGAGCTGGAATCTAACCCACCGTCTTCTGATTGCCAAACGATAACTCTTCCTATTGACCCACAGCCACTTAAATCAGCAAAGAAAGAAAACTGAGATGGACAAAAAAGTTTTTGTCGCTTAGAATGGTTCCTGACTAGTTGAAACGATTCAGGAGTTTTTAGACTGTTTGAACTGTGAGTTTACTCATTTACAAAGAAACGAAAACATCTCTAGTAAGATAAGATAAGATAGTCCTTTATTTGTCCCACATCTGGGGGAAATTCCAGCTGTTACAGCAGCAATAAAAAGTCAAAGATTTAAAAAATAATAATAATGCTGTATATGCTGTACAGTCAATGAATAAATATACATCAATATGGGCAATAACACTAACAGTATGGAAATAAATTAACTAACTAATAAATTAACAGACAGAAAGTGATGGTACAGGGTGAACTACTGGGAACAGAGTAGTATTTGTAATATTATGATTTCAGGGTGGTGAAACAGAATACTGAGTAATCATCCAGAAAAATGCGACTTACAGTGAAAAATTAGCTGACACCAAGTAAAGAAAGAAAATGCAACCAAATGTTTAATTATTTATGTCCAGCAGAGGGTGGTGTTGCTTTTCTGCATCCTAAAGTCACTCTGACGTCACTTTAAGTGTTGCAGGACTGCAGAGTGACACCTGATCTATAGATAATAAAAATAAAAAAAACATCGCCCAGCAGGCTGAAGATTTAGTGAAATAATGAACATTGGAATAATTATAGGAAATTATCCAACTTTTTCTGTTGATTTTAATAATTGATGAGTAGCTTAAGCGTGTAAGACGGTGATATCAGGAGGGGTTTTATGTTACAGGCTTTCAGAAAGCTATATGAACGCCGTAATTATGTAATCAATCAAGCAGCTAGATTATCCATCATTTCAGACATGCACCTCATTTACTGGAGCAAATCTTAGTTAAAGTGACAAACCCCCTCAGAGGCTCTCTACCTTTTAGTGTCTATGCTCTCATGCAGTTTTAATCAGTGACAGTAGTTTTAAAAAATCTCGAGCGGACATGTAACAAACCGAGTCCATGCTGAGATTATCAATGATGCAGCCTGTGGTCCAGTCCGTTCGCATCGCCACGTCTGCCGCCTCCGGGGCTCTGCTGGGAGAAAGGGCGCTGTGTGAATGAGATTAATGACCAGTTTATCTGCAGCATCCATCATATGCAGAATGGCGCTTGTGTCTGCGTGACTTGGTGTTTTTCTTATTCCTTTCAGGGGTCTGCCCTGCCGCTAATCTGGTTAAACACAACGCCGGTCTGAAATCACAACATTTCAGGACAAGTGGGCCTTGAAAATAAATGTTTTTACACTTTTACCTTTTTTCAGATAAATCTTCTCTGTGATACAGCATATATTGTCTTCCACAGTTGTTTGGACCACTGTTAATACATGTAAGACCGTAGGGTAAATTCTTTTTATACTGCAAATACAAAAATAAAGCTTTAAGTATGAACCAATACAAACATTGAACAGTTTTTACAGAAATTGGGACGATCAATACTCAACACACAGCTTCAGTTAATACAGCTAGAAACCACTAGCCTAGAAATCTAGACAAACCATAGCAAAAACAAAAGTTTAGCGCTGCAGGTTGGTCTTGCCACGTTCCATTTTAGCCTCAACAGGTCTACCATTGACTCGGCTAAGTGTAGGCCGGGCCAATCACAGCGCTTTATGTTTGTAGAGAGACGTTGGGCGGGCTTAGCACCATTACGGCAGAGCTGCGACGGAGCGAAACAACAAAGATGGCGGCGGCCCAGGAATAGTCCGTTGTCAGTACACCAGATATTCTCATGCTTTTCTGACAAAAATGACAGAAGTCGTTAATGTTAGTGTTGGACGCCACGACTGCCCCGTGCTTCTTTTTTTTTCTTCTTCAACGTTGTATGGCAGATTGCCCCGTTGACTGATTTCCATCGCTATGAGTACATGACGTTGATTGCTCTGATTGGTCCTAGCGCTGTCCAATTGGGTGCAGAGACAACCGTAGATTCCGCCTATATATGCCAGGCTAAAAAACTGCTGATTAGGCCCGAAATCTGGGTGTAGTAATAGACTCAGACCATGCAATGTTTCATTTTTTTGTTTGTTTGCTGTTTTATGTTTTATCATGTAAAGCACTTTGAACTGCCTTGTTGCTAAAATGTGCAGAACAAATAACCTGGACTTGAACATAGCTACATTACTGGTAACCTTGTGGTTAACACTTTAACAACCCAAGGGTTTTCAACAAGATTTAGATTTTGGTCCTGAGATAGCCATGGAGGAAGGATGGTTTTGGGACTGGTAAACCATTTCTGTGTTTATGGTGAATTTATAAAAAAAATGGATAAAACACAGAATTTTTCCTCACTAAATAAATGTCCTCAAATTAAATCTTTTAATTTACCAAATTATTCAGTGTATGATTATCCTGCTGTAATAAAAGCTGAATTTTACATTTTATTCCCCTCTTCTTTTTTTTTGCAGGGTTATTAAATATGAAGGGCGCTGTAGCATCTATGCTAGCTGATAATTGGGAGAATGTTGCTATTACACATTTTACCGAATATCACCAAGAATGTCACCAATGATTGGCAAAATACAATCTCCTCAGTCTCTTCATGAAATATTTTAACAATAAGTTTATCTTAAATAGCTTGGTAGGATTATTTTTATTTTGAAAGAAAGATTAGAATTAAGTATTACACTACACTTGTACATATTTCTTGCTCTTAAAAGAAAAAACAATTAACTGTTTGGTATCAAACTCGACTCTTTTACACGTGGCTTGGTTTTACAACTAAGGGAAAAATAAGCAGAGGCTGAATTTGGACAAAAAAAGCTCTATAAAACCTGACCTTTCATTTTTTCTTACCCTCTCCGCTGCTTCATAGCCTCTGGTTTCCATTTTATTTTCTCGTCACGGATCATTGGGTTCGGTTTCCGAGATGCTTCCCCCGTCAGTTCGCTGCTTCCGACCACTTGTTATGGTTATTGGATAAAACAGTTGCCAGGTGCTCGCATTATAAGGTAGCTGCAAAACAGAACAGATAACTGAGGCAGACTCTGAGCTTTTAGATGAGCTTCACAAGGGTTTCCCAATGTGTTATTCATATAGTTTAGTTGTGAGATACAGATAAAACCAAATGGTTACTTCATTGTATTTTTTTCTAACTGACTATAGATCAGACCAAAAATTTGAGCTGTTTTAGGTCTTAAAAATCTTAAAACTCCAACACAACTACAGTGTTGAAATCAGCTTACACCAAAGATTAGAAGGTGTAAAAAATAAGTAGTTTGAATCAAGTATTTAGTTAAAAATAAAGAGTTTTATAAAACTTTTTTTTTCCTAAATTGTTAATAGATTTCTAAACAAATCTAAGATACACAACTGCTTGTATTCAGTGCTAGATTATTGACCACACAAAGAGCTTTCGATTTTAAAATCATAGCGACATTCTCCCTGTGCATGAGTGGGTTCTCTCTGGGTACTCCAGCTTCCTCCCACAGTTCAAACCCATGACTGCTAGGTCAGCTGGTCTTTCTAAACCAGAAGTCACACTACAATTTACAATATAAAAATCCGGTCAATCAATTTTTACCTGACAATTTAAAAAATAATAATAGTCACATATTTATTTGACGCAAAGAGAATCCACGTCGTGCCATCACACATCGAGCAGATTAATAGGCTACATGTATTCATTATGAACATTTCACCTGCTGTGGCCTGAACGCTCCGCATGGAGGCTGATCTGCGCTCCAGTTCCTGCGTCATGGACACTGAATCCTTGTTCTGTTGCCTCACTGGAGACTGGAACTACAAGCGCCACTTCAGCCAAAGTTTTGAAATCATTGAACATTTCTCCAACCGAACTGATCAGAATTCGGGAAGACTCTCTCAACGAGGACTTTTCTGATCACTTCAGCTGGAGGAAATCCTGCAGCATGTGCTCCTTCTGCATCAGCGGTTAAGCTGCAGGGATCTGTCACTGCCGGTCTGCGTCCGGTGCAGCCACCGATACACTCCATGCCTCCGTAAACTCTTCAACATGCTGTCAGCTCCCGGATAACGAGATGCATCGGGTACAGTGTCCAGATCTGAGAGGATGCTCAGATATTCGCATGCAAATCTCTTTTTGATTGATTATTTACATGAACTCTGTGCATAAAGTTGAAAATGTCTGTGCGTCTGCACCAAGTGGTCAGGGGTGTGGCGGCCTTCAGATTTTTCAGTCGCCGTTTGAAAAACAACGGTCAAATACGGAAAATATTTGGACACATTTTAAACAGCTATGATCCTTCATAGTCAAATATTGAAAATTCCATGGAACACAGAACAGACTTCAAGCATTCGCCACACGAGTTAGCTTAATCAGTTCAGGGTTTTCTTACCTTCTTAGTTGTGTATATACGATGCCTCATGATGCTTAAATTTGTCACTTTGCAAATCTGTTAAACGTCAGAAATATTCAGATTTGGGAGCTCTTGTAAACATCGCGAGTAGAACGTCGCCAATGTTCAGCAGGAGAGGGCTTAACGGAGGTGCTTGAATGTTAGGAATTTGGAAGTGACTTTGCAAGTAGCTCATTTGAGAAAGATTTGAAAGTGCTATAAAGTGGGTATGGTTTAATAAAGATGCAAATAGGTTTAAAATGAAATTTTGAAGAGAACAAGTTATTTCTCGAAAGGGGAAAAGTCAAGACTCGCCTATTTCTTTCTGCTAGATTGGCAAGGCAATTTTAATTGTACAGCACACTTTCAACAGCAGGGCAATTCAAGGTGCTTTACATGATTTGGTGATTTGAAAGAAACACATAAAGGAAACACACATTACACATGATACACAATAAAGCAAGAGAAAAATTTTTAAAAAAAGCAAGAGAGCATGAACACATTTCATACGTATAACATCAAGCATTTACTCAAAGGCAATTCTAAACAGATGGGTTTTTAGTCTCGATTTAAAGCAGTTCAGAGTTTCAGCAGCTCTACACTCGTCAGGAAGTCCGTTCCAGATAAGGGGAGCATAGAAACTGAAAGCTGCTTCTCCATGTTTAGTTCTGAGTCTAGGGATGTTTAGTAGGCTAGAGTTGGAGGACCTGAGTGGTCTTGGTGGTTGGTACCATGACAACAGGTCTTCAACATATTTTGGTGCTAAGCCATGTAATGATTTATAAACTAGTAAAAGTATTTTAAAGTCTATTCTCTGAGCTACAGGGAGCCAGTGTAAGGACTTTAGAACTGGGGTGATGTGCTCTACTTTCCTGGTTCTAGTGAGTACGCGAGCGGCAGCGTTCTGGATCAGCTGCAGCTGTCTGATTGACTTTTTAGGCAGACCTGTGAAGATGCTGTTGCAGTAATCAATCCGACTAAAGATAAACGCATGGATGAGTTTTTCTAGGTCGTGTTGCAAAATCAGTCCTTTAATCCTAGA
The DNA here is from genome assembly GCA_963556495.2 of Valencia hispanica. Classification (NCBI taxonomy): domain Eukaryota; kingdom Metazoa; phylum Chordata; class Actinopteri; order Cyprinodontiformes; family Valenciidae; genus Valencia; species Valencia hispanica. The sequence goes on along the minus strand of OY747719.1, from coordinate 42,296,125 downwards.
GATGTTCTTCAGGTGATAGAACGCTGACCTTGTTATTGCCTTTATGTGACCCTGGAGGTTCAGGTCTGAGTCCATTACTACACCTAGGTTACGAACCTGATCAGTAGTTTCTAGCTGTATTAATTGAAGCTGTGTGCTGACTCTTGATCGTTCCTCCTTGGGTCCAAAAATAATCACTTCAGTTTTGTTTCTATTCAGCTGGAGAAAGTTATGGCACATCCATCCATTTATTTGGTCAATGCATTGATTTAGGGTTTGAATGGGTTCAGAGTCACCTGGTGACATTGTAATGTAGAGCTGAGTGTCATCTGCGTAGTTATGGTAGCTAATGTTATTGGTCGCTATAATCTTGCCTAGTGGGAGCATGTAGATATTAAATAAGAGGGGCCCCAGGATGGAGCCCTGGGGCACCCCACATGTGATTTCTGTTCGTTCTGATGAAAAGTTTCCTATTGAAACATAGAAGTCCCTGTTCTTTAGGTAAGACTCGAACCAGCCAAGTACTGTACCAGAGAGTCCGACCCAGCTCTCCAGTCGTTCCAATAAAATATCATGATCAACAGTGTCAAATGCTGCACTGAGGTCCTACAGAACCAGCACTGTGGTTCTTCCACAGTCTGTATTTATGCGGATGTCATTAAATACTTTGACGAGGACAGTCTCGGTGCTGTGGTGAGCGCGGAAACCAGACTGAAAAGCATCAAAACGGTTTGTCATTGTTATGAAGCCATTTAACTGCTGAAACACAGCTTTTTCAATAATCTTACTGATGAATGGGAGATTAGAGATTGGCCTGTAGTTCTGCATTAACGTGTTGTCCAGATTTTTCTTCTTTAGCAGTGGTTTAATAACTGCTGTTTTTAAAGCCTGAGGGAAGACACCTGATAGCAGTGATGAGTTTACTATTTGAACAAGATCAGAACCAATAACAGGAAGAACTTTCTTTAGAAAAGCTGTGGGTAGGATATCAAGACAGCAGGAGGAGGAGCTTAATTGGATAATGATTTTTTCAAGGCTGTTCTGGTTTAATTCGTGGAATTCAGACATTTTCTCTACATTGTTGTTGATTGGGGATGGCACTGGTTGTGGGTTCGATATTGAGGTACAGATTGACCGTCTAATTGTTAGAATCTTTTCAGTGAAAAAGCTGGCAAATTCATTGCAGGCCCTGGTAGAGTTTAGTTCAGGGGCTACTGTCACTAAAGGATTAGTTAGTCTTTCCACTGTTGCAAATAGAGTCCGTGCATTATTAATGTTTCTGTTGATGATTTCAGAAAAGAACGATTCCCTAGCATCTTTTATAGTTAGCTGATATCTATTCAGTCTCTCTTTGTAGATCTCACAGTGAACCTGGAGTCGAGTTTTCCGCCATTTTCTCTCGGCTCGTCGACACTCTCTTTTTTCACTACGTACCCGTGGATTACGTGTCCACGGAGACTTCTTTCTACCTGAGACTACTTTCACTTTAGTTGGAGCAATGGAATCCATGATGTCTGAGATTTTCGCAAGGAAATTATCTACCAACTTATTTACTGAGTTTGAGTTGGGAGATGAGGGGGATGTGGTGGAAGGATAAATACGTTTAAAGGTTTCTACTGAACTGTCCCCTAGAAAACGCTTTTTTATAGTGCTCTTACTGTGGCTGGATAATTTAGCAGAGACGGTACTTTGAAAGAAAATACAGAAATGGTCAGATAATGCAATATTAATTACAGAGATGTCAGAAATATTTAAACCTTTGCTGATAATTAAGTCCAGAGTGTGTCCTCTATTGTGTGTTGGTTGTTTGACATGCTGGATGCTGGATTGGTATTTATTCATTTTAAAGTTCCTATTTGAGATTGCCACTAGGCATGAAGGGAACCAAGCTAACATGGGAAAGAAAATTCATCCTTTCATCCATTGTCTCCACCCACTTAAAGGTGCAAGGTCGCGATGGGGCCTGTTCCTATCTCCAGAGGTCAACAGGGCAATAGGCAGGGTAGACCCTGGACAATGGAAGGGCAATTTAGAGCAACCAAAACCCTAACAGGCTGCACAGTGGCGCAGTTGGTAGCACTGTTGTCTTTCAGTAAGAAGGTCCTGTGCTCAAATCCCCGCCTGGGGTCTTTCTGCATGGAGTTTGCATGTTCTGCCTGTGCATGCGTGGGTTCTCTCCAGGTACTCCGGCTTCCTCCCACAGTCCAAAAACATGGCTGTTAGGTTAATTGGTTTCTCTAAATTGCCCTTAGGTGCATGTATGGTTGTTTGTCCTGTATGTCTCTGTGTTGCCCAGCGGTGGACTGGTGACCTGTCCAGGGTGTACCCTGCCTCTTGCCCCATGACTGCTGGAGATAGGCACCAGCCACCCCCCCCCTGCAACCCTGCATAGGATGGACGGGTACAGAAAATGGATGGATGAAAACCCTAACAGTCATGTTTTTAGACTCTGGGAGGAAGCCGGAGCACCCAGCGATAAAACAACGGTTTATTAATTCCAGACCAAAGTCTAATTGAAACACTTGCCAGAATTGAAAACTATTTTTCATAGATTTTTCTCCATTCTATGTGACCGAGCTTGAACTGACGCACTGCAAAAGCCTCGCTGCTGTAAATACAGGGAAACGTTTGACGAAGGGCACAATACATTTGAAAAATACAAATTTGACGAAGTATTGATACTTGTATACTTGTATTCCTATTTGTATTTTTCAGTATGGTGTATCGAATGAATCCAGCCGTTTTCTACCTGAACACATGAGGAATGTTTATGTGCTGAACTCAGAGCGCAGTGCAATGTTCTGCAGCGCAACTTTAGGCGCTGTGTACCGTTACACCCCTAGTAGTCATTGTAGAAATGTTTCTTTATTCATCCTTTTATTAGTTGAAGATTCTGACATCAAAAAGTGTTTTTTTCCTCTTAATGTGGATTGTTTAGTTTCAGTTTAAAGGTAAAGAAAACATAGAAAAGGCCCATTGAATGGTCATTACAGCTTTTTTCACTAATCAAATGCAGATAAGCCATCTCACATGGCAGTGGTTGAATGTCATTTGTGTCTTCCATATCAGCTGGAAGGGTCAAAGGGGAAATTGGCCCAAACGGGGGTTAAGCAGGGACCGATATGTGGGTCTGCTCTGTTCCTCCTCCAGCAGCCCACTGCTGTTCACGACAGATAATTGTAAATGGCTTTTTGTCGATCCGCTCACCTCATTGAAAGAGAGGAGGAGGCTGTTTAAAAAGTGCAGAATCGGAGGGCGTGTGGGGGTGGGAGGGGTTGGGGACGTGGCAGTGACAATGAGCGGTGATAATGTGGGGTGCTGTTTGGGAGCTCCCATAATTTACAGCGCCTTTCTCCGTCAGACAAGGATCTATAATTGAAATGACAAAAAAGATGCATCACCGAGCGGGTTGTTAGTGTTGGAAGCTATGAATTTTAGCTCTTGTAGCTGACTCGTCTTGTCTCCCCGCGCTGTCATTCATCGAGGACTTACTTTGGCTTGGGCGGGGGGGGTTGATGATGGGGGCGTAGCAGAAAGTTAAAGTGCTGTGGTTAGCACTGGATTTTTAGTCACTGCTGAAAACAGCGGTTTTCGGTCTATAGTTCAGGGTGATAGTTTGTAATGTTCGTAATATTTTTAGATCAAGGTTTGAAATTGACCTGAATATAGAAACGATTAGCCCCATAATGAGTTTATTCTAGATTAGCTCTGCTTCAGGCTTCTTTTACTGACTTAATTCGGAACTGTGTTTACAATAGAGGATTATTTCAGGGTTCATTTGTGGTCTTGATGTTTTAAAATGTAAAGGATCATTTTAGCTGGTGATTTTAATCTACACATGGATAACCTTTTAGACCCTTTATCAACAGAATTTTTAAATATTTTGAATTATATGGATTTTAGTCAGCATGTCATGCAGCCAACTCACAACAGAGGACACACCCTGGACTTGGTCATCACGCATGGCCTGTCCACCCGTGTGTCCTCTGTTGTTGACTTGGCTGTCTCTGACCATTACTGTGTGTTTTTTAACATCACCAGTTTTATTCAGCAGGAGACCTCTGTGAGAACTGTCAGGAAGCGCCATCTAACCCCTGAAGTGGCTGCAGGTTTTCTAGAAGTTTTCCAAAAGTTTCCTCCTACTCTCTTACCTGCCCCCTGTGATTTTATCGTCAGTACATACATTTCAGGATCGACTTTAAGGTTCTTTTAATGGTTTTTAAGTGTCTTAATGGTCTTGGGCCTTCTTATCTCTCTGAACTGCTTTTACCATATAAACCTTCGCGGTCTCTGCGCTCCTCTGGCAGCCGTCTCCTTGTCACCCCAAAAGTCAGGACACACAAGCATGGCGAAGCGTCTTTCCAGTTTTATGGCCCTCACCTCTGGAACAGGCTGCCAGAGAACCTCAGGGCTGCAGAGAATATTCATGTTTTTAAGAGCAGGCTCAAGACTCACCTTTTTAGCTTAGCTTTTAACTGATTATTATTTATCACTGTTTGTTTAATTGCTTTGGATGTTTTATATGATTATATTTTTATCAGTTTTACTTTTCAATCTTAGCACATTAATTTACCGTTTCTTTTTATACTTTAATTTATCTTAATCCCCGTTCCAGTGTTTCCTCTGTGGGAGCCCTCTGCCCCGGGAGCGGTGGTCGGCTGTAGCTGCCTGGGTGCTCTCCAGGTGGAGCTTGGGTGGAGGTGGGGGTCTTGGCCTTGCCTCCACTGGGTGCCCTGTGTCGGTGCCTCGGCTGCTGCTGTTAATCTACTGCTGCCGGGGCAGATGGCTCCTCTGATGGCGTTTCCTTGCATGGTTCATCTGCACTCCGCCCAATGTCCTTTTTTACTTTTTCTTTTAACTGTGTATGTGCATGGGAGATGGGTTGGGGGGAGGGGGGTATAACTGTGACCATGCTTTTAAATCTGTGGGGGAGGGAAGGGAAGGTGGTTTTATGTGGGGTCATTTTAATCTGTAAAGCACTTTGGGATGCAACTTCTTGTATGAAAAGCGCTTCATAAATAAAGTTTGATTTGATTTGATTTACTTCCAATTTTCATAACGTGGCTTAAGGTTTTTAAGTATGGCACAAAGATGAGAATGATCAAATATTTCTTTATAAATTCCATTAATCCATCCATCTGTTCGTCTATCCATCTATTTATCGATCCATCCACGTTTATCTGTCACCCCGCTATCATTATAACTTTTCATCCACATATCCACATATCCATTCATTCATTTAGAAATTCATCCATGTTTCAATCTGTTTATCCATCCATCCGTCTGTCTGTCTGTCCATCCTTCCATCCATCCATCTGGTTATCCATTAGGGATGTAAGAAAAAATCGACACACCGATACATCGCGATATTTAATTTCCCGATATTGTATTGATATTCAAAACAAAAATATCGTTGTTGTTTTTTAAGGATTTGAATGGAACCATTAATGATGACAGTAATTTTTGTAGTAAAATTAAAAGTATAACTGGTAGTTGGTGGCTGTTTTCACCTTCTTTGTTCCAGTGGATCAACTAGATCTAGTACTAAAACTGAATGTGTTAAAGTATGAAACAGGTTGGAGCGTTTAGAACGCTGTGACAGTTTTCCTACAGTTAAATTCAGTTTTAAAAATCACAATATATAGTCTTACTCATAGTATCGCGATATATCGAGATATATCGTCTCCCCTGTATCCGATGCATATCGTATCGCCAGATTTTTGCCAATACACATCCCTATTATCCACTCATCCTTCCATCTGCTTATCCATCCATCCATTCATCTCTATCTTTTTACCTGTCCACCCATCTTTGTCTAATTTTTCATAAAAAAGTTGTTGTTTTTAAAAACCAGATGACAGGGTAGGATTTCCTTTCTGATGTCGTGTGCACGTCAACATCCCAGTTAAAGGCATTCATCTGAAGTTGGAAAGGCTTCTGCAGAGTAGTAGTTTGCTTTTTACTCAGGTTGAGGTGAGGTGATGGATAGTACGGGTGAATTAACCGGACACCATTGATCTGAGCTGTTAGGAATCCAAACTGGAGGAGGAGGGAAAACTAATGATCTAGAACAGCCCTGATACCTTTTTTTTTCCTGCAACCATTAAATACAGTAACGATCACTAAGAAATCTACTGCTGGATTAAATTCCTAGACATCTGGTTGTTTTCTCTGTAACCACAGCTGGATTTTACTACATGCTGAAGGATCAGTTTTACCCCTTTTTTTTTTATTTAAATCCATGACATCCTATATTTCCTCACAATTTAAGTCTTCATGTTAAGAACCCAAAACGTTTTGAAATGGAAATATGTAAGTAAATTTGTTGACTTGGTGTTTCTTACAGAAAGGAACAATGAAGCGCCACTAGTTTACAAGGTAGGCCTTGTTCCTACATCTTGTTTCTCATCTTTCTGTATTTCTATCAGTAATATTGTAAGCAAGCAAAATATTTAAAGAACCACAGAGTGATGTTGGCCTGGAGGAAAATAGGAAGTTTTGAAACTGCAGTGTTTTGTGTCCATTGTATTGTCTCCCTGTTGTTTTCTGCAGGCAAGAGGCGTGATAACGGTAAAATTGGGCTGCATCAAATCTCCTCGCGAAGAAAGAAGTGGACAGGTTCTGTCTATGGATTGGCTTCCTCAGAAACCACACAACATAATGGCTATTGGATTTTATGATGGTATGAATGGATTTTCCTGAGATGCTCGTGATTAACTGCATCTCATTGTGTAAAAACAAACAAATAATAGCATAGATCTCCCCCGGCTCATCTGTTATGGATCTCTCTGCGTTGCTGATGAGAGGTTCCAAGCCTTTCTTCTCTCTCATATTATATTGAAATATTTTCGTCTTTTGCATTGTTCTGTCTTTAATCCTTGGTTCTTTTCTCTCTTTTCAGGTGTAGTTGGACTCTGGGATCTTTCAACGAAATCTGCACTGTTGCGAGTCCGAGAGTCAGACAGGTCTTTGACTCTGCTGCCCTATCGATGCATCCGAGCTCATGACAATGCAGTCCGAGCTCTGGCCTTCTGTCCTGCATCCAGGTGAGTTCTTCTCCTTTTGAGTAATATGTTATAAGATGCAAAGAATTTCTAATTTTATTTGTGTCTCTAGGATTATGATGCTCTGTTTTTTATTCAAAATCTGTTATATTCTCTTTATTAAATACTTTACACCCCATATATTAATTGCAATCTTATGTTGCAGAAAAAAGACTAGATTTACTGAGATTTCAATGAGATAGCATTGGTAGAGATGAAGAATTTTCTCATCCTCATAATCTTTGTGTCCAAGAATAAAAAAAGCTTTTCTTTTATTCTTCCAAAGTATTTCTTAAGGTTTGTGTATTTAAAAACATATAAAATATCTTGTCTTTGCTGTCTTTTATCTCTCTACTTCATTATGACATAGTTAAGATCAGCAGATCTTCTGGTTTAACTCATTAATATGCAGTCATTGGAGCACAATAAGAGCAGCTCGCTCCATCAGTCAGTGAAATTAAGATGTTAGGTAAAATTTCCTCAGCATCCAAATGAGAGAGAGAAACTATAAACTTCAACTGTTGCAGTGGATCATATCCTCAGAACATTTCATTCAGAGTTCACTCCTCCTCAGTGTAACATTGTAGAAATAACTCATTCCCATTTGCTCAGTGCTAGAAGAGGCACAAATCTGTGGAAAATTTGAAACTGGTGGTGATTCAATAAAAATGAAAGTGTAATTGAACTTTGAACTCTTGTCTTAAAGTGGCCTCCTTCTTTTGCTGGTACTGTCCTTATTTCTGTAATTAGTTTTACTAATTAGCTGTTAATTTGGCCTTAGATATAAAGCATTTCCATATACTTGATATTAAGGATAAAAAATGTTTTACTAAAATGTAACATATGTCAATTACAGACCTTGTTTTTCTCTTTTTATTTGTATTTTGTATATATTTTTTGTATTGACGCCAACCAGCTGCTAAAAGCTACATATTTGCATTGTTGGTTTGACATTTTAGATCAATCTTAGAGGCAAAGAGAAAGTTTTTTTTATATTTTACTGTAATGGTCCTGTTATATGGAGGACTGATCCTGCCAAAATTGAAAATGCATACATTAAATTAATAAATGAATGGGGAAATACAATTAAAAATAAGTAAATAAATATGGAAATAAATAAATACATAAATGTGGAAATAAGATTGGAAGTAAATAAATAACTAAATGTGGAAATAAAAAAAATACTTATGTATTACCACATTTATTTATTTCCAATTTTGTTTGTATTCATTTATTTTCAATTTTGGCAGGATCAGTCCTTCATACTGTAATTGTTCATTAACAAGAAAAATAATTCGAACTACTCAAAAGATCTTTGAGTTCAGCTCATGAAAAATGGGAGCAAAAACAAAAGTGTTGCGTTTATGTTTTTCTTCAGTGTATATGTCAAATAAATTACTTATTTCAGATTTGTTTAAATTAAAAGTATCACATGTATTATGAATATATTTTTTCCTTGATATTTTGTCTGGACTGAACGGTGGAGCAGTTAGTAGCTATGTTCCCTTGCAGAATAAAGGTCCTGGGTTCAAATCCCGGCCTGGGGTCTTTCTTCATTGAGTTTGCATGTTCTTCCTGTACATGCGTGGGTTCTCTCCAGGTACTCCTTCTTCCTCCGACTGTTGGGTTTTATGGTCTCACTAAATTGCCCTAAAGTATGAAGGCGTGCGTGCATGGTTGTTTGTCTTATGTGTCTCTGTCTTGTCCTGTGATGGACACCCATTAACTCCCACATTTTACATTCTGTATATTCAGAAAGCGCAAAGAAAGTCACTTTGTGGCAGGATTGCCTTCTGCACCAGTAAATCTAACTTTGTATTCATGTTGCATTCCTGCAGCTGGTATGCTGTATAGAAATGTATCTGGGTAATTAATGGTACCATTAACAGCATAGCAGCATCATTTATCTCCGAACATATCTAGAACTAATGTTTTTTTTTTGGGGGGGGGGTTTAAACTCATAATTTTGTGTTTTTCTGTTTAAAATTAGGATATTAGTTAGACTATGAGGAATATGGAGCTAACAGTAGGGAGATGCGTTTGTCTGGGTCACTGCCTTTTTATCAGGAAGTCTTGGTTCTTTCGGTTCTGATTCAAAAACCTGTTTTTGTTCTCAGATGTGAAATGAACAGACTTTTCCCCGCTTCCCTTCCATTCCTTGCATTAAAACATGTATTGATTTCTGTGTCATCGATTGTTTATGGCAGACACTGCTGGCAGAGCTGATCAATGAGAAGAAAAATGAATAATTCCACTTGAAACTTTACTGTATAAGTCAAATATTCAGTCATTTTTTTGTCTTTCGCCAAAGAATTAGATAAAAAAAAATAGATTCTTCTCCCAGATTAATCAAAGGATGGCTCTCATTAATTTCCCAGGTACCTGCTGATGACGGCCGGTGAGGACCGCTACGTGAAGATGTGGGATCTAAGGAGGCTCAGTGACGCTATCAAGGTCCAAAAACGCCACCTCACCACCGAACTCTGCTGGCCGTTGGACTCACCTGGGGTTCTGATTGCCCAGGAATCCGCCTTCGTACCGTAAGAAAGCTAACTCTTAGCTTCTGTTGATATTTGGAAAACCAACATTTCTCTGGAAACACTGCATAGGATTTTTTCACTGCCTAGAATTTGTCTGGGGAAAAAATAGTTTGTTTTCATGATACCAAAATACACTCTTGTACCTTCAAGCTATTAAAAAAACGTTATTGTAAAGTTGTGTGGGTGTCTTTTGAAGAGAAAGGCATTTATGTTGCATAAATGGATGATAAAACAGTTAAAACCATAGTTAAAGTTCATTTAGACACCAATTCTCAACTCAAATATTCGGATCTTGTCAACTAGAGTCACCAAATCTTGTTCTGATGGGCGTGTTGGTCCATCTATCTATCCATCCAGCCATTATTTGTCTTCCAGCCTTCAAATGTTACACTTGTTTTGAAATTTTGTACATTAGAATTCACTTTTATCATACTGAATATGTCCTGATAGATTTATTCTTCTTTGTCTGTTGTTGTTTCAGGAAAAATTCAGTAGGAGTTCATTACATTGACCACTACCTACGCACCTACTTTGCAATTCCTCGGGGTACATCTGTGTGGGTGAGTGGAGAGGATTTCCTTTAGAGAGGAAAAACATGAACAAAGGTTGTGGAAGTTTATGATAACAGAACGTATTCCCTACAGCAGAGTTCAGCATCCTTTAAAATCTATTGAACCATCTTTGCTCCTGCTCCTTCAAAATAAAATCTTTTTAGAGCCATTAAACCTACTGGGCATGTGGAACAAAGATAACATGTCAAGCTTTACATGATTTCCTATATAAAAATGTGTGTATTTTATTGTCAATGTTTTTTGTCTGTTTTAGTGCAAAAGAAAAGCTGCAAACCTTGAAAATGAGATTTAAAAAAATAATCTGTAGTATTTTTTTGGAGCCAAGTGAGTAATTTCCATATTTTCGAAAAAATAGCTGGTACCAGCCAATTAAAATGCATAATTTGCAGCCAATTGAAAGAACGTAGCGGGAAAAAAATCCCTACACCCTCAGTAAAATGCTGAATACGAATTGCATAAAAAAAAATAACTGTTAAAACTCTGGAAGAAATATTATCTCATTAGAATATCAATTAGAATTTTTATCTTGTCAACCTGCGAAAATTGGTCTGTGAATGTGGCGACCTTCTGGTGACCCAAGCCAAAGAAATCCGCACCAGCTCGAGTCCAGCGGCTTTCAGCCAATCAAATTGACAATTCCAAACATCCGGGCATTTCCAACATTACCCAGAATGCAACGCGCCTTGTCAGTGAAAACAGTCAATGGTGAAAACAACCGGCATTTGTTTATAGCAATTTTCATGCAAACCTCCGCAAATCATGCCTAATAGTTGTTGAGCGGTTGGTTGTTCCAACAATAATTTGCTGGTGCGGAAATGATCTTTGTTTACTTTCCCCACGGACCCTGTACGATGGAAAAAGTAGGTTAACACGGTCAAGAGAGTGAAACCGCACGGTTCGCAATGGAGGCCAAGCAGGACTGCAGTCCTATGTAGTGAACACTTCTTAAGTGGTAAGAATCGTTTTGACTCTTGATAAAATCAGCATTATTTTGGATTTCGGAATACTTCATACGTTTAGCTTGTTAATTAATAATATGTTCGCCCCAGGAGAAGAATGCGCAACAAACAAAAACAAACCCATTTCCCTTGCAACCCTTGCAGTTCTGTGCACTGTGCGCAGAAACTTCACTACAGTTCTGCTTAAAATGAATATCAGCTGTCCAACATTCCAGAGAACAGTGAGAAAAAAACCTGAAGTGCGTCCATCTTTTTGACGGTTTACAATTCACATCCCTGAAAACTTGGTGCAGACGTGCAGACATTTTCTACTTTATTCACAGAATTCAGGTAACTGAATCAATCAAAAAAATGATTAGACTACGATAAGAGCACCTGACTGATTATCATCTCAGACCTGGACACTGTACTCAAAGCATCGCTATCTGAGAGCTCAGCTGACAGCACCATGGAGAGTTACGGAGGCGACGGACACAGACCGATGGCGGTTTTAAATCAACCGGCGGGTTGGATCGGGGTTTGATCTGGAGATGACTGTGGGTACCAGGTTGTGTTCAAAAATCATCTAAACAGGCGGGGGTTAGTAAAATTGGACCAGTGCAGGACTCTGCAACAGTAAACTGTATAGGCTACTTTTACTGCTATTATTTTGTATTTAAAAATGCAAGAAATACAGAAATTAGATATGAAAGGATAAATTCTTAGGGCAACAATATTTACTTTTATGTAAGTTTTCATAGTAATTGAAAGACATTACGTATTTAAGCCTCTAAAATCTATTGAAAAACCACCCACCGCTCCTGCTGATGGTTTGTTTTCACCGACACTGTCCACCATTTTATTTTGTGACATAACTATGACGCTACGCCAGAATTGTCAATTACTCTCCTTTGATCTTGTGAAAAACAGTTAGCTGGTTAGCACAGCTAACTGTTGAGAGATTGAACCTCTGGCCCAGCCCAACACAACTGTGTCAGGTGATCAAAGGAGCGTAATTTGATTGGCTAAAAACCGCTCAACTCGATCTAGCGCAGATTTCTTTGGCTTGGGTCATAAGAAGGTCCCCAAATTCAGAGGCAAATTTGTGCAAGTGAAATTTTTGCTGGCATATTTAACGTTAAAAAAAATCCTATGCGTAATTGCACAGGATAAAAATTCTGTGTTATAGATTCAATGTCTAAAAAAAAGTATGATTCTAATGAGACTATATGTCTTCCATATAACCCAGCCACCCTGTTGCATTCATATTTAAAGACAGCAGTTGTTTCTATATGAGCCATGGTGAAGGCCACAGGTGGCAGACCGCTGCCCCTAGAGGATAAAAATCAGAATATCTTAAAGGGGACATATCATGAAAATTCCACTTTTTTAACCCTTATGGTCTAAAATGTAATTTAAAAAGTAACTTTAAAAAAGTTTTTTTTTAAATACATTTAAAAAAATGTGTAGTTTGGTTAAGAAAAATGACTTTTAGACTTTAAAAGAAATCACGTAAAATTTAGTTAGAAATTGAGTTAATGTTCCTGTCAGCAGTTTGTACTTTCCCCATTTAAGTTATAATGTTTGTATTTTCTTGAATATAGTAATGAATGTGAGCAAGTAATCACATTTTCACAAACCTTCCGAGTTTCACATATCTGTCATTTCAAAGCTGTTGTCAAAAAATTGGCCTGTTTGTGTCGCTGCAGTCCTTGTCATACTCTGAGTGGCTGCACAGCGTGTTGTCATCAGATACACTCGGCGAGGTGATTCTCTCCATCTTACCGCTGACCAACTGCTCGCTGAACTCGCTCAAGAAAACAGCCATGAGACGCTTTGTAGGTTAAGTTCTAGTAAAAACTCATTTTTCTATGTTTTGATTGATTTTCATTTATTGTTATTTGACCAAAGTAGGTTTTGAGGGTGTGTTAAACGTCTCTTTTTATTAACTTTTTTATTTCCCTCAGCCCGTCTACCTCACATCTATGGTGCCTTGTGAAGCAACTGAAGAAGGAAATAAGGGTGAAAAGGAGGAAGGACGTGCTGGTGGTGGACAGGAAGCAGGAGAGACAGAAAAATCAGATGTGGAAGCCGAACGAGCAAACGAGGAAGATGACGAGGGAGGAAGAGTTGGAAGGGATGCAAGTCCTGATCTGCAGTTTCAGACGTACAAAGAGGCTGTCAAGAAATACTACCTCCACTATAAGGACTTGGATATGGTAGGTAGTTGCTCCCTTTATTATAATAGTAAAGTTTATTAGCTTTTGTTTATTGATTGGAAACAAAGCATAAATAACTTCTGCCTTAAGATCAAAGTGAGTAAAAGCCAGATTTGAACACTTTTTATAAAGTCATATTAATGTTTTCTTATATAGAAAGAAGTTGTCTTATCGGTTTTCAGTAACGCGTTATTTATATCCAGTTCTTGACTTTATCAGTCAAATTAGTCACTTTAAAGTTCAATATAAACTATGTATTTATATTCAGTATTTGGAATATTAAGAAAAGTTAAATGCAAAAAAAAAAAGGTTTGTGTGTTTATTTCCAGTTTGATAAGTACGATAAATAGTGGGTGGCTTCCCTGACAGTCTGCAATAGGATTGATTTGACTTATGTGTCTTCCAGGTTTGGATAAATAATAAAAAAGGAAAAACAGCATAATGTTAATGTTTATTTCCCGACTTCACTTGTTCACTGTTGAAATATCTCTGTTTGTCATCCATCCATCATATAATCCATCTGTTTGTCCATCATCTCTCCGTCTATACTTCTATCCATCTATTCTTCAGTTTGTCCATCCATCCAGTGCTTCAGTCCAATCAATCGATTCATCCATCTGTTTAACTTCCATCCATCTATCCATCCATCCATCCATCCATCCAATAAACCATCTATCCATCAGTCCGTCCATACATTCATCCCTCCGTCTCTCCCTCCATATCTCTTTCCATCCAATAAACCATCTATTGGTCCATCCATTCCTCCCTCCGTCCATATATCCTTCCATCCAATAAACCAATTATTCGTCTGTCCATCCATCCATCCCTCCCTCCATATGTCCTTCCATTCAATAAACCATCTATTCGTCCATCCATCCCTCAGTCTCTCCCTCCATATCTCTTTCCATCCAATAAACCATCTATTTGTCCATCCATCTCTCCCTCCCTCCATTTCTCTTTCCATCCAATAAACCATCTATTCGTCCATCCATCTCTCCCTCCCTCCATATATCCTTCCATCCAATTAATCATGTATTTGTCCGTGCATCCATCCATCCCTCCGTCTCTCCCTCCATATCTCTTTCCATCCAATAAACCATCTATTCGTCCATCCATCCCTCCCTCCATATATCCTTCCATTCAATAAACCATCTATTCGTCCATCCATCCATCCATCCATCCATCCATCCATCCATCCATCCATCCATCCATCCAATGCTCCACTCCAATTAATCAGTCCTCTTTATCCACCCTGTCCCTTCATCCATCTGGCTGCCTCTCCACCCACCATTTTTTCATCCATTCATTCATCAAACCCACCTTCAGAATAAAAAAATGTGGACAAAACACCCAATAGCAGTTTTTTTTGACAGGAATAAATAGTAATATGGCAACTTTTGTCATTTATTGCACCATCAGCACCACATGTGTCACTGCATCGAGGTGTTTGCTTAAAACAAATCAATCCATAAACATTTGCTTCTGCTGGTGCCTGAAAATCTCAAGAACATGCACTGTAATATTGTCATTGTTTAGAAAGTCATAGAGTAACTAGAGTACTCTGGAGAGATGAACAGAGGGAACACAAAGGTTATAGTTTGGAATAAATCCCCAAAGCTAAATGTACTTCTTTCCCAATCCCCTGTATTGCTGAATTCAAACATACATTCATTTTTCATGCAAGCAGTCTGAAAAGGGTTAGAAACTAATACACTTGGAGTGAATTTGTTTATTGTTTACATTATTTGAATATTTTATGCTAATAATCATCCCCACTGACCTCCAGCAAAGCCTTACAGGACTCAGTAAGCGAGCCTTGTGGAAACGCATGCAGAGCACAGAAATAACATCAGTTGTGAACATGGATGACATGCCGTTGGCTGCACTCTACAAGGTACGTTTTAACACACTCCTTTAACACGCTTAAGGTGTTTTCAGACTCATTCTGCAACACATATGGGGAAGAAAAATAGTAAAACGAACAGATAAATACTAGAATGAGAGAGAAAGAAATCAAAGGTGAGATCTGCCTCTTTCTCTGATGGGCAGCTATAAAGGCAGGCCAAATGTAATGATGTGGAAAATGAGAAAAATGTCACTTCCAGCAGGAGGAAGGAGGGGGGAGATGGAGAGCGGCCATTTGAGGATACGATGTGTTTAATTTTAGGAGGCAGAGTTGAGGGAGTGGCTTTGCCCTTCGGGGTGAAGTGATCGACTGACACTTTATGGGTCAAACCCAGGGGGAACAAATGCATCTGTGTTTGAAGGGAATAAATGGTTGAGAGAAAGACAGAGAATGAGTCAGCAGGGAAAGAAAGAAAGAAAGAAAGAAAGAAAGAAAGAAAGAAAGAAAGAAAGAAAGAAAGAAAGAAAGAAAGAAAGAAAGAAAGAAAGAAAGAAAGAAAGAAAGAAAGAAAGAAAGAAAGAAAGATAAAACCAGTGGGGGATTTATTGGTGAGGAAAGGTGATGTGCCTTTTTTTAAAGAGAATATTAAGTGAGGAGTTTTATCTGCTTCCCTAGAGCGACAGCTGAGTCATTCAGAGGCGAAGAAAGAGAGAAGTCCTCATCAATAACAATGAGCTTACCTATTTCTAACGGAAAGAAGCTCAAATATTCATAGAGGAATTTATCATAAATAAGACTGAAGTCTAGACTGAAAACTGTTTATTTGACAGACGTAGACATTAAACTGTGAAACTTTATATATGATATCAGCCAGTTTTTTTTAAGGAGGGGTGGGAGACATTTAAAAGTTCTTACACTATAGGCAAATAATGGCATAAGCTTAAATAATTAAATAGGGAAGTAAGGAAATAAATAAGAAAGAAAAAAATAAATAAATAAATAAATAAATAAATAAGAAAGTCAAATGTCAGAATGGAAGGCAGTAAGTACAATAAGTTAATAAATAAATTGGTTGGTAAGGAAGGAAATTAGTTAGTACATAAGTAAGGAAAGAACTAAAAAAGTAAGGAAATAAATAAGCAAGACAAGAAGGAAACATAAGTACATAAGTTAGTAGGTAGGTAAATTAGTAAGTTAACAGGTAACAAAGTAAATAAGTAAATGGATTTATACTTTTGTAATTAGGCAAACACCTTCTGTTTGGTTATAGACGCAGTAGAGACCATGCAAATTTATTGGGGTGGTTAGATGCCCCTGTCAGGCCATCCTTAATGGTGCTATTTTTTTTAATGCCATGAAGTCTTTTTAAATACATAAAAAAACAGAACAGAATGTCAAAAACATAATGAAAAGCTGTTTTTTGTCTTTATCTTGTACCCTCCTTGGCATGTCTTCACTCTTCTCTTCAGGCTCGCTTCAGCCCGAACATGAGCAGCCACGTCTGGGTTGCTTCTGGGGGTCAGACAGGTCTAGTGAGACTCCACTGTGTGAGGACTTTGATCACCCCGCGAGTCAAGACAATGATTGGTGATCATCAGGCCCAGTTCAGAGCTCTATACTCTGTACAGAACCAAAGTAACGGCATCCAGATGGCATCAGAGCAGCTATAGTCGGAGCTTTTACCTCACTGCACATTCAGAAGGTGAAAATCATATCAGTAAATCCTGGATACACAAGAAATACTTCAAATAAATCTGTTCTTGTTTTAAAAGCAGATATAAATGTCATGTATCAGTTTGCAAAAAAAAAACATAAATACACAACTACATATTACATGTAAAAACTGTTAAAACAGAGCTACAGAATTTAAAAGTCATGGCTGAAAACCTTTTTTGAAACTCACAGAAGCCAGTGGTGTGGTGTAGGGAGGTGTATGTACATTTTAAACTGAAATCTCCACACCCTTTAACAGCAGAAATCATAAACCTAAACCCATACAACAAGCAGGACTGCTGCCCTGTTAGATAATCAAGGATGAGTTAAGTCAGTTTCTTCACAAAAACATTATCCAACCTGCAGCTAAGTGCCTTTTCTCCACTTTTTACTAGTAATAACCTGTATTTTTTTTGGAATATCGATATTTGAATACCTTCATATTCCAGTGTTGACAATACAGAAACACCAACATGAAAGTAGGTCTACACTTTCAGATCATTTTTATTGCCGTTAATTAGGAAGAAGCAAGTCAAAAGCTCAGGTCTGATGTTTGGTAAAATACTTAAAGATGTATATAAATCTCTGCTGGCTATATATTTACAAATCACAAATTTCAGATCATTTCTGTGCTTGAAGTCTTTTCTTTTCTGGTAAGATATGTTTTAAATATTTTTTTAGGCTTTTAAAACGGGGAAAATGTAACCTTTATTTTGAAACCGCTCACCTCTAAATCCAGTCAAGGGTTTTAAATATTTGAAGTTATGACAATAACTTGAATGGTAAGATTGTCAGACATGTTACATGTTTGTTTTATTTTATTTTTTATTTATAATTATAAATATGTATAACTGTTCATCAAATTTTTTCTATTGGTATTCTTGAAATGTTGCTCAAAAATAAAGCTTTTTTTAAAATAAATAAAGATTTTATTAAATTGCTTTTTTTGGGGGGGGGACAAAAAAACCAGAAGGTTTAATTACTGTACCAAACAGAAAGAAACCAGCCTCCATTCATCATATTCATTGTTTTATTTCCCTTTGCAAAAACTCATTTCCGCACATAAAAATGAAACTGCAAACTTCACAGATATGACACATTTTTAATGCCAATTTTCATGAATTGTACGAGGAACAGAACTGTATTTACACACTGAAAATACACCGTATTTGACATATTTACAACACGCAGGTGGAGCATAATCGCCACAAACAGCAACAGCACAAAAACAGACGATAAACTTTCGTGGGAAACAGACCCAAAATGATTATTTTCTTCTTGAATAAGAAACTTTTTCAGACAGTAAAGCTGCACCAGAACCTTTACTATGCATGGATATAAAACTTTTCATACATTGGTCTTTATGAAACTCTGTGTTTTTTTTAATTTATTATTCTTCACAGCTGTTTGGTACATATATTCTAGATTTAAAAAGAAAGCAAATATACATCTCTTTTTGAAAATAAAACGGTGACTTTGAAACTTTTTATTCTTTAATTGATCCTCCCCGTGTGCAGAGATGTCCTGGTTGGCAGTTGAACAAGAAAAACCTCAGTTTACGTCAATAACAGCGAACAACCATGCAAGCGTTTGCAATGAACATCAGCTGAATGCTCACAATGTGCAACACTGGTGCGAAACATCAACACCTAATGGCTTACTTTTAAACTGAAAGTGTTATTCACTTCTGATTAGTATGATTAGTAAGGAGATATAGTGGATCTATAACACGCTGAGTATGTTATTTTCCTTTTAAAACCTGATGTAGGGTCACTTTTGAGTTTTAGATGCCAGAGGATGAACATTTTAACAGCTGGTACTTGTCTACTAGTGCATTTCTATCACAAATGGAGATGGCAACGCTTTAACAGTTAAAAAATTGTAAAGTTTTTAATTCATTTCAATAAAGTTGTACTTTTCTTATTATCATAAAAACATTCTTACAAGTGATGTGGAAAAACTGTTACAGATTTCTGTCACATTTTTGTCACATTTAAAGGTTTTAGATCAGTGAACAAAAAAACACTTTTTAATTGCTAATTTTTATTTAAGGACCCAGCAGCTATATGATAAATCTAATAACTGCTTGTGCACATCAGAGGCAACAACTTTCATTTGCTGTTTTTAGTAACTGGCCGTGAGTGTGTTCCATCGCTGTAGAGGAATTTAGCCCACTCATCTTTGCAGAGTTGTTTTTAATCACCCACAAAGTCAGGACTTTGACTAGGCCATCCCAAAACCTTCATTTGGTCAGTTTTTGAAGTGGACTTACTGGCATGTTTTAAGCCATTTTTCTGCTGCATTATCCATGTGACCCTGGATTTAAGATCACAAAAGGCTGGTTGGGCTTTCTCCCTCATGGGCCCATATATTACAGTACAGCAGCCCCAGACCATCACACTACCACCACCATGTTTGACTGTGGATGTCTTCTTTTTGTGGATGCCTTGTCTTGACAAGGCATTTCTGGGAGGGGGGAAACTGACATGGGAAAATAAACTAGGGGTGTGCCATCTAGGGTGCCTCACGATTCAATTATTAAAAGGTTATTTTTGTAGCAAATGTTTTCCCATTTAGATTTTTTTTTCTTCATTCTTTCCAATAGCTACTTTCTACTTATCCACTCAGTTTCCATTAATAAAGTATCCAAACAAACTGATGTCCTGTCTTTCATTCATGTGAAACCACAAATAAAACCAACACATGCCCAAAATATGTTTCATAATGATATCAAGGTCATATTTTTCCATGAAAGCTACAGGAAATATGTGTTGGATATAAAAGTATATTATAGGGCAAACATATTTTGATTTCCATAAAAGAACTTGGTCCATTCTTTAAACACTTCAATCAAATTCTTTTTACTTAAAGAAGACTTGATTTGAACACATGTAGTTAGAAAGAATAATTATATAAAATTCAGATTGACTTTTACAAGTCAACCCCCTACGGAATTGACTTTAAAATCTCTTGAAATTAAAAGAATAATTACCAATCTTCTGTATTAGAAAGTTAACCTTTAACAATAATGGCTCATTCTTTAAGTCATCCAGGACAAAAATTAAACATCCACTTTTACAAAGCCTGTTGTTTGGCGACGTGTACTGATGTCATTTTCCTCTGAGTTACAACCAATCAGCATGAGTTTAAAAGAATTGCTTCAGTTTTATTTCTATTCAGTTGAAGAAAGTTATGGCAAATCCACACATTATTTTTTCTCAATGCATTTGCTTAGCTTTTGGATGGGTTCAAAGTCACCTGGTGATATTGTGATGTAAAGCTGAGTATCATCTGCATAGTTATGGTAACTAATTTTATTAGTTGTTATAATCTGGGCTAGTGGGAGCATGTAGATTATTAAATAAGAAGGGCCCCAGGATGGAGCCCTGGGGCTTGCCATTTGTGATTTCTGTCTGTTCTGATGTAATTTGCCTGTTGACACAAAAAAGTCCCTGTTCTTTAGGTATACCTCAAACCAGCCAAGTACTGTACCAGAGAATGCGACCCAGCTCTCCAGTCATTTCATTAGTGTCATGGTCAACATTGTCAAATGCTGCACTGAGGTCACACTGTACCAGTAATTAGACTATTGCCTTGTCTCCACGTTACAACAAACTCTTTCAAATTTGTCACAACTACAATGAAGATTTTATCAGTTTAATTCTTTGTTCCCGAGAACAAAACTACTGCATTATTAATGGTTTAGATTAAAATATGCAGGAGAAATGGAGAAAGAAGAGGCATTCAGAGTTCCTCTTTTTGTTGTATTTCTTTACAACTCTTGTTAATTATGAGGTGACAAAAAATGGTGTGACTTGCAGTGATGGATTGGTGACAGAGGGCAGATAAAGGCTCACAGAATGAAGGAACAGTTTTGTAGATTGATGAGAGATGGGTGAGATGGATGATGGTGAGAAGCTGAAATGAATCGTCCGTTAGTGGAACTAAATCATTTCTGCCCTCCGACCTGAAGGTCCCGTCAGACCTGGCGGTAGTCGGCTGGACGCTTCTTCAGTATTCGTTTTTTTTCCACCTTTTATAGTTCAATGTACTCCAGAGTATTAGATAAGGACTCCTCTGAGATTCTCATAAAAGACTAGGTTTACTTCTGATTACTCTGACATTCACTTGAACAAAATGAGTTTTTAATTATTGAAATTTAATTAATCTTCAAATTTGAATGGAACTTTGTAAAAACTGCCACTCTCTTGAAATGTCAAATTGTAGATTATTTGAAGAAGTAACAGAGATCACATATTATTTAAGGGAAAGATTAGACAAAAAATACATCTAAGAACGTAGTGAGGGATTTAGACCAGGGTTCATCTCCCAGAACCATTAGTACTTGGACAATAACTAACGGTTTATATAAAAATCAATATCTTGAATTTCTTTTACACGCGTTCTGTGATACTCCTAGCATAAACTAAGAACCGAGGGTTGGTTCTGCAGTTCTGGCTTTGCACATATGAGAGGTTTCCTCAAATAGGTCATCTTCCCAGACCTTTATGTGTTGAGTATTCACAGTGATTGATCTTAGGAGGGTATCTCTCTTCGCATAGTACCAACCACCTGCATGCACTAAACAGATTATAAGAGGTTTTCAAGTTTTTCTTCCTCATTAAACAAATTTGTAAGCATTTTTGGTCACTGTCGTTAGGACGCAAAATGTAAATAAACACTTTGGAAATGTTGTCCAATGTTCAATGGAAAGCAGGCAGAAACAGACATGATCACATATATCGCTATAGGAGTTTGGTAGATGACCATGTGGGAAATCTTGGTGTTGAAACATCAAATTCATCCATGTGTAAATCTGTCATCAGGTGCTCCATGGTGGAAGTTTTAGGTTTAACTTCTTGATGCTCTCTGGTCAAAGTAAAAGTTCTGATCTGAACTTTTCGAGTAACAGAGCTAGTACTATGTAAAACCTCCTTTTGCCAAAGGCATTTCTATTTCTTATTCTTTCTTGGTCCTATCTATGCTCTGTGTTAAAAAAAAAAAAAACTTTGAAATTGACGCTTTGTATGGCTTCTGTTAAAGCAAACACCTACTTATGTAAATATTAGGATATTGGTACAAACAGTCTAAAGAAGAGAGGGACAGATTTCTCTACCAAAATGATATTGCTCTTTGCTTAGCACCAGATGTTTCAGTTTATGAAGGTAACAGCAACGATTCCACCGCCGTACCACCGGTTCTATCATGGCAGCAAGTCTTTGAGAACGAGGGAGAAACCACCTTCACCAGAAGATAACAGCTGGCTCATGGTTGGCTCATTGCGCCGAGGCTTTAATGTCTGAAGTTGGTCTTTAGGGTCTGCGTTGTGGCAATTTCAAAATCTTATAATCAATCCCATAAACTGTTGCTATTTTCCTCTTCACCCCCGGTTTTTACTGGATGAAATCAAGCTGAATGGGAACAGGAAGTAGATGGAACGGGGCTTCGTCTGCTGTAATGCGGGCGCACTGATCTGTTTCTGGTGTAGACAGAGATGAGCCATAAACACCGGTCCATCTATGTTCCGACCAGAGGTTGCGCTACACTTTTTCGTTATCCGTCATTTTGACGGAAGTAGTACATTGAGAGCAATGTATGTATGAGCCACAGTGCGAGAAGCATTACAATAACCCTCCTGAAGATCCAACAAACCAGGTGTGAGCATGATGAGTTTGTAGCTTTTGGATGCTGCCACAACAGTAAGATCTTCCTATGAAAGCTTTGTGCATGCTCAAAACAGGCCATATATAGTTGTGATTTGTTGTAATTTTATTCAACCAGGTAAACATCTGATTCAGTCAGTCCTGGTTTAGCACTGGAACTGGATTGGGGGAAAATTATGAGGACTATCTACATTTTCCCAAAACTTGAGAAAAGGCTTTACTGATGATGTAGTCGGGTATCAGCCAAGTGCACTGTCAGGGTATCACCTTGTCTCCTGTGCTCTTATTTCTGGAACGTGAAAGCTTATTACAGTGACTTAAATGAACGGCAATCAGTAATGATATAATATCAAAGTTTGAAAATTAGGAATACCTCTAATCCAAAAAACCTATGGTGTACAAATAGTAGTATCAGGCAGTGTTTTCCATTAACGGGAAGATTGTATCAGGAGAGTTGGCAGTGGAAAAATGAGAATAAGAACTGCAGTAGTTTTTACGTTAGATAAAACACTTCCTTATTCTCAGTTTTGTATAACCTGTTGTTTTTTATGCACTAAAACCTTTTTGTTGGATTCAGTAAAAGATCAAAGTTTGACTTAGAATGCACCAGTAAATCAATGCACACAGTTCAGCGAGTTATAATTATTCAACGTGTTTTCTTGCCACTAATACTCTTTCTTATGGGATGTTTTAAGACAGTAGACTATGGGTTGAAGTTTGGAAAGTTACACAGTCAATTGTTAAAGGCAATCATTTGTGTTATTTACCCTGTCATAAATAAATAAATCTAGGTTTGTTTTTCAAAGTCATATTTGCTTCCATGTTATTCAGTCATTCATAAATGTCTCAGTTTCAAGCTAAATATTTAGTTTGCAAACTAAATGTTTAATTTGTTAACTAAGTATTTAATTTGTAAACTAGATTTTTAGCTTGCTAGCTGAATATTTAGTTTGAAAGTGTGAGATTTATAAATGAACAAATAACATGGATGCAAATATAACTTTGAGAACAATTAACCACCACTTTTTTCTCTTATGACAAACTAAATAACTGAAATTATTGCTGCAAATCTTTGACTTTACAACTTTACAAATGGCACCCCATAGTAGACCTTCTAAGCATTACTATTGTTTTTCATGAAATCGTTTCTTAATGAGGTAAAAAGCAAATGCAACACACCCTTTGTTAAAGTATAGGCTTTAAAACAGACCTCCAATGTTAGCATGGAGACCCGCCATCTGCATGCTTTTACAAACACATGGATGAGTTTGCTGTCTAATTTCCTTTGACATCCTGTCGAACACATTGATCTTCCAAGAAGCCAGTTCGGCTCCTTCACCAGGAACCTGCATAATGAATGTGGCACGGCTATCAGTGGTTGGGCCCAACCTGGAGAAAATGTGAGGATGTCCGAGTCGTTCCAAGTCCGTTTGGGTCCAGTTGATTCCGGTGTGGATGTCAGTCCCTGGGGTCCTGGCAGTGGGAGCAGTGGCTCATCTCTTCAGAGTAAAGCTCGACCTGGACGGTGATGTTCTGGAAACCAAACTTGCTGTGGAGCAGCTCTGTGGCCTCCTGAAGCACTGACTGAGTGTCGGCGCCCTCCTCTGATGTGGAAACAGAAACAAAGAGACTGTTTTACTTGTAACTCTCAGTGATGTGCATGTATTTCATGTGAAATGTGTGTGAAAGTGACACTTTGATAAAAGAATGTGTAAATACATGACTGTTTTCTGAGTGGAGGCCCCGAATAGGCACATATTTTGTCATGCCTTCACTCACCTGCACCCCCAGATGTGATGGCTGTTTTAAATTAACTCAAAAAGTTCTGGAGCTGGAGCAGAGGATCTCCACGCTCCATCAAATCCAGGACCACGAGCGCGACGTGGACATCATCTTCGGCCGGACTTTCGCCGCCGCCAACAACGCTCAGCTGGCGGACACAATTCCTTGCCAGCCCGGTGAAGCTGCGGAGGGGGAATCCATCGCTGGACTCGGACTGCTGAACGCCGGAGGAGCAACAACAACTGCAGAGGAGGACCTCTGGTTCCATCTGGGGGCTAAGGCAAAAGCCCCCATCAGCTCAACACCGGTGCTCCAGGGTGCCTGGTCCATGGTCGGGCCTGGCCACGGGGGGGCCGGAGCAGCCGCCACCGCTCTCCTTCACCCAGCCTACCATTATAAAACCGCTTTGGTGCCCTGGAGCACGACTTTCCGCCTCTGACTGTCCCTCCGGCCGCCCTGAAACACCGCAGTTCCGCAGGACTGCCGCCCATCCCCTCCCAGCAGCCGGGCTCCCGCAGCCCTCCATGTCGCGCTAAACCCAGGACTCGCCGAGGAGCACTCCACTACACCCCGAACCCACGGAACGAGCCCTCGGCGCCGACTACACATCGCTGCAGTCCTGGGGAAGCTAATACGCCCAACATCCAGCAGGTCCTGGACGTTGAAAGATCCTCTGCCCAGCATCAACTTGTTGACCACCACGCTCATCATTGGAGACTCTATTATCAGGAATGTAATGTGTTTACCTGGAGCCACTGTAAAGGATATTGCTGAACAGATCCTGGACCATATCCAACATCACCCATCTGTGAGTAGGATTATTATTCACGCTGGAACCAACACATTCGTAGACAGCAATCTGAGCTCCTGAAGTGGGATTTTATTCATTTGTTTAATCTTTTAAAATACACACGTGTCTGTTTTTATTTCTGGCCCCACCCCCACTGTTGGCAGAGGTATTGGTCTTTTTAGAAGGCTTTTATCTTTGAACACTTGGCTTTCCTCTGCCACCGTGATGCACAATATTAGTTTTATAGACAATTTTAACATTTTCTGGGGCAGGAGTCAATTGTTTGGACCAGATGGACTACATCTCAACAGATAGGGTGCCCGCATGCTGGCAATAAGCCTGGCATGCCCTCGCCCCCCCTGTCTACCACACCAGCCCCAGCTGCTCCTGCCCTCTCTGCCCCCTCCGCCACATCCTGATGTTGAGCTTGTCCCTGCTCCTATGAACTCTGTTCTGATTTTAACAGTAACTCACATATCGGACTTGGACCTTGTTTTACATCATTCATACCTGTTATTATCAGCAGAGAGCGGAAAAATAATATAAAACATAGCAAATGCAACCCTAATAATCTCAAACAGTTACCAAAAGTCCTACCTCCAGTAAACCATACAGTCACTCAATCTCCAATCACCATTAATATGGCACTTCTAAATGTTCGCTCTCTGCTGAATAAAACTTTTATAATAAATGACCTAATTTTAGACCACAATATTAATTGTTTATTTTTAACGGAAACATGGCTGAGTGCAGATGCCCCCGTTGTTCTTACAGAGGCCTCCCCACCAAATTTTAATTTCGCTTATTCCATGAGGAGTTGCAAAAGGGAAGGCGGAACTGCTTTTATTAGTTCATCAACGCTTTCTGCCAAACCTGTTTTATTTGATAATTTTAGCACTTTTGAATATACTGCATCTGTTTTTAGCACTCCTCAGATTTTATGTCACAGTTTATAGGCCTCCTAAAAAGAGTGCACTTTTTATTCAATAATTTTCAGTTTTTATCAATTTTGCACAACTCTTATGTACGAATAATTTTATCTGGTGATTTTAATCTACATATAGATAACATCTTAGATCCTTTATAAACAGAATTTTTAAATATTTTGAATTATATGGATTTTTGTCAACATGTCACACAGCCAACTCACAACAGAGGACACACCCTGGACTTGGTCATCACGTATGGCCTGTCCACCAGTGTGTCCTCTGTTGTTGACTTGGCTGTCTCTGACCATTACTGTGTTTTTTAATATCACCAGTTTTATCCAGAAGGAGACCTCAGTGAGAACTGTCAGGAAGCGCCATCTAACCCCTGAAGTGGCTGCAAGTTTTCTGTAAATTTTTGAAAAGAATCCTCCTATTGTTTTACCTGCCCCCTGTGAGTTTATTGTTAATAATTTTAACAGAACGCTTCAATCCGCTCTTGACCTGCTAGCTCCATTTAAAGTTAGAAACAAACACTCAAAACCAACAACACCATGGAGAAACGAAGACCTTAAGAGAATAAAAAGGAGCTGCAGGGTGGCAGAGAGAAAATTGAGGAAAAATAAAATCACAATAAATCATCAAATGTACATCGAACGTCTCAAATCATATAACAATGCAGTAAGAAATTCCAGAAACGCATACTTTGCCATCTCACAACATAAAAATAATCCCAAAATTCTGTTTTCCACTATATACAACATTTTTAACTGTACTACTAATTTATATCAGAAAACCCCCTCAAATGCTCCTTGTGAGGAGTTTGCAGACCACTTCAGAGGGAAGGTAGACACGATCAGATGTAATATTTTATAATGTTCATGTTTTTAAGAGCAGATTCAAGACTCACCTTTTTAACATAGCTTTTAACTGATTATTATTTATTAAATCTCTTTAGTTGCTCTGCATGTTTTATTTGATTGAATTCTTTTTAGTTTAGCTTTTAGCTGGCTATTTATCAATTATTGTTTATCTGCTTTGCATTTCTATTTAATCATATCTTATAATTGTTTTAATTTTAATATTTTAACTTATTTTAGTTTTCCTTCCAGTGTTTCCTCTGTCGGAGCTCTCCGCCTCGGGGGCGGTGGTCGGCTGTGGCTGCCTTGGTGCTCTCCAGGTGGTGCTTGGGTGGAGGTGGGGGTACCAGCCCTCCTTCCTCTGGGATCCCTTGGTCAGTGCCTTGGCAGCTGCTGTTGATCTGCTGCTGCCGATGTAGATGGCTCCCATGATGACGTTTCCTGGTTCATCTGTACTCAGCCCGTTCTGCTTTTGTTAATGTGCTTTTGTTTATTGTTACTTTTATGTGTGTGTGGGGGGGGGGGGCGGGGGGGGTTGTGGGTCATTTTTAATCTGTAAAGCACTTTGAGAAGCTTTGTTATGGTTTGAAAAGCGCTTTATACATAAAGTTTGATTTGATGAATCCCAATACTCTGAAACCAAAGATCCTGCTAAACCACCACATTTTAATTCCGATCATTGTATCTATAGCTGTCTTCAGAATTACTGGTACCTTTAGCAAAGATGTGAAAAGACCCATTTACCTTTAAATAAATCATCAAATAATTACCCTTCAAATGCGGAACAAATAAACTTTAATTTAAGCGCATCATCTATTCAAAAGGGGAAAAATGGCATGTTTAGAAATAATTGTTTTTTAACAAAATTGCAGGTGACACACTTATTTGCACCACTGTGAATACTTTATGATGAATTTAACTGATTTTTTTGTTTTGGTATAGGAAGGGAAAAAAATTAACTGCAGCAAAGCATGTTCTCACATGGTAACCAAGTGTCCAAAAAGGGTCCTGGAGGCCTGCCAGGAAAAAGTATTTTCTGTCCTACCATCTCAAACATACAGTTGTGGCCAAAAGTTTTGAGAATGACACAAATATTAGTTTTCACAAAGTTTGCTGCAAAACTACATTTAGATCTTTGTTTCAGTTGTTTCTGTGATGTACTGAAATATAATTACAAGTACTTTTATGCGTTTCAAAGACTTTTATTGACAATTACATGACATTTATGCAAAGACTCAGTATTTGCAGTGTTGGCCCTTCTTTTTCAGGACCTCTGCAATTCGACTGGGCATGCTTTCAATCAAGTTCTGGGCCAAATCCTGACTGATAGCAACCCATTCTTTCATAATCACTTCTTGGAGTTTGTCAGAATTAGTAGGTTTATGTTTGTCCACCCGCCTCTTGAGGACTGACCACAAGTTCTCAATGGGATTAAGATCTGGGGAGTTTCCAGGTCATGGACCCAAAAAGTCAACGTTTTGGTCCCAGAGCCACTTAGTTATCACTTTTGCCTTATGGCACGGTGCTCCATCGTGCTGGAAAATACATTGTTCTTCACCAAACTGTTGTTGGATTGTTGGAAGAAGTTGCTGTTGGAGGGCGTTTTGGTACCATTCTTTATTCTTGGCTGGGTTTTTTTGGCAAAATTGTAAGAGAGCCCACTCCCTTGGATGAGAAGCAACCCCACACATGAATGGTCTCAGGATGCTTTACTGTTGGCATGACACAGGACTGATTGTAGCGCTCACCTTTTCTTCTCCGGACAAGCCTTTTTTTCCAGATGCCCCAAACAATCGGAAAGAGGCTTCATCAGAGAACATGACTTTGCCCCAGTCCTCAGCAGTCCATTCACCAGACTTTCTGCAGAAGATCAATCTGTCCCTGATGTTTTTTTTTTGGAGAGAAGTGGCTTCTTTGCTGCCCTTCTTGACACCAGGCCATCTTCCAAAAGTCTTCGCCTCATTCTGCGTGCAGATGCGCTCACACCTGCCTGCTGCCATTCCTGAGCAAGCTCTGCACTGGTGGCACTCCAATCCCGCAGCTGAATCCTCTTTAGGAGACGATCCTGGCGCTTGCTGGACTTTCTTGGACGCCCTGAAGCCTTCTTAACAGGAATTGAACCTCTTTCCTTGAAGTTCTTGATAATCCTATAAATTGTCGATTTAGGTGCAATTTTAGTAGCCACAATATCCTTGCCTGTGAAGCCATTTTTATGCAACGCAATGATGGCTGCACTCGTTTCTTTGCAGGTCACCATGGTTAACAATGGAAGAACAATGATTTCAAGCATCACCCTCCGTTTAACATGTCAAGTCTGCCATTCTAACCCAAAGAAGGACTATGCAATTCATCTGATCACTGCTCATAACATTCTGGACTATATGCAAATTGCTACTATAAAAACTTAAGCAGCAACTTTTCCAATTTCCAATATTTATGTAATTCTCAAAACTTTTGGCCACGACTGTAGATGTGGAGCTTGCTAAATACTTCTTAGACTTTCACTGGAACTGTAGGCTTAGTTGAGCTGAGATTAAACCCTCCAGGTGGGAACTGTGTGCAATGAAGTATAAATATGTGGAAAAGTACCACATCCCCACTGAATGGTGAGGGATCTGTGATACTGTGGCTCTGTTTCTCTTCCAAAGGCCCTGGGAACGTTGTTGGAGTAAATGGCATCATAAACTTTCTTAAATACGAGGACTTTTAAAATTAAGAGTAGGAGCCAAAAAGACTGACTGATGGAGTATCTGGAGTGATGAAAAATTGTTCATTGTGACAGCAGGGGTGTAACGGTACACAAAAGTCAAGGTTCATGTGTTAAGGTAGAAAACTTCTGGATTTGTTTGGTACATCTGAGTACTGAACCGACAGGGCTGTGCCGAAAAATCAGAATACGAATACATGTACCGTTACATCCCTAGAAGACAGCGATGAGCCAAAAGCCTTAGCTAGTTTACACTCCTGCCCTAAACTATGACAGGTGCATAGGGGCATGGAAATGACGGCAGTCACTGATCAGCGTCTCCAGAGCCTGACGACATAAAATACAGTTGTTCTTTTGTGAAATAAGGAGTCACATCAGGTGTTTCCAAGACAAAAACAGTGACTGGGTCAGATGAGTTGCATGGTAGAAAGGTCCGTTTTAAGTGTATGCAACAAATATCTAATCAGACTGGGGTGCAGGCAACGGAGTGCTAGTCATTCTTTAAGCTTCATATTGTAACATTGTTTAGCTGGGAGTTGTCCTGCAACATTTTACTGGCTGTGCAACCAAGATTCACAGGCAGTAGAAGTTGTTTAACATCCGTTCTTAAATTCTATGCATCAGATTTCTCTGCTTTCAGTTTCACTTAGATATTGCTTCACATTTAGCTTCCTGAGCCTCTGTTATAGGTTTGAACTCTGGAGCCATGCCCCTGGATGTTTGCCATGTTTGTTCTGTGTTCTGTTACCTATTGCCAGATGAACAGAGACCAGCGACTGTCCCAGAGTCAGGGCCCACAGGTGCAGAGAGTGCACGGACTTCACAGCTTTAACAGACAGCAGCACCTCCTTCACAGAGTTAAACTCGATTCCTTTAGGAGACCCTGAAAAGCAAGAGACTGCACATTACTACAATACAGGGGCCATCACTGCGTGGATCAGTCTATAGTTCACATCAAAGGGAGACGTATTACTGAATATTTTTTTTTAGATTTGTTGCTTTTGACTGCAGCACCATCAACATGGTTCCGTTGAAGTATTAACTTTTAAGACATTTGTCTCTAGAAGCTTTAGTGACATCCTCAGGATATGACCATCTGCTGTAGCTTTGTCGTACATAAGCTTCCAGCAGTAACTGGTTGATAATGCTCTGCTCTTAATTTCCTTAATATTGCCATATTCAAATTCAATTTGAAAAATACTTTATTGATCCCAGAGGGAAATTGTTGTTGTAGCTCATAAAATTAATTCTTTAAGGAGTTGTTGTAGATGATGATGGCTGTGGGCAGGAAGGATTTCCTGTAGCGGTCTGTAGCACAGCGAAACTGAAGAAGCCTCCGACTGAATACACTCTGTTGTTGTATGACAGTCTCATGAAGAGGATGCTCAGGGTTGTCCATAATTTTTATGATTTTATAAGGAATCCTTCTTTGCATTATCATCTCCAGATGTTCCACATTTGTCCCAAGAACAGAACCAGAACATTATTTATCAGGTTGTTTAGCCTTTTTAAATCCCTGACTCTGATGCTGCTACCTCAACAGATGACGGCTGAAGAGATTACACTCTCCACAACAGACTTGTAGAAGATCTCCAGCATCTTGCTGCAAACCTTGAAGGACCAAAGCTTCCTCCAGAAGTACAGTCTGCTCTGTCCCTTCTTGTAGACGGTTTCACTGTTCAGTCTCCAGTCCAGTCTGTTGTCAAGGTGAACTCCGAGGTATTTATACTCCTCAACCACCTCCACTTCTTCTCCCATGATGGAAACAGTGTTTGACTTATCCCTGTTTCTTCTGAAATCTACAATCATCTCCTTTGTTTTGTTCACATTCAAGGTGAGACGATTGTTTCCATACCATGTCACAAAGCGGTCCACCAGCTCTCTGTATTCAGCTTCTTGTCCATCTCTGATACACCCGACAATTGCAGTCATCTGAGTATTTTCTGCAGATGACAGGTCTCTGATTTGTACTGCAAGTCTGAGGTGTACAGAGTGAAAAGGAATGGTGAGAGTACGGTCCCCTGTGGTGCTCCTGTGCTGCTGACCACCTGGTTTGACACACAACCCTTCCGTTTCACAAACTGTGGTCTGTTGGTCAGGTAGTCATTGATCCAGGCTATTGTTGAAGGCTCCACCTGTGTCTTCAGGAGTTTCTGACGAAGCAAATATTGACCTTAATGAGGACCAAAGCGCAGAGACAAGGACTGCAGGCTCATGATTAAAACAGATGTTAATAAACAGAATTCAGGAAGAGACAAGCAACAGATAATCTAACCGTGTAGAGATGGAACCGGCTAATATTTTTACTGAGCAGATGAGAAACAGCTGTAGGAGAGCAGGTACTGAGTTGACCAGGGAACAAAGAAAACAAACCGTAACAGAACACTGGAATAACCAGAAATCCAAACATATGAAAATGACAAAAAGACAAAATTAACTTCAATAAAATAAAAATCCAATAGATCAATGTAGGATTTTTACTACAGTGGACCACCGCTTATTCACTGTTTAGTATTTGCGGATTGGTCTGTGGAACGTAACTCCAAATTATTCTCGGAAAATTTGCCTATTCACAGATTTTGTTTTGTAGTGCATGTCTAAAATATTTGAAAGAAAATACATCTTCAGCTGAAACACCTAGGCACAATGCTACCTGACATGCTATTGGCTTGCATCTGCAAAGAAGCCAATCAAGGTTCCTAACCGCTGTGGATACCGGGGGGTCTACCACATTTAAATATGTTAGTTTTCTCTTACAGAGAACTGCAGGGCCAAGATTTCCTCAACTTAGTAGGAAATTTTGCATATAAGTTGCCGAAGTTGAAATATTTTTCAATGATTAACTCTTTAAAAAATGTCCTTTTTTGTTGCGATGTTCACAGCATGCCCTTTTACTTACCTTTAGCTTCGATTTAATTAAGAATGCAATAATGGCAACAAAAAAAACATCTTAGGATCTTTAAAGGTTTCAAAAAAACAGTCAAGATTTCTTGAAAAGTGGTATTTAGCCGAATAGTCTAATCTTCTAACTCTAATTTTACCAAATTACATAACAAATATGATAATCTCTCATAACATCTTCCAATACCTTCCATGAGTATCCTGAACACATCTCTGAGGATGGTGAGGGTGGTGAAAAGGACGAAGATAGAAAACAGGAATGTACAGATGGGATCTGCAACTTTGTATTCAGGCTGAAAGAACAAAAAGAGGAAGCAAAAGCACATCAGATCGTGTTTCCCGCTGACATGAAAGATAACTCAAGGGGAAAAATAGGAACATCTTGCATGAGAAAATTTTTTAATTTGTTCTCGCAAATTGTGTCTTCCCTTATAATATTTAACTTGTTGCATTAAAGGGGAAATTTTTGAATATTTTCTCCATTTTATTTAAATTTGTGGTGCGAAAAATTAAGTCTTATTACATGAAACCATAGTTTAATTATGTTTCACATCATGTAAGCGTATTTTAAAGAGCCGATAGGATCAAACTGACTTTTCGGTCTCACCCTAACAAGAATTTATATCTGACCCGAAAGTAGATGATGGTCGCTGCCACCGTGACGCCGACGCTCTGCAGCAGGTCACCAAGCACGTGGATGAATGCGGCACGGACGCTCGTGTTGCCATGGCCACCAAGGAGAGTGTGGGAGTGACCATGACTGACGGGGCTCTGACCGTCCTCATCAATCTGCTGATAACCCCTGCCGTGAGGGTGCAGGGTGGTGGAGTGGTGAAGGATGTAGGCCATACTGCAGAATGACAGAAAGAGCGGCATTAAACAATAATTTCTAGTTAAATTGTCATTAAATGTTTTTTAATTTATTTGAAATTTGGCAGTGAAGAAATGTGGTGAACTCTGTTCCCACTCAGAGTGGCTTTTAAACCATTTTAATCATCAAACTGATTTTAATATCAGAGAAATATATAAAAAACTGTTTTCAAATTATTTCCAGTAGTTATCCTGGTCTCTTTCTACAGCAGTTAGCAAATCCACTGGAACATGATTACGTTGGGTAAGATGTAGTTCCAAACTGCAACTACAAATTCCAACTAAAATGTAAAATGAATGCTGGATTGCTTTTGGAAAATGTGTTGGGGGCTCGTCCGGGATTTTCTTTACCTTATTTTATTTAAGGGATAAATATAAAAGACCAGCTACAATTAATCAATAACATTAACTTCTCAACCACCTAAAAGCCCGGCAAACATAGTAAACTACTATTTAAAAGCTTTATGGTTATAAGACTTAAGCTTGGTTTATACTTCTGCGTCGCGTCAATCACGTAGGTTACGCCCTAACCGCCGTACCCACTGCTGTGTTTATACTTCTGCGTAGGGCTGAAAGCGTCGTATTGCTGTTTCATTTCCAGACCTGCAGGTGGCAGTAGCCTGGTATCGGTCGGCAAACTCCACAGGGCGGAGTTTTTCTGATGGTTTGCTTATGTTTGCTTCAGTTCCGGCAAGTATTTCCTGTTTTAGAACAACGATGGCGGCCTTTGTGCAGTGTCTCAACGAGATTGTGGAAGCAGACGAACATATTATCCTTCTTTTGAACACTTTGCAACGCAAGCAAATGAGAAGACGGAGACGTAGAACATGGTACGTGCGTACGTAATCTCACTGACCAATCACAAGGGAGTACTTCTGTGTCTCTGCGTCGCGTCGCCGGGCTGCACGTCAGGTCCGAGGAGGTGCACGTCAAGCCTCTGCGGACCTACGCAGAGGCTATGGCGGTTTTGGCGTACCCTACGCGAGGGACACGACGAAGAAGTATAAACCGGCCTTTACTTATTTTTATATATGGAATGAATCTTTCAGAAAAACCATGGACAATATGGAAGTTTTGTGTCTGGTGGCCATTAGCTTATTCTGTGTCAGATATTTTGACTTAATAAGGGGAAATATTACAAACCCATATTACAAACATTGGCATTCTAATTAGATGAGGTTCTAGTTCTATAAACATTCCACCAAATAACCATCATGATGATATACAGAAGTGGAATGTGGAAATATTTTATGTCTGCAGCTATTAAGTAATAAAGTACTTACATAATATTTACAATGACAGCAAATCCAGAAGTGATTAACATTACATGACCCTCAATCTCATAGTCGTTGCGTACAATCCGTTCAGTGGCTAAATACACAAGAGCTCCTGTAACGATCCAGATGGACATCACAGAAATTAACGCTCCGAGGATTTCTGTGAGCAAAACAGAAGCAAAAATCTGTCACTTTACTCCACATTAACCCAAAACATTGCAGACTTCTGCCTGAGATATAAAGGCTGGAACATAAAGCAACTAGATGAAGAGTTAAATACTGATTATTAATCTGATTATTATACTGATTATTAATCACTTAAAAGTTCAAGAATATAAACAGTATTTATTGATATATTATTATCTGAAGACACTTAGTTGCTTATCTAAAAACATTTAGTCTTACGGTTGTTTTTGCTACTACTCTTTGTTCTTAAAATCATCCTCAACATCTCCATTTCCAATTTTAAAAAAAACAAAAAAAACAGATTAATCTGCTCTCTTGTACTGACCTGATCTGTGCCAACCAAAGGTCATGGTTTTGGTGGACGGTCTGGAGGAGATCCACAGGGAGAACAAGCTCACCATCATGCTCCCAAAGTCGGTCAGGAGGTGGGCAGCATCGGTCATGATGGCCAGGCTGTGGGCCAGATAGCCTCCTGTTTAAAACCAGAAAGATTACATTAAACCATGCAAACCACCTTTATTTATATCAAGCTTAAAACTCATTCTGAGCTTGTAAATGCTTGACGCAATCCTCTGAGTGATAGCAAACTAAACTTTTAACAATGGCTATTCCTAGTGCTAGATTAAACCAAAGCATCATAATTACGTTGTTGCCTCAAGTTTTACTCTTTTATTGCATGTCAATTCTTTAGCCATCAGTGAAGGAATGTCAGCCATTCTATATGCTTAGCAATAAAGTTAACTTTTATCAGCATTGCACATGCTACATCTCTGTCATTTTGTTATGCAATATGTGCATAGATTTAAATTATACAATTTATTTAAGGATTCTAATGAATCCCACCTGAGAAACTAATCTTATTAAAATGCATGTGCTTCCACATAATCACTGAACAAAGTTTGTGCACAAAATAAAGAATGGCTATTTTTTTCTAGGGGTGAAAAAAATCACGGTTCAGTACGTATTTCGGGTTTTAAAGTCAAAGTTCTGTACCTTTTCCTACACTTTAAGAAAAATAAATACAAAAGTGCATATGACTGTTTTTTTTTTAAATATCACATTTAAACAATGAACCTTGTATCCTGAATTTCTTCTTTACAACTCCTGAAATTAATTTGATTTTATTATGTTACATAGATTTAAAAAAAATTAAAGCATAGAACTGACTGGAGATTTGATTGGATTTTAAAAAATAAAATAAAATAGTACAAGCAGACATAGCCAGAGTAGAAAAAACAATACAACCACTTGAAAACAGTCAGCTTTAATGGAAATGTTTGGAAATGTTTAAACAACACTTTGCCCATATTTAAAAATAAAACATGCTTAAATCAGTTTGGAGTTGTTTTGATATTTCAACAGCCTAGTCTCCCAGCAGGACTTGAATGCAGCATGGGCAGCTGTTGGGAAATTCCTTCTCATCAACAGGGATTCCACTGACAGTTTTGAGTTTTATACAAAATAAGAAGTTTGGGGTGATTGGATGCTACTGGTAGCCATGTGGACGTCAGCTGGTTTTTCTCTGCTATCAGTGATGTTTACATTCAGCTTGACATTGATTCAGGTGAGTCATTGAGTTAAGTGCAGAACAGGTTATGGAACTTATTGCTGTTGAAAGATGCGTTCGCTGATAAAAGTTCTGGTTCTGTCAATCTATCATTCTCTACGGTAGCAGCATGAGAAACATTAATGCTCCCAAAAGCAGAGTTTAATGATAGCTGAAAGTCCTTTCTGTCTTTGGTGTCACTTTTTAAAGTTGCGCTGCTGAACATTGCACTGCGCTCTGAGTTGCCCACATAAACATTTTGCATGTGTTCAGGTAGAAAACAGCTGAATTCGTTTGGTACACGTGCGTACCGAACTGACAGGGACGTACCAAAAGAAAAATTTATATATATATATATATATATATATATATATATATATATATATAATAAATGTACCATTACACCCCTAGTTTTTTCTTTCAAGGGTTTGACAGGATGCTACTTAATCATGCAAATCAAACGTTTACTCCCAGATTCAAGTAGGATCAAATGAGAAAATATCAAATGTGAAATATAACTGCAAAGCTTCTTCATCTTATGGTTTATCTTAGTCCTTAAAACTTGATTTCTTCACATGCAACCAATTTCTGGCATGAAACTGATGCATCTATAACACATTTTACTGCATCATAATTTACAGAGGAAGTCCTATGTATATTTATATACACTAACACCTTATTCCTATTCAGGTTGTGCAACACTGACACACATGTAGAAACTAACAAAAAAAATCACAGCCAACTGTAATTGAAGCCACACCAGATCTAATGAAATTTCAAATGGAGTAAAACCAGGAAATCATTGAGGCTCAACCAAGTACCTGTCTGCAAGGACAAGTTATTTTTGTTAGATTACAAAGATCTAAACCAAGATTGTGTAACAGTGAAGTGATTCTGGACCCCAGAAGCTATTACTGCACTAGCTGTTCCTTGGGGAGGTGCTGTCAGGACCAAACAATTATTCAGGGAAAGAGGATTTTCCTCTACTGTGGTTTTATTGGAGAAGTACCTCCACCAATGTAGAGCTAGAAAAAAAGTCAAGTCTATTTTTTTAAGGAAATAACAATGAATGGAAATAAACTGATTTTTAATTGTTAAACAAAAGTTATACACCTGACCTTTTAGTGGCTATCTGGACACCAAAATTTTCACCAATATCTTTCGGTATAATTTCTGAAACTGTAAACTTTTTACCTATGATCTCGCCGATCATGAAGACGAGGCAGACTGCAGAAGCGATGTACAGTTTCTTTTTGGCCAGCAGGTTGTCACCACTCTCCTCGCCAACCAAAGCTTTGCGTCCGTGGCAATGTGCACCAACATGCCGTTTCAGCTCGATAGCACCGGTCATTCCTCCGTTTTTTAACGGGAAGTCTTGGTAGTGCTCTTTGGAGTCTGCAAAAGAGCTAAGAGGATGCAGAAAGAGTGTATTAAACTTGATCAGTGTTGTGGTTGCTGGGTTTATTCCTCCTGGTCTCTGTGTATGATAATTTATTCTACATGTCATAATATAACATCAGTAAAGGTAAAGCTTTAGTCATATTTTTTGTTTTTATAAGTTAAAAAAAGTGTGGGGAAAACCTCATTGTAGATCGTATTAAACCTGCAGCAGCTTGGGTTACAATGTGTTTGTTTTGTAATGGCAGAAGATCTACAGTGTATTAGGTGTCGACACGATTGATTTTCTTGAGTGAACGTTGCAACAGACAGCGGTGTCATTTAGAAGAATATATTTCAAACTGGAAACCTAACAAAGTCTTCTGCAATCAATGTTAACTCAGATGGATGAATGGTCAAATGTGGTCCTTCAGTAAAGAAACAGATCAAATTGACTGATGCTGGCAGTGAAAAAGAGCAAACATGCACAGAGTTTGTTTTTCTGGATAAAATGGACACACACACCCAATGAATAAATAGCCTATTTACAAGCTGGGAATATATCATGGGGCTTTTGAAGACGCCCAAAATCTGCAGATAGAAATTCTAACATTGATGTTGCACTGAACAATCAAAATATTTCAAATTTATTGTATGTCTTACTTAACATACTAATTGGAGTAAGTGAGAGTTAGTCAACATGCGAGTGATAGCCAACATGCTAGTGATAGCCAACATGCTAACAGTAGCATGTTGGCTATCACTTATTTATACATTTACAAAAAGTTTATGCTTCTTGGATGTTTCATCTTGTGTATTGCTGCTTGTTATTATCAGTTCTTGCAGCTGTGAAAAAGAATAAAATAAATTAAATTATAATACCACATAACTTTATTGAATAACCTTTGTCACATTTTGCTAAAGTTCACATACAGTACAATACATCATTTTAAAACTTCTTTACAAACAATGATCTGAAAAGTGTGGAATGCATATCACCGTCTTTTAATTTGATAGCCCGAAATGAAATCTAACGCAATCAATTGCATTCAGAAGTCATCTGACCAAGACATTCTCCTGTGACCGATTCAAGTTGTTATTTTTCTAGCCTCAGAGGTTTGTTCGAAAACATTTGAGTATTATGAAGACTAAGGAACACAGCAGGGACAACAAATTGTGGACTAGTTTGATGCAGGGTTAGAAAATGCACCGAGCCTTGAACATCTTTAAAATCGATTACCAACCAGGAGATCCATGCTAGCTCTTGACAAGCTGCAGAGATCCGCAGTTCAGGTGGGAAAATCTGTTGACACTACTTTTACTAGTAACGCATTCCACAAATTTTCCCTGTATATTGTAGAAGAATGGTGAGAAGATATAAAAGAAAGCCGTAAGAAATCTAGGGGAACCCAGCAAATATCTGGGAGAAGGTGTTCTGATTCAAAGACGCATTTTCACTATCGGATTTACAGGGTGATTTTACCAGAACTTCATGATATGCGCGTGTCTCCACTTCACCGGCCGGGCAGACAGGACCGTTTTTTTGGCCATTTCAGGAACCAACCGAGTACCACTCTCTGGGTATGTACTCGGAAATGGCTGGTGGAGTCGCTTAGTGGGAGCTGTGGTTAAGTTGCCCTGATTGGTGGTAATTTAGAGGGAAATGAGCAGACATCGCCAAACGGCCAAAGGGCTTTGTAAAATAATGATGCAGTTTATAACATGGCTGTTACGGCCACCTGTTTTTACTGGGACCTTGTATTTTGTTAACCATATTTGTGTTTCCTCTGCATGCCAAGCCCCGCCTACTTCCCCTGCAGACACTGTTCCTTACTCCTCCTCCTGCAGGCAACAATGACCAGCTGCAGGTCATTAAGAAGTTCCGAGCTGCTGATTGGCTCCCTTGCCTTTAAAAGACATTCTGCCTCACCTGCAGTTGGGGGAGCAGCTTACACCATGCTGCTTTTTCCCCCAACAGCCTGCTTTGATTTTTGTGAAGAGTTTTAGACTATTTAGACTATTTTAATTAAGGGTTCCCTTAGCTTGTGTTTTGGGGCACACATATTATGTTTTGAAACTTTTAGTAATTTAGCTTGTTGGACCATTTCTGTTCGGCGTATTTTGTTCTTGCTGCTTTATTCTGATTAAACTCTTTTGTTCCACCATTTAACACCTGACTCCAGGGTTTATGTTACTTCCCCCTTCCCTAGCTGAGTCGGGTCGTAACAATAGCAAACAGAAACATGGCAACAATCCCTGCTTTTTCCATGTCGATCTCCTGTTATTCTCTGCTGCTGTGTGCGCCTTTTTGAGGTGATGAGTGACGCAACTCACTGTCAAAACAGTCCAGATGTGCGGACGTCTTAGCTAATTCCTTAATGGCCGATTTTGTATGCAGACACAATCGCTGAGATTTACCCTGTTAGATGAAAGTCCGGTAAAATTACCTTGAAGTTCCGATAGTGGAAACACGCTTAATAAGACCAAAATATAAGGCCAGCTCCAATTTAGGCCAACATGGCAAACACAATGTGTGGGGAAAAAACCTAACACTGCATGTCCCTGTACTGTAAAACCTGGTAGTGGTAGCACCATGCTGTGGGTGTGTGTCTACACCAGGGACAGGGAAGCTGGTCAGAGTTTATGGGAAGCCAGATGGAGCTAAAGGTTCCACCTCCAGCAGTACAACTCTAAACATACAACCAGAGCTACAACAGAATGCTTTAGATAAAAGTTTATTAAAATGTTAAAATGGCCCAGTCAAAGTTCAGACCTAAATCGAACTGAGATTCGATGACAAGACCTAAAATTAGATGTTCAGAGATGCTCTTTG
This sequence comes from Valencia hispanica, assembly GCA_963556495.2. Classification (NCBI taxonomy): domain Eukaryota; kingdom Metazoa; phylum Chordata; class Actinopteri; order Cyprinodontiformes; family Valenciidae; genus Valencia; species Valencia hispanica. The sequence goes on along the minus strand of OY747719.1, from coordinate 42,255,557 downwards.
TCCAATCTGACAGAGCTTGTGCTACTTTCCAAGGAAGAACGAGCAAAACATTAATGTTCAAAGCCGGTAGAAACAAACCCCGGAAGACTTTTGGTGGCTTAGTTAAAGTCTTGCTTCTATCATCTAAGTCAGATTTCCAAATTAAAAGCTGTACTGAGTGTTTGTCTTCTAGAATCAGTGACTCATGCTTTCATTACATCCGGAGCTGGACTATTCCAACTCTTGCCTTTATGATAATAATAAAGCTGCTCTGTCCAGACATCAGCTTGTCCAAATTGCAGCTGCAAGGTTCCTGACTTGAACTGACAGAAGACAGCACATCACACCTATACTATACGGCCTGGCTCCTCCCTATCTGGTTGAGCACCCTCCATATGCTCTTAGGTCAGCAGATCAGCTCGTTCTCACCGCCCCAAAGGCTCTTTGCTGTCAGGTTCTCTGGATTTTGCTGTTTTTTCCTTCCACTTAATTTCCTTCCCCTCTGTACCCCAAGCTGCTTTCTTGTTTTGTCCCTCCTCTTTGTGTTTAAACTTAATTCTTTTCCTTATCTTGTTTTTTCATGTTAGATTATTCCTTGTCTTTATTAGTTTATTCTGGCACTTCCTTGTTTCTGTATCTTCTTGCTCATTGGTCTCCTCACTTCCTCATTTCCTCCCCAGTATATATTCTGCTTGCATTCACTCACTACTCGCTGGTCCATCATTCTTTCCCTGCCTGTTCCTGATTCCTGCCCAGTTCCTGTTTTTCCTTCCTCATCCCAGTATTTGGTTCTCAGGGTTCAGTAAGTTGTGTTCCTTGTTAATTATTAAATCATTAAAATTTCATTGTTGCTGCCTTTGGGTCCTTTAATATACCAAACATGACAGAACGGACCAGCCACAAATTGGACCCAGCAGCTGACTTGTCCGATCAGGACTGGAACAGACTACATGTTATCGTCAAACTTTTTTACGATACCGTGGCTGGCACACCTGACCCACGGACCAGGCTGAGAGTGGCTGAACTCAGCATTTCCCACCTGCTGAGCTGGCTACCCTATTTGGAGAAGCTGGGGCTGGAAGAAATGCTAAGTGAAGCTCAGTTTCATAGACACCAGGCCATCTCCGATCTGTCCAAAATCAGTCCACCGTCCACCTCCGTTCCCTCAGTTATCCGTGTCCTACGTTACCTTTCTGACCCCCAATACAATTCTGGAGACAGCTCATCTTCCTCCACGGTTCCAGAACCTTCCCCAGTCATCAAGCTACGCCGCAACCGTCGCCGCAATAAGAAGAAGTCCGCTTCTACCATGGAAGCCTCACCATCACCCACCACTTCACATAATCCACCACAGGTCAAGGAGGACAAACTTTTTGAATTTTTTTACGGGGACAGAACGGATTATATTTGTTTTTCTGAGGGTCCTCCCTCAGCCTCAGCCCATTCTCAGTCACCCCAGTCAGCCACAGCTTGCTCCAACCCGGCCTCAGCTTCCTCTCAGCCTGCAGGGGGTTTTCCCCTGGCTCCTATTTCCACAGGGAGTGCCCGGGTGAACACTCTCCTGACTCCTTGTTCCTCAGGGGGTGTCCAAAAGGACACGCCCCTGTCTCCCAATTTCACTGAGGGTGTCCAAAAGGACACGCCTTGGGTTCCTGACTCCGCAGGGGTTGTCCCGGAGGACACGCCTCTAGCTCCTGACTCCGCAGGGGGTGTCCCGGAGGACACGCCTCTAGCTCCTGACTCCGCAGGGTGTGTTCAGGAAGACACGCCTCTGACTCCTGATTCTGCAGGGGGTGTTCCGGAAGAGACTCCACTGGCTCCTGACTCCGCAGGGGGTGTTCCGGAAGAGACTCCACTGGCTCCTGACTCCGCAGGGGGTGTCCCGGAGGACACGCCTCTAGCTCCTGACTCCGCAGGGGGTGTCCCGGAGGACACGCCTCTAGCTCCTGACTCCGCAGGGTGTGTTCAGGAAGACACGCCTCTGGTTCCTGACTCCGCAGAGGGTGTTCCGGAGGACACGCCTCTGGTTCCTGACTCCGCAGAGGGTGTTCCGGAGGACACGCCTCTGGTTCCTGACTCCGCAGAGGGTGTTCCGGAGGACACGCCTCTGGTTCCTGACTCCGCAGAGGGTGTTCCGGAGGACACGCCTCTGGTTCCTGACTCCGCAGAGGGTGTTCCAGAGGACACGCCTCTGGTTCCTGACTCCGCAGGGTGTGTTCAGGAAGACACGCCTCTGGTTCCTGACTCCGCAGAGGGTGTTCCGGAAGACACGCCTCTGGCTCCTGACTCCACAGGGGGTGTTCTGGAGAACACGACTCTGACTCCTGACTCTGCCGAGGGTCTCCAGAGGGACACAACCTCAGGGTCAGCGCCACGTCGTGGGTCTTCAGCGCCACACTCGTGGGTCGTCTACGCCACGTCGTGGGTCGTCTAGTCCTCTCCGAGGGTCCTCTACTCCGTCCTCTCGAGGGTTCCCAGCGTCCTACCAAGGTCCCCTTATTCGACGCTGGTTTCCAAGACTAAAGGTTCTCTGCACCCGGTTCCCAAGAAACAAGGTTCTCTGCACCCGGTTCCCAAGAAACAAGGTTCTCTGCACCCGGTTCCCAGGAAACAAGGTTCTCTGCATCCGGTTCCCAAGAAACAAGGTTCTCTGCATCCGGTTCCCATGAAACAAGGTTCTCTGCATCCAGTTCCCATGACACAAGGTTCAGCTCTGCATCCGTTTCCCAAGACACAAGGTTCAGCTCTGCAGCCGTTTCCCAAGACACAAGGTTCTCCGCCGCAGCCGTCCACGCCACAAGGTTCTCCGCCGCAGCCGTCCACGCCACAAGGTTTCTCTGCCGCAGGCCTCCACACCACAAGGTTCTCCGCCACAGGCCTCCTCGTCTCCTGGTTCCTCGTTGCAGTCCTCCTCGTCTCCTGGTTCCTTGTCGCAGGTCTCCCAGGTTCCTGCTCCTTCGTCGCAGGCCTCAGGACTTTAGTTCGTTATTTGTTTTTGTTTTGGACTCTTGCCCTCCTTCCGAGGAGGGGGGGGGGGGGGGGGGGGGGTCCTGTCAGGTTCTCTGGATTTTGCTGTTTTCTCCTTCCACTTAATTTCCTTAGCCTCTGTACCCCAAGCTGCTTTCTTGTTTTGTCCCTCCTCTTTGTGTTTAAACTTAGTTCTTTTCCTTATCTAGTTTTTTCATGTTAGATTATTCCTTGTCTTTATTAGTTTATTCTGGCACTTCCTTGTTTCTGTATCTTCTTGCTCTTAGATGTTTTCACCTTTTGTTTGTGTCCTCATTTGTTTCCTTAGTTTATTCCCTCTAGATAGTTTTACTATTTATTTCTTCCTTCTGTTTTCCAGTGTTTCCTTTAGATTCCTTTCCAGACATAATATCTTTAGTTTCTAGTTTCTTAAGAGTTTTCTGTCTCCCTAACCATTCTACCTCTCTTCCCAGCTGTTAATTGTTTCCACCCGCTCTCTCCCTCTCACCTGCATCTGATTCCCCTAATTGGTCATTGGTCTCCTCACTTCCTCATTTCCTCCCCAGTATATATTCTGCTTGCATTCACTCACTACTCGCTGGTCCATCATTCTTTCCCTGCCTGTTCCTGTTTATCCTTCCTCATCCCAGTATTTGGTTCTCTGGGTTCAGTAAGTTTTGTTCCTTGTGTTGTTGATTATTAAATCATTTAAATTTCATTGTTCCTGCCTTTGTGTCCTTTAATATACCAAACATGACAGTTGCAAGGGGGAAGGGCTTTTTCTATCAGTGTCCCAAAGCTGTGGAACTACAAAGCGCCCCCCCCCCCCCCCTTTACAAATATATGGTATGGTATAATTCTACAAAGAGTTGACCCAGGGAGGCTGGATACCAATCTACAGCACACTATTTGTAAAACCATTTATCCTGTTCCTTCCACTTCATATTTAAGTAATTATGCACTTCGTGTGATGGTTAACTAGTAAAATTCTGGTTAAACACATTGAAGTTTGTGGCTGTAACACGGGAAAATGTCTTTGATGGTAGGCTACATTAACAACATACCATAGGTTCACCCAGTAAGTTGAATGACATAGTACATCAGTATATTTGTTTCGCCTTTAAAAAACTACAAAGGAAAATAGAAACAGCACAAAAAAATGATTGACTCCTTCATCTGAATACTTAACACACCAGGTTGCTGGTCTTACCAAAAGCAGGGATGGGGGTGGGGGAGCTGCAATGATGTCGCTAATGAGGTGGAAAAAAACTAATTTGGCCTGACTAGAGGTAACCACACACTGTATTTCACACACTCTGCACTATCAGTGAAAGCTTTGCATGATTTCCCTTTATCACACACACACTCCTATCAGGGGATGTCCTGAATGAAAAGAACTGGTCAAGCAGAAAACAGATTCGGTTCAATTACACCCAGGGGACAAGAAAACACACACCCCATAAAGACACAAGCTGAGCTCCAACCGATAAGATGTTGGATTTATCTAAATTATTTTTACATACATCTGCAAGATTTTTTAAACACATGAGACTCTGTAGAAAGATTTGATCTAATCAGCGTGTTTTTCTTCCTACAGTTAATGTTTTCTTTTATAGTTAGGTCCAAAATTGTTCATACCCTTCGCAGACTCATCAACAACATTTTTCTTCTTACTTGAAGTGATGTCAATATTTTCAGAGCAGCCCAACCAGAATCCTGACTTTAATCTAACAGAAAAGAGTGAAGGTCCAAAAATTATTGTAACTAATATATTATATCTAACAACCCCTTAACCACAACAGATAAAGAGAACCGCCTTATCTAGCATCTGAAAACAAGATTAGAAGGTTTTATTTTCATTCCTTAAATATGTCAAATAGCTAAACTACATAGTTTTGGTATTATAACCAGAGCTGTCAACTTCTGAGTGGAGCTTGGAGTGAGATGTGGCTGTGGGTGGAGTCAGAATAAAAAAACGTATATTACTTACTGAAAGTAACAGGCAGACCATAAGTTTTAGCCAATAACACTTTGTCATGAAAACGGTTGAACGAGCTGTACAGTCACTGCTTTGAGCTTTACTTTAATGCCGCTGTTAAATCTGCTGTTCTGCACTGAAAGTCCTTCAGGGAGGCCTGACCGAATCCCTCTGCTGCACTGAGGTAGCACCACCAAAGCCTGCAGGCATCGCAGAGAGGTCAGGAACTCGGAGAGAATTTTCCAAGCATCGCTGTTTACACAACCAAGGAGGTCAGGTAAATATACAGTAAAAATAGATAAACGGTACTTATTGTCACCCTTGGTCTTCTGCAATGGTCAAACATATATTTCTTACTGATTTGTTTAAGGTTTGCACTTGTTAAAACGTGCGCAAGCCTCACAGCGGGCGCAAAAACCTGCAGCAGATGATTTACTAACCAGTCCCGCAGTACTTCCCACGCCTGTTAAACCTGCAGCAAGATGAGCACAATCCATTTAGCGCTTTTGCCCTTGATGAAAATGCAATATGGGATTTATCAAACATGAAACTGTTGCGTCGGCTGTTTTTGTGCCTATTTTTACCGCCTCTGAAAGGCATGTCATAACTTTGCGCCACCACAATTCAACATAAGTTTATTACTGACAAACAAAAAATATAATTCACACACATTCTAACTGAATAGTAAACAACACTCTAATGACCATAAACCTGTCAGTTCTGTTGATTTTTTTCCAAAGACTCATCATAACTCACTGCGCGCTCAACGCGTCTGCACCTGCTGTCTCTGGAATACGTCGACTGCTTTCTGCTCCATGTTTGTATGGAATAATGTACACCACATGCATTAAGTTTATTAATGAAAAACGAAAAATATCATTCAATGACGTTCTAGCCTAATAGTGATTAATCTCTAACAGGCATAAACTTGACAAGTATGTCTGATTTGTTTTGTTTTGTTTTTATTGCCAAAGACGCATCATGAATCAACTGCAGCCATTCCTCCTCTCTCTGGATGTGGCGCAGTGCCTGGGGCAGAAAGACTGATAGACAAAGTCCTCATTTGAAAACTGCTCTTTGCACCTGTTACGATTTGTGCACAGAACCTAAAATCACAAAATCACCTGCAAATCAGGAACCACCCTTCATGCAAATTTTTTTTGCGGCGCACCCAATTCTGCAGGTTTTTTTGGAATATTGATCAATCAGGCCCTAAGTATTGGTATCAAAGGCTTTCTGCTGTGAAAGAAAGGCATTTAGAAATGTTTCTTCCTTCTGATTTTGTTATAGAGTAATTATGTCACTTATTTTTTTACTTTTTTTATTCTTTAAAACACAAGAATTTGTACATAACTTTATATTTTTGACTGTCTGGTTACATCATCAGACCGTCATTACCTGCTTTCACCGGAGCAGTTTGCAGCCAAGTGTGAAGCTTTTGTAATCCCGTCCCCTCACCTTGGTAGCGTTCGGAGGGGGGGGGGGGGGGCTCTAGCACCGAACTAGCACTGGAATCAGCTCGGTGGGAAATAGGGTGAGAAGCTCGCTCCTCCAGGAGGGGCTCAGAGTAGAGCCGCTGCTCCTCCACATCGAGAGTAGCCAGTTGAGGTGTCTGGTCTGGTTAGGATTCCTCTTGGACGCCTCCCTATAGTGAGCTGTTCCAGGCATGTCCCACCTGGAGGAGACCCAGAGGAAGACCCGGGACACGCTGGAGGGACTCAAAAACAACTTTGACCCAAGTGGCTGGGGAGAGGAAGGGCCGGGCCTCTCTGCTTAGGCTGCTGCCTCTGCGGCCCGATTCCGGATTAAAGGAAAGATGACGGATGGATTGAAGGATCAGTTTTAAATGTTAAATCAGATGTTATGAATAAACAGTTACTCAGTATTTGAGTCGTCCTTTTACCAAATACTCTTTTACTTCTACTTGAGTAAAGATATATTGAAGTAATGCCACTTTTACTTGTACAGTTTTTAGCTACTCTACCCACCTCTGTTTAATGAAAAGCTTTTGTATTAGGACAAATTACACGTTTAAATTAGTTGACATGAATTTGAAATGGACTGTAATGAACAGATATTACCCGTTGTTGCTGCACAGAACAACGAAGTGAGAAGTATCCCTATACACCAAGGATCTTATTTTGGATTTTCTGCATTTTGGGAGATAGAGTAGGCTAAAAGATCTAAGTGTTTGGTGGTACTTTCTAGAACAGCTTAGCTGTATGTGGCAAAGACAGATCAGGAAAAACGCAGTCAGTCTTTTCATTGTGAGGAATAAATATATTTATCTGCTGCTCAATAACCTCCAGGCAGCTGGATAGTGTTTGTTGACTTTTTTTCAGACCTTCGGCAACAACAGTGAAGAGCATCCATTGATCTGTGAAATCAAATGAGACGTCAGATGTAAACAGTAATGATAGCAATTTAATAAATTACTGGATTTAGTTGCATTACCAGGGAACCAGAGGATTCTAAAGGTAAAGAGAATTAAAGTCACTGCAGAAAAAAATAGACAATTTATGTCGTTTTTATGTTGCCCTGCATTAGTTTTAAATGATAGATGAAAAGGATTCCCATAATAAATGTCTGCTTGAACGCCTTTATGCTTGAAAGGTCGTAGCTTAATGTTAGCAGAGACGTGTTTTAGTTTCTAGGTGGAGAGTTAGAAAACAGTCAGGGTTAGTTTTGGTGTGGAACAGCCCCACCCGCTTTGTTTTCTTCTGCCGGGTCCAGGAGTATTAACTTTGCACATTTAAACTTGAGTAAAGACATGAGCATGTTGAGCCACTCCTAGTTGTGCCTCCAAGACTTGAGTCTGCGCTGTTTAACAGTTCTCCAGACTTTCCCTTCAGTACATCGTGTAAAGCCTTGTTGGGTTTTGAAAAATCATTTTTTTCTCCAAAATTAAGACAAAGTAAAATAAAGGGCAAGAGCCAAACCAGGAGAATCTGTTCACAAATATATATTTAACAGTACAAATGCAACACCTGGTTTATTTAAAAACTGTAGGAAATCACTTTCTGACAAGTACACTTTGGTTTCTTTTCCAGCTCATGTTGATGAATATGGACAAATCAGAGACTGCCACAATAATCTGCAATTCTTTAAACTTCTCCTCTCTTAAATTCATATGTATTACAATTTCATTATTCTAAGGCCCAGAATATTTACAGTGGTACCAGAGATCATTCCAATTTTTGAAAAAATCTACAAATCTGTCATTAATTATAACACACATTTGACCTGTTACAGTTTTTTTTTCTAATATCACATTTGCCTTTCTCAGAGATAAAATAGTAAAACTATTTATCATTTACAGTTTCTCTAAAGTAAATGTTTTTTTTGCTGTTTTTAACATAAATATAACGATAAAGTACATATATTTGAGTTTTGGACTATAGTCAGACAAAACAGGATGCCTAATTTATGCTAAATAAACTTCCAGTTCTTAAAGGATTTCTATCCTAAAATATTCTTATCTTCGAAAAACTATCCAATCACTTTATTCATTTTGTCTACAATGACAAAACAAATGCTAGATCATTAGCTCCCATCGGTTCGACCAAAAAAGGATCACATCTCAGCCAACAAATCAAGAGAGGGAAATAATTTCATAATTATGGGCTAACTCCTCATATCAGCTGATTTTTGGTATTTGAACAAATTAATTAGAGTGGAGGTTGGAAAAACTGTGAAGAGGCTCAAACATTTCTGTTTCATTTAATCAAACCTAACTCTGGCTTTTCAGTTTGTTGTGCCCGCAAGTTATTAGTGCCAACGCCCCCAACTGGCCACCCCTTTACCAAATATTTTGGAGGCGCCCCTGATGAGAGACTTATTAACGGTTATTTACATCACTGATTCTTGATAAGAATGTGGCCATGATCTTAAAATGATGTTGGCCTAAATGTCTCCACGATGTGTAATTACATATAAAATCACCATCATGATGCTGAGCTATTCCTGTAAAGTGGAACGTGCTAGACT